>JAHZTW010000002.1:11987295-12129803 GCA_020283515.1 Alliaria petiolata | reverse complement strand
CAGCCTTCTCGGCACCTTCCCTCTGAACAGCGATCGAAAGATCTTCCTGCCCCAGGCAGCAGTATAAGGTCATTCTTTTTTGCCATTAGGCTATGGACTTAATCATTTGTAAAATCATCTAAAAGACCTGTCTCACATTGGGAGTTTCTCTTTGACATTAACAGTGAGAGCCAGCTGGCTGAGAGAAGAAACAACAATAAACCAGAGGTCCCCCACAGTAACAGAGTAACTTCAACTCCATGTTTAATCATGTTTGCATTTGCGTTCCATTCCTGTTCTTTTTTTTGTGTGGTAACATTGGTTCTTTGCCTTCTTTTTGTATGAACACAGTTAGCTGAGGAGTCAGTTTCTGGTCATGGAGGTATATGCTACTTCTTTCTTACAGTGTTCTCTATATTTGTTTATCCGTTTGAACAATCGATGCCAACATAAGTCTGAACGTGAATTTCCTGTTCTATACGTAGTATTACCTTTTCATTTTTACAAGCATGACTAACGTTTTACTCGGCCTGACACAAGTATATAGATATATATTTCCACATAAAGTTGCTAAATATGTATTTTGGAATATAGATATCAATGAAGGTGCAAAATTTGGTGGTGGTGCAACCTCGGTGGTGTCGAAGGGTGTTGCTGAGAGAGAGAGACAAGTCAGTCAAGCTTCTGGTAAAACAAAACCTGACAGCTCTTCTAGAAGTTCAGAAAGCCGTCCAGCGCCTTCAACATCAAGTCGTCCTGGACTATCACCAAGCTCGTCGATTGGTTCTTTGTCCTCATCAGAAAAGTCTACTCTCAATCCGAATGCAAAGGTTTTTTTATTTATTTGATTCGTTCAAACTTGATCAAGTGTTAATTGTGTGTGTGTTTTTTGTTTTGTTTTGAACTAATCATGAGTCATTGGGTCTGAGCAGGAATTCAAACTCAATCCAAACGCGCAGAGTTTCAAACCAACGCAATCAGCAGCTGCTGTGCGGCCTCAGTCTCCAGTTGCAGATGCCTCATTCTACTACCCTGCTGTTCCTGTTCAGCAGATGCCTGGAATGCCTGTTGGTTACGGAGTAAGTTGATTGTGTTGTATACATCCTAAATTTACTGAAAAACGAAAATGTATCTCTCTGAAACTCTCTCCATGCAAAAAATTTGGCAGATTCAACCTCAATATCCTGGGCAGCAGCAGATGATGTATTATCCTGGCCAGCAGCATCCTCAAACCTATTATCCTCCAAATGCACATGCACAACCCCAGGTTTGACACCAACACACAAACCTTATTTTATAATCATCAAAACTATAAAAAGAAGAAGTCTAAATGGTGATGGAGTTGTGATGTTGTAGTATCCGCAGCAGCAGCAAATGATGATTGGTCAGCCAAGGCCGCCAGTTGTTTACATGCCGCCGCCTCCTCCTTACCAGCCGGTTAAATTGCTATTTCCCTCCCTTCTTTTATGTTCAAAAAGAGTTAAAAGCTTTTGGATGCTGAGATCTTTGTGTGTGTGTTTTTTCCCAGGAAAATCCATATAATCAAGGACGAGAGTAATAACCCGATGGTGATGATGTTTGGCTTTTTTGTGAAGGACGTGAACGAACCAACCCACTCTGTTTTTGGTTTACGCTCGTCTTTTTTTTTTTTTTCTCTCTCTCTCTCTCCCTTTCCCAAAATTACTGAAACCATTTTCTCCTTTTTTAGATTCACCCGTTCGGATTTTTTAATATCTCGTGTTAAAACAGAAAAAAGAAAAAAAGATAACGACCTATCTGTACTCTCTCTGTTTTCTTGTATCTGAAGATATATATACATATTTTAGAGTTTAGGTTTTTCTCATGTGTCATCAATTCGTCGTTCGCATTTTTGTGTGTGTTTTCTTATATGCATGCATGCATGATACCCAATTATCTTCTATAATCGGAAACTTGTGATTCGTTTTAAAGTAAAAGATAATGACGATTTTCAAATCACTCAAAAATATTCATTTTCTTTTTGTTTCGCGTGTAGGGCATGTGTTATTTAATAAGGCGTTGAACTTTTAATATCCACAGTTGGTGTAGCGATTTTTTATTATAACGATGAATGAATTAGAAGATGTGGAAATGTAGTTGAGACGATTTGGTAGGCAACGAAAATTATGATTAAGATTCGACCAAAACAATAAAGAATCAGACCTAATTTACCTGTCGCATGTGAAATTAGGCGTCATTGCGTTGAGCCATATACGTTTTTTTTTTTTTTTTTTGAACCTTTCCATATAAGTTTTTGTTCTTGACGAATCTCAACATGCATTTTTTTTTTTTTTTTTTTTTGCATTTTCTCTGTGCAGAGAGCATTTTTTTGCATGGTCAAGTGGAGATTTATCAACTGTCACTCGAGTTATAAATTATGATTGCTCACCAATCTTCATTCTAGAATTTACTTATGCTCCCTTTCTAATCACATATCTTCTAATTGCTTATCATCTTTACAATTCGTTTTAACAACTCTCACGAAAATGAAAGTTCAAAAAGAAAAAAAAACTCTCACAACGAAACCAACCGCTGCTCTCTTATTCTCTTATGTGATATAAAAACTGATGAAATCTTCTAAGGTTCTTCTTATGTGTGTATATATATATATATATACCGAAAGAAGACCAAAAAAAAAAAGAACCCTCAACTACAATACCTTGCTTGTGTTCGGGAATGTTCATTTACAGGTGCGAGAATATCTCTATATTAAAAAAAAAAAAAGAAATGGGAAGAAAAGGATTCTTCCCCTTGCTTGACTTGATTTATGATGTTTCTTCTGTTTCACGCGAAGTAAGTTACAAGTACCCCATCCACAATTTCTTTTTCTTTTAGGCTATTGATCGCGTCATTAAAAGATGTTGACAACCTCCACTAACATATTTTCTTTACCAAGGCCAAGATATTTTTCTTAAAAAATAATAATAAAAGCCAAAATTAGTTAATGGTTGTTATCTCTACTAGTAGTAATTTTTATGACAATCGATAGAAATTCGAATTTTATTGTTAGTTAGTTTAAAATTAAATGTCTTATTATTCTATATGTTCACTTCTTTAAAAATTATGAAAACTCATAAAACGTCAAACAAAAAGGGAACTAAATCACAATATGTTTGGTAAAAAAAAAAAAAAAGGTAAATCAATAGTATGTTATTTTTACAATATCATGCAGAAAAAAAACAGAAGTCCCGGGAACAAACTTGGGATATGAATAAAAAAAAAATTGTATGGGAAAGGAACAAACGTGTCTCTGTTTTTTATAATGACTCTAAATTTTCATTACAACAAGAATCCGATCGTTCCCGTACCGCAGCCCGCAGGCCTGACCATATCTCTCTCTCCCAAGTGTTTGTATTCCACTTTCTTTCTCTGTTGAAGCCTTTTTAAAAAAATCCATTAAAGTTCATTATTATTTATATATAATAAACCCTAATTCAAATACTCCTACTACAAAAGATAAAAAGACTACTTCTACTTCCACTAAGAACTCTAAAACTAATATTACTTATATAAATAGTTCACTATTTAATAGTATTTGATAAATGGAGTAAATTTTTTTTTTTAAATAATCTGATTATTTAGTAAGGAGGATAAGGAGTAAAGGACAGACAGGCAAAAAAAAAAAAAAGAAGAATAATAAAACAAAAGGAAGATAAGAGTGGTTAATAATAATGAAAACAACGAATAACGCCAAATAATGATAATAATTAATGTTGGTGAATTAGTGGTGGGAAAATTGGTATTGCGCAAGAGGAAACAAAAAAAAAAAAAAAAGTGAGGTGAAAAAAAGAAGCTTTTAAGCCATAGCCAATAATACCCAAATCTGCAGAGACAGTGAAAGAGATAAAGAAGAAAGAAGCCATGTTCTGAGGAAGGAGACATGCATCATCCCAGCCTTACATGATTTTTATTTTTCTTTTTTATCTCTCCATCTTCACCAAATCCACCATAGATTCTCTCTCATTTTGAGACTTGTACTCTCTGCTTTGAAAGGAAACAAAAAAATACCCATTTTTAGCTGATAGGTGAGAAAATCTGTTTGTTTCTTCTTTTGGTTATGTTCTGTTTTCTCGTTTTTTTTTTTTTTTTTTTGTGAACTGGAATCAGCAAGTTCCAAGGAGTTATAGCTGAAAAAATTCCAGAAATCTCGTCGATTGATTTCTGCTTTGCCGATTTATTTTCTCCTTTTTTTTTTTTCCTTCCTTCTCTGAGCTTTGTTGATTTTGCCAGTTACTGGTATTGCATGTTTCTGCTTTCCTCTGAGCGTTTCAGTGATGAATCAAAATCTGTTTTTTTTTTTTAAATCTGATTTGTTAGGCCGTCAGATTCTCAAATTCTGAATCTTTTGCTTTCTATTTAGTATATGATAATCAGATCTGCTCTGTGGTTTCTTTCTTTCTCTTAGATCTGTTGTTTTTTTTTTGCTCTTGCTTTGGATCAAGAACTGTTTAGGCAACTGGAAAAAAAAACATATATTTTTCTCATGATGGATTTGATCTAATATGGTCTCTGAAAGATTAGCTTTACTTTGAATTAGTGTTTCAGACAATGCAAGAGTTCCGTAGCAAAGATTCATTGTCCTTTCCTGCAGCTTCTTGGGGAAACTCTGTGTTCACAAACTCACATGCCCAAGGATCATCATCCATGACCGACAACAACACTTTGACCTTGACGGCAGAGACGATGCCTTCCCATTTCCCAGCGATGAAACAAGCTGGTTTTCAGTTGCAGGAGCATGATTCTTCCTCGACACAATCCGCTGGAGGAGAATCATCTGGTGAAGTTGCAAGTTTGGGTGAACATCATCATAATAATAATAATCTCTTCTCCCCGAATAAGGTTTCACATTGCATCAGTGTGTGGTAGCTGATCTATGGGTTCTTGTTTCGATGCAGGTTACAAAGAAAACGCAGAGAATCCTAGTGGAAGTCATTCCAAGTCAATCTTGTCGAAGGTCTCTCAAAATTCAGCGGTTCCTCCTATGATTGAGGTTAATCATCTTTGACCTTGTTATAAATCTTGTAGATACAATTACTAATGACTTCTATTCTCAGGCTTCTTGGCCTCTACATGGCAATGAAACGCCACATTTCAACGGTTTCATGACTTTTCCGTATGCATCACAACACACGGTAATACACAATTGATTACATCCCAAATATAATGCCTTTTTTGCTTAAAACGATATTTACGACCTTATGAAGTATTTGCTGTGGGAATCAATCCACAGACTGGAGGGTTGATTCCTTCGAGAATGCTTTTGCCTCACAACTTTCCAGAGAAGGAACCGATTTTCGTCAATGCGAAACAATACCAAGCCATTCTCCGTCGAAGGCAGCACCGTGCAAAGCTTGAAGCTCAGAACAAGCTCATCAGAGTCCGCAAAGTATGGTTATTCATCTCTATAACTCTATTGGCAGCATAACGATATATAAAGAGTTTCAGAGACTTGACTTTGTCAATGATATGCAATGCAGCCATACCTTCACGAGTCTCGCCACCTTCATGCGTTGAAGAGAGCTAGAGGCACTGGTGGGCGTTTCCTCAACACAAAGAAGCTTCAAGAATCAAAGTCTCCACAATCTCCTCCATTCTTGGGCACACCGCATTTCTTCAAGAACCCTCAGGGAAAGTTCCGGCAAAGGGACATCTCGGCCGTTGTTGCGGTCGGGTCCAGCAGCTCGGCGACATCTTGTTCGGACTTAACTGGGAACAACAACGTCGACATGTTCCAACAAAACCCACAATTCAGGTTCTCGGGTTATCCATCAAACTACCATGTCTCGGTTCTCATGTGAGACTCATGACGGGAAGTCATCCTTGGCTAAGATTAAAGTTTCTGTCTTTCATCAAATCTCTCTACTGCAAAAAAAAAAAAAAAAAAGTTGAAATCTTTCGACT
This sequence comes from Alliaria petiolata, assembly GCA_020283515.1. Lineage (NCBI taxonomy): Eukaryota > Viridiplantae > Streptophyta > Magnoliopsida > Brassicales > Brassicaceae > Alliaria > Alliaria petiolata. The sequence continues at coordinate 12,123,905 of JAHZTW010000002.1, read as the reverse complement.
ATTTTGTTCCTGAATTTGGGGGGGGGGGGGGGGGGTTTACGTGATTGTTTATGGTTTGTTGCTGCATTGTTGATACTTTGGTTTAAACTTATTCGTTTTGATCAAATGAACCCCCCCGCATGGTTTTGTGATTTATGCAAATGTATAATTATTTGTTTTTACTACTGTTTAAAGGTCACTTGTGTTTCCTATTAGTCCCCCATTTCAGCTCTAAACTCTTGCAAAACTTGGAATTTAAATCAATCAATAGTAAAAGTTTCTACCGAAATATATTTAATATCTAAATATCATGTGATTTTCCTATTATAATTGATTTTTTTTTTTTTTTGACCAATTCAAAATAAACACGTTTGAAATATTGACATTTTTTTTAATATACATCCAAAACGAATAGGAAGGAATATGACTTTGGAAGGGAAGGAAGCAAAGAAAAGATATAGAATATTGTAGGAGGACCCAAGGGGGAGGAAGATGGTACATCTCTCTAAATTTTATAAAATATGGTATGTGTTTTGGATTGTGGATTTTGAAAGAGTTATAAAAGAAACTCCTAGCGTCAACCTCAAACTGAAAACCAGCGAGCGGTTTCATATCAACTTTCAAAAACATGCTCCAAGACACCGCATTGAGATCGATCCTAGTGGTAACCCAAATAAGGGTTGCATATCAAGAGGTTCAACTTGTCCTTGGGGACGCATAAGTCATAAAAATAAACCGTCGCAGCGAAAGACTTTCGATACTTGGTGTGATAACTCGAATCGGCTCTGCTAAAAAACAGATGAGAGTTTCGTTTGTTTTGATAACTCAGATCGGCTTAGTAGAAGGAGATTAGAGTTAATGGGTCAGGATCAAGAGAAGATTGAGTTTAACCTCAGCCGGAGCTGTTTAGCGTTTTGTTTGTTGATCGTTCCGATGATCGGAGTAAAAATCGGTTGCCAGAGTTCTCCTCTCTCCTCTGAAAAAGGATCCCCTTTCTAGAATGAGTTCGACCTCTATTTATAGAGGGCACTACTTATTTTGGACGGCCACGATCCATTTGATCGAAGGGCTTACATTTAAAGAGACTAAAAAAATACAAATATCTTCTTCTGAGTGGAGTCTGTAATGGAATCTGCGCTCTGATCCGCGTGCGACGAGGCGCTGATTCCTATGCGCATGGTGCTGATTGAGTGGAGGTTCTGACAGGCTATGTCATGCTGCTGGGTCGGCTTCCCTAACGATCTCGAGGTCGGACTCCTTAATTTGTCTTCAGGTTGGCCATTGATAGAGATGCGAGAAATGAGTTTCTCGGGGATGGCCGACCAGGAAACTTTCTCCTCATGTCAATTTAGAGCCGACCTCGTGTCTTCCCTACTCTCCTAGAGATGGCCGAGCTGGCGCTTTCTCCGGACAAGCGAGCGAACTTGGGTATTTATCTTGTAGCCGACCTATAGTTGGGACTACCAACAGTAGGGTTTTTAATGGGGCCGATCTGAATTTTTTTTATTCCTCTTTTTAGAGGGGATGCGAATCCCGACTCTAACACTTGGACTTACTCAAGTATATATTTACTTGGTTTATGTTTATCCACGAAACCGACATACAGAAGAGAATAGCTTGTTATTATGCTATGCAATCATATTATGCCCAGATGGTTCGGTTCTGAACATCAAAATCTATAAAACACATGTAATATGAAGAAAATCAGTCGATCACTTTTCTTTAGAGCATAACACCCCAATTAAAAATTAATTATATATAATCCAATTACATTAAAATATATGTTTTTAAAAAATTAATTAATTATATCAAATTACATTAATTTTTTTAATATCTTAAAGAAACTAAACCAATTAAAAGAAGACATGTGTATTATTAGTATCTCATGGGATTTTCATTGGTTCACTCTCTTTCTTATTTTTTTCATTTTTATTTTTATTTTTTTAATGATGTGAACTTCATTAAAATACTTCAAATAGGGATGTTATATACTCACTCTGTTTCACAATAAGTGTCATTTGAAGAAAATGTATCTGCAATGTATCTGGATGTGTGTTTGAGTTTAATACATCCAGATATATTGCATATACATTTTCTTCAAATAACACTTATTGTGAAATAGAGGGAGTATATAAAAAAGACATTAAATGATTTTTTTTTAACTCATCTAACTATTTTCACATGAACTTTTACATTAATCATAATATCGAATCTAAAGCGACGAATCTGGTGCAATAAGAAAAAAATAGAGGATGCCATACCAACAACAAGAAAACCGAGCATGTAAATCTTCACAATAAGGTCTCATTCAAGTTGCTTCATTATACATAATGATAATGTATTAATGTGAACATGTCGTCGTCTCTCTTTGGTTTGCGAATGACACGCCTTACAAACTAGTTACCATCAGCATCGATTCACCTAGATTCAACGACTCGGAAGGATACCTCAATTAGATTTTCGTCTATCCCCCTCCCTAATGGCGGCCCCTGTAGAATGAAAGTTAATATTCATTAACCGAGAACCTAGACAAAATAAGCAAAATATATATGATAGATAAAATTGTATACCCACCACAACCGGCTGGTAACCACAAGCTTTCGTGTTCAAGCCATTCGTTCTGATCAAGGTATGCTTGCAAGTCATGGCGGTATAAACCTATGGTTAGATTAGGGACCCGCTCTTCCAAATTTGGGAGACCGTTGACGCTTTTCGAGAGTACATGTAACTCGATGGGTTCCAAAAATCGAACTCTTGAATTATGGAGGATATGGTTTAAAAGAGCCCTAGCTGCAAAAGTTAGAAAATCACCGGTTAAACATAGTTTTTTTTCCTAATCTAAATCACGCATTACAAAAGCATTTGATTACTAGGCTCTTCAAATTGGAGGTTTTGGAGATTTATATTTTCTCAATCTTTCGAGGCGTTTATATCCTACCAAAAAGAAAACTAAGAGTAAGAATATTTGTAAAACTAGAATAAAAGAAGACTACTTCATCGTGTACCAAAAGACTTTCTATACGTTTGAAACCCATGATTACTATCTAACGACAAAAAAAACAATCAGAGACTAGCATCGCCGTAAAGAAAAATAAATGTAAACAAGATTGTTTGATATGTTAATATGGGTAAACAACCTCTACAAACGTAAACAAGACTGATTGAACTCTTAGTGATTATCAAGAGACAATAGCAAATTGCATATTTGCAACAGTGCAAATTCTGTTCAGGAGATGAAGCATCAATAAATTTGGAAGATGAGTCCAACAACATTCATTAACATAAAGTTGTGATTAATTATTTTAATTATCGAAAAAGAATAGATGTTAATAGCATATTTGACTATCTAGGTGAAAGTGATACATGCTCAAAAGTTCAGAGTATAAAAATTTTGTGGCTAACGTTTTTAATGTTGATGATGAAGTTGAAGATGATAATATGAAACATTGTTAGTAGTTACGCGTCAGAAATCACTTATAGCTTGTAGAATTTTTCATAATTTTTGGATGCAAATTAAGAAAATAACACAAAAAATTATTGATGCAATAAGAAAAATTAGAGATGAACTCGAGCGAGAATCCAATACTTGTGACTCTGCAAATCTTGAGGGCAACGATCTTTTCAACTAGTTTTTCTTGTTGAATCTGCTGGAGAAGTGCTACTGCTAGTTATAACGTTGCTTCATACATCAAACATACTGGTTAGTCAAAAGAACAATATATAGTTAGGGGAAGGATAAATAAACAAAGAAAACAAATTCAAAATCCAGAGCTAAGTACCTAAAAATATTATACCTAAAAACAAAAAGCTCTAGAATGGGGATGAGTTCGATAGTTTGAAATTTGGAGCAGTAAAAAAAGAGAGGGGAAGTAATGTGAAGATGATGTGTGAGTCTGAAGTTGGTAGTGTGTTCAATAACTCCAAACAGTCTCATTCAAATGCGTATATGTGAAATGCTCTCAGCTAAATGATACGTTCATAACCACCATCACTACCATCATCATTACTATCATCATTAACTACCTCGTTGGTGATGTCATTTGCTAAAATCTAAAACAAACAGATAGTTGGTGAAGTCATATGGATGTATCATGTATATATGTATGCACCATATGCATGATGATAAGATGAAGTGTAAAGTAATAGAAATATATTTGGGAGAACTTATTCTTTGACATTAATTGTAGACAACTGCCTTATATAGACGTTTAAAATATAGAGATAAACTCGGACTATATTCTATCATTATCTCTAAGTAAGATTATCATTATCCTAAATATATATGAATATATCTGATGGTTCTAGAACCCTCTAGAACCTTCTCTAACACTCCCCCTCAAGTTGAAACGTTTAAAGTTTACACGTTCAACTTGGATGATAAATCATTAAAATTATACTTCTCAAAATTTTGGTTTAACACGTCCGCCAATTGATTCGGTTGTGTCTTGTGGTGAGAAGATGATATTGAGCAGCATCTTGCATACTATGCCAATATACTCTAATTCTCCCCCTCAAGTTGGAGGATGAAGATTACGAACATCCAACTTGGACATTAAATTCTTGAACTGAACACCTGGAAAACACGCACATTGTTTCCAACAAAGATAATTACAAAACTTTGTAGACCCAAAAAATTAAGATCACGTCTCAAACAAAACTACAACAGCTGAGATTATGTCTCAAGCAAAACATCATACCTTTCAAAAAAAAAAAACTGCCTCATAAGAAACTCCCAATTATTCTTATGTTAATATTAAAAATCAAATCAGAGCTTAAATGATATTTTTTTTTTCAAAACCAAAACCGAAACCCAATATTTTTTTTAAACATACTAATTTTTTTTTTGTTGGTTTCATCATCTTCATCGTCATCACTTCTCTCACCGTCTTCATCACCGCAAATCATTGTAACACCTAAAACTTGTAATGTGGATGCTTTTAATTTTGATCCACAAGAATCGAATGCTCTGATACCATGTAAAATAATAGAAATATATTTGGGAGAACTTGTTGTTTGATATTAATTATAAGCAATTGCCTTATATAGACGTTTACAATATAGGGGGTTATTGGGAAATTTTTTTATTAAATTTGTAAAAATACTTGTTAGGTTTGAAAGAGTTTGTATATTTGAAAAATCTATCAAAATATTTTATTATAATGACTTTGAGAATCTAAGCCATATATGGTAGTATTTTGAAAGTCTTGTTAAATCTTGTTTTATGAGTTAAATTGTTTAAAATACATGTCCCAATAACACAAGATTTTAATAGAATCATAAAATCTTTAAAAATCAAAAATTTTGAATAACAAAAGATTTTGGATGGAATTTTAAAATCTTTAAACTAATAACAATGAATTCTATTAAAATTTTCAGAATCTATAAACCACTAATAATGGAATCTAAATTTTCTAGAAGTTTTTTAAAATCCATCTCACAATAACCCCCATAGAGATAAACTCGGTCTAAATCCTAATATTATCTCTAACTAAGATGATCATTATCTTAAATATATATGCATATATCTGATGGTTCTAGAACCCTGTAAAACTTTTTCTAACATGAAGTCGTATGTGAAGGAAGAAGAGTTAAGAAATAGGGACATGTCAATAAATGGAGAGACGATAAAGAGAACTAAAGATGGGAGAAGGGAGAAAGGTTGATGAATTGATGAATGCCGATGCAACCTTAATAATCACATGTTTTCGCCAGTTTCCCCTTCGAAACCTCTGTCCGTTTCCTACGTGGTTTCTAATTTTTTTTTTTACGTATAATAAAAAAGAGGAAATTATATAAAATCAAACAATACTAAAATATTTTTATTCATCACGTCTTAGCTCAAATTTCTATACACACAGTATATGTTGATAAAAGTGTATCCATCCACTGATCATCGTTTGACCAAGGCAAAACGATTCAACATGTCGGTTGTCTCATTTTATTAAGGTTATATTAATTATGTGTTGACGTTTATTATCAGTTCTCAATTTGGCGGTCCAAAAATTGTTTTTACAGAAGTCATAAACTAAGCAACAATTATTTCTCCCTCAACCTCCACCTGAGCATTATCATCTCCCTCAATCTCCACCGCAGCATTATCATCTTCCTCATCAAGGTTATGAACTTGCTCAACGTCAAGAGCTTGTTGAACAATGTTATAAGCTTGTGCATCAAGCATATAAGATTCTTCATCAAAGTTATAAGCTTGTGCATCAAGCATATAAGGTTCTTCATCAATGTTATAAGCTTGTGCATCAAGCATATATGGTTATTCATCAAAGTACATACACTAAAACTTCTATAAATTAATCATGTTACGACTTCAAAATTTTATTATTTTATATAGTTATTAATTTATAGAGATGTTTTTTGATTTGAACTCTTAATGATTATTAAAAGACAATAGCAAATTATTTTCAACACTATGTGCAAAATTTGTTCAAGAGATATAGCATCAATGATTTTGGAAGATGAGCTAAACAACATTCATGAACATAAAGTTGTGATTAATAATCTCAATTATCGAAAAAAATATTTTCAACACTCGCTTTGTTTTTCATTCAAAGTTTTATAATAAGAGGAAAAAGAGATCTTCACTTGTGCCGCCTCGTATAAAATATAAAATGAAAGCAATCAAATGTGCCAAAATAAGAAAATCTTTGCTTTCTCCTTCCAGGGAAAACTAATTGCATTGCTTTCAAAATCAAACATGAACTTCACTACGAAGCGTACTAAGCACATGTATATATACAAATTTGCCATCAAAGACAAAACAGAGTAAGTAAGCTCACAGAATCACACGACTGCACATGTATATATACAAATTTGCCATCAAATACAAAGCAGAGTAAGTAAGCTCACGGAATCCCACGACGGTAATGGACTAAAGTGTACCCCGGCCATGTATCTTCCCTTCTAATTACACGTCTTGTAAATATCATACCGTCGATAGGTGCCATTTTTGCCTCCGTGAAGTTAAAGATAACCACAACGTTCCTCTTCTATAACCAAAGAAAAAAAAGTGTTACCAACTCACAAAATGAAATACACATAATAAGCAAATACTCACCAACGTGCCACTCTTTGTGATTTCTTCGTTGTACTGATTCACGGGAAGCCAGTTTTCATTTTGGTCAAAGAAACGAGGACAGTCTTTGATTTTGTATGAACCTTCCGTGAGGAGAGGAATATCGTTAGGATCTGTTGCAGGAAATGCCTCGTAATTGGCAAAAATTGTCTCGACGTCATTCACAGATAGAGTCATTGCCACTAAGGAGAGAAGAGCATTGCTTATGCTGAGCCCCCCTCCTGCAAAAAAAAGAAAAAATAAATAAATCAATAACAATCAAACGAGTTCTCAGATACATGATCTTTCCTAATCGCACAACGAGAATCTTTTTGATTATCACTAATAAGAACGAGTGATCAGAGAAGATGGGTCTAAATCAGAGAACACGCCGAACAGGACTTAATCTAATTGAAATCCACGGCCAGAACAGGGACGATTACGCCGACTCGAGAAGATACATAATCTTTTACCCAGAATTGGAAACAATCATAATCGCAATCTTTTCATTATCACTAATAAGAACGAGTGATCAGAGAAGACGGGTCTAAATCAGAGAACACGCCGAACATGACTTACTCAAATCGAAATCCACGGCAAGAACACGGAGGATTACGCCGACGCGAGAAAATACAGAATCTTTTACCCAGAATAAGAAACATTCATAATCGCAATCTTTTCATTATCACTAATAAGAACGAGTGATCAGAGAATACTGGTCTAAATCAGAGAACACGCCGAACGTGACTTAATCTAATCAAAATTCACGGCCAGAACAGTGAGGATTACACCGACGCGAGAAAATACAGAATCTTTTACTTCCTAGAATCAGAAACATTCCTAATCAAGTTTACATCAGAATATATTAAGATATCTGGATTGAAGAATTCAATCTCTTGGAGGTTCATGATTGTTCGCACTTCGCAGCTTCAAGATTTCTGCAGATGATTCTTGGAGGGAAATGAAAATTGGTAGTTGAGGACGATGATTTGAATTCCTATATCTATATATATAAAAGTTAATTTTTCTCTCTTGTATGGCTAATATAAGTTGTATCGCTAATATTATAAAAAAACTACGATATCAAAAAATTTCTAACAATTAAAAATATAAGTTATCCTAGAACTAAATTTATAAAGAATTAGGTTAAGTTGTATCGGTAATATTATAAAAAAAACTACGATTTCAAAAAATTTCTAACAATTAAAAATATTAGTTATAATAGAACTAAATTTATAAAGAAAAATATAAGTTTATAAAGTTAATTTTTCTCTCTTCTCATGAAGACATTTCATCCTCCACATCATTGCCACATCATATTTTTTAATCTAATTTTTTTATTAATACACATACTAATTATACATTTTGTTTTAACATAAAAAGAATTACAAAAGACACCATTCATATTCTAAATTAAACCAAAAATTAATATGAATATAATTGAAATAAATAATAAAAAGTTTTTAAAAATGGTTATACTAATATTTTTCAACTTTTATAAATATTTAATTATGTTAAGTTGTATCGCTAATATTATAAAAAAAACTACGATATCAAAAAATTACTAACAATTAAAAATATAAGTTATCCTAGAACTAAATTTATAAAGAATTATGTTAAGTTGTATCGGTAATATTATAAGAATTAGGTTTCTTGCGTTATTGGGCTACATAAGGGGTTGTGACCATAAAACAAGAAACGTGACCGGTTATTAATTTTAAAAATTATTTATGCATTACAATGATTACCTTTTAGAATAAAGGAAAAACAAAATTAATACAAACACTCTTCAATTGTCCGCTTCGAAATTAACTCGAACTCTACCTGAAAAAATATGCAAATTCATTTCCATATAATTTAAGTAACACAACACAATGAGTAAGAAAATAAATCAAAACATGGCCATAACATCAAACACATAAAAATATTCAAGAATTACCAAATATTAAATAACATTAAAAACACAAAACATAAATAATATATATATATAAAATCCTGCTGCAAAATGAAAGTAAGAGAGCATAGTTCAAGATTTGACGTGAGCGAATATTATAAGAACTAAAAGATATATCTAAAGAATAGAGAATGCATAATGAATCAACACAATAGTAGAATAATTATATTATGAAAAAAATACAACTAAAGATTAATGACAAAAAACTACCGCTCGAAACGCGGACCAACCACTAGTATATATGTATATTTTGTTGTCTACATTCATTAAAGCCCAATGGGCTTATCGATGTCCAACAAGTGAAAAGATCAGCAAGGAGCAAGATAAAAGCAAACAAGTCTTGCGAGAAGAGCTGCAAAGATGGTAACAAGGAAGAGAGATGGGCAGAACAACTTCTTAACCCTTGTGCCTTGGCTATTACGGCAAGTAACTCATCACTATTACGGCAAGTAACTCATCAAGGGTTCAACATTACCTTTGTGTTCTCTCCGAACTGGCCTCTGCTTCTGGTGATGCTAACCATCGGCTTGCAGCTTTTGGTCTTCACGCTCTGCAGCGTCATATTTCAACCTCCACTGTGTTATCCTCTGTTACTTTTGCTTCAGCAGAAGTGAAGATGTTTCAAAAGACTTTGCTCAAGTTCTATGAGGTAAGCCCTTGGTTTGCTTTGCCCAATAACATGGCAAACTCAGCTATCCTGCAGATTCTAGCACAAGAGCCGAGAGATAAAAAGGATCTTCATATTCTTGATATTGGTGTTTCTCACGGTATGCAATGGCCCACTCTGCTGGAAGCGCTGTGCTGCAGACCAGAAGGACCTCCTCCTCGTGTTCGAATAACCGTTGTATCCGACCTAATCGCAGACACACCTTTCTCTGTTGGTCCACCAGCTTACAATTATGGTTCACAACTCATTGGCTTTGCTCAGTCCCTCAATATCAACCTCCAGATCAGCGTACTTGACAAGTTCCAGCTCATTGATACCTCACCTCATAAGAACTTGATCGTCTGTACTCAGTTTAGGCTGCAACAATTGAAACATAGCATCCCTGACGAGAGAAGTGAGGCTTTGAAAGCACTGAGATGTTTGAAGCCAAAAGGAGTGGTTCTTTGTGAGAACCATGGAGAGTGCAGTAGTGGAGGGGACTTTGCAGCAGGATTCTCGAGGAAACTGGAATATCTGTGGAAGTTTCTGGATTCAACAAGCTCTGGATTCAAAGAAGAGAATAGCGAAGAGAGGAAGCTACTGGAAGGAGAGGCAACAAAGGTCTTGACGAGTTTAGGAGAGATGAATGAAGGAAAAGAAAAATGGTATGAGAGGATGAGAAAATGCCGGCTTTGCCGCTGAAGCATTCGGAGAAGATGCAATTGATGGAGCCAAATCTTTACTGAGAAAGTATGACAACAAATGGGAAATGAGGATGGAAGATGGAGATACCTTTGCTGGGTTAATGTGGAAAGGAGAGGCAGTTTCCTTTTGTTCCTTGTGGAAGTAGTTATCCGCTTTATGTTTTGTCTTCATTTTTCGTTCTAAGCTTTCAAGCTAACATTGTCAAGAACACATGTATAGAAAAGTTGTCTGGTCCTAAAAATAAGGCCCCTGTGATTATTGAAAGACAGTAAGGGTTATAACAGAACATATGAGAAAAGGCCAATAATAAATATCTTTGGTGGTCAGAGGTATCTTTTACAGAGACTAACTAAAAGGCTGCAGAAAGTTGATTACGAAAAGATGTTCTTGTGACTATTGAACAAAATTGAAAGATGAAACTGGAACAAGATTTGCAGTGAGATAGCCCCAACAAAACAAAGTCCTGTATTGAGGCTTGTAAACATTATTGTTTCTCAAGTTTCTTGCAAACATTATTGTTTCTCAAGTTTGTTGCAAACATTATTGTTTTGTGAGATTGACTAATTCATTGGTCCTCTGTATTTCACACCTCTTGGACAAGGAGTTTAAAATATGGCAAAAACACAAATTTAATAATTGAGTAGCAGAAGCAGTCTTGTATAAAAAAAAGGACATGAAAAATTTAAAAACAAAAAGGAACGAATGTAAAGGGAGATGCAAGAAACAAAATTATGAAAACTGAAGTAATTAATAATCTCTTTCTTTCCTTTCGTCAGGTTGGTTGATTTTGCAGCAGTTGCACTAAGCTTGGAACATAAGAAGAAGAGCACACAAAAGTGGTTGACAATATCCAACTCTGCAAGGTATCACGATATGCGGAGCTTCTCCGATAATCACAGATTTGAAGTAACCGTCTTGTCCAATGATGTGAGCTGTTTGGTAACGAATGGGCTTGGTCCGTCTATGTTCGTCAAGATCGAAAACCACGACAAGTGAAGATCAAACATGAAGCCAGTGAGTGGTCTCATATCAACTTTCAAAAACTTGCTCCAGGACACCGCATTGGGCTCGATCCTAGTCGTAACCCAAATCTCCATTAATTGTATCAGTGTAGATTGAAATGCGCTGATATAACACAGCAAGCTGCTCTTCATTAACACAAGACAGAGTCACAGTCTCTTAGAAATAAGAGTGAAACGGCAGAGAAAGACGCGGTCCAAATCTCTCTGCTGTAAAATCAAAACAGAGTAAAAAAACTGTAGTCTCTGTTGTATATTCTTCATCTTCTCCGACGACTCCTTCCCCCATTAGTTTCTCTTTAGCAAAAAAGTAAGCATTTACCTTCAAAGACACGCCACGTTGATAAAACTCTATTTCCCAGTCCGGGGTGACATCAAGAACCCTCCATGAGTTAGAACTAAAATCGTAAATCTCGTACGCAAAAAAGAGTTCAACACTGAGGAAATTATCCAAAATCCTCAAGAGTCTTGTATTGAGGTTTGTACCAATGATTCGTTTTTTTTTTTTTGCAAACATTGGTCCTCTGTATTTCACACCTCTTGGACAAGGAGTTTAAATTAATAATTGAGTAGCAGAAGCAGTCTTATTCAAAAAAGGACATGAAAATTTTAAAAACTACTGTAGAAAACAAAAACGAATGAAACAAAATTATGAAAACTAAACTAGTTAACAATCTCTTTCTTTCCTTTTGCCTGTTTGGTTGATTTTTTGCAGTTGAACTAAGCTTGGAACATAAGGCGAAGAGCACACAAGTGGGACACAATATCCTGGGGATGTATATCCAGATTTGTTAATACTCTTCTGAGCTTCTCCGATATTCACAGATTTGAAGTATCCGTCTTGTCCGATGATGTAAGCTGTCTGGTAGCGACACGTCTCGGTCTTTTCATATTCGTCTAGATCGAAAACTACGGCGACTTTCTTCTCCTCGTTAATGAAGAAACTCCCAGCTTTAACGTTAAACTGAAAACCAGTGAGCGGTTTCATATCAACTCTCAAAAACATGCTCCAAGACACCGCAATGGGATCGATCTTAGTGGTAACCCAAATCTCCATTATCTCAAAAGATTTCATCCCCTGATATAACACCGAGAGCCGCTCTTCTCTAACACAAGACAAAGCCACGGTTTCTCCGGCATAAGAGTGAAAAGGCAGAGGCAGACGCGGACCAAAACACTCTGTTTCAAAATCAAAACAGAGTAAAAAATCTTCAATCTCTTCTGTTGGTGGTGGTATCTTTCCATCATCCACTGTAATCTTTTCTTGAGCGAAGAAGTAAGTGTTTCCATGTAAAGACACGCCGCGTTGATAAGGCTTTATATCCCAGTCCGGAGTCATATCGAGAACTCTCCATGAACTTGAAGTTAAATCGTAGATTTGGTACGCAAAGACGCTTTTATCGTCGTTAATGAAGTAATCATCTATAAACCTCAAGATTTTGTGGTTACGGTTCTTGTCATATCCGAGAGCATACCTGTCTAATCTGCTGAAATGGTTTCTGGGTCCGATCGACCTGGACACCTGGTGTGCCCTAAACACGGGTTCCATACCAAGAGCGAGTTCAAGGACTTAGTGACGCATAAAATTAAACCGTCGCAGTGAAAATTTTTAGATATCTCGAGTTGGACCAAAGTCGTCGCTTCCGCAACGACGATGACCATAGGAGGAGACGGTGTCAAAACCGGTGGCGATGACGACGATCCGGACGATGATAGTGACGATGGTGAAGACGTGAAAGGAAATAACTCCTCCTCACGTGATGTCTTCTTCAAATTATTAGGATTTCTAAAATTAATAAATTTTCCAACTTGGTTTTGGTTGTGTAAGTGTTCTTAATTAGTCCAAGTCATGGTTTTTCAAGTTATGGTTTTCGGGTTAGTCTTTTGGATTTAATGCTGAGGTTGTCATGTTTAGATTTTAATGATTCTAAGGTTTAAAGGTTTTCACGGGTATTAAAAAAAAAAAAAAAAAAAAAGATAAATTGAGTATATTCTTACAGTTAAGAATTTCTCGGTTACGTGTCTTGGTTTCTCCTATTATGGTTTCTCCTATTACGGGGGAGTTTAGTTGTGTTTTAGGGAGTTCTAGTTGAACACTCGTGTTCTTTAGGTCATAATTTTTTAGTCTGAGTTATGGACTGTCCGAGTTAAGGACGTGTTTGTGGAGCTGCAGAAGTTGCGCCCACGGGATATATTCCCATTATCAAGACCAAAGACGAGTTGAAGTTTCATCCCTATTTTCTGAAGATTGAAATTTATACCCGGAGGAGTCTCGACAAGTGTCCACGACATAGGTGTTCCGCATTGTGATTGGATAGTTTGCGTTTCGCGTTCCACCTTTGTCGTGCGGGGGAGTATTGGAAATATCTTAGAGAGCAAGACATGTAACTTGCGAACCATGGGCCAACGAAGGCCGTTTGTGAAATGAAGCCCGTGAAATCTAACCGAAGAATATTCACATATATATTTTATTGTGATAAGTATTAGAAGATTTACATTATTTGGTGTTATCAATAAGTTAATGTTGAACACTATATATATGTGTCTTGTGATATTGTATAAACACAATTCAATAATAAAGTCAGTTTTATATTGGTTCTACATCAAGTATACGAACTTGCTTAATAGATGGACCAAAGAAGTCGGCGTCGTTGCGGATTCTTTGGAGATCGAAACTCAAGGAACAAACCTTTGAATCCATCATCATGAACCCTAGAAAGTACCGCCTCCTTGCTGCTGATTTCGATAAAGCGTTCCAGGTTTTGCAAGTAGACCGCACTGATCTCAGAGATGTCAAACGGACCCTAGAGAGTATCTCCCCTGCCAAATCCCATGTAAGATCGGACATGTTCGTCATTGTTTTTACTTTTTAGGATTTCACCAAAAAAAAATAATTATGATCTTAATCTCAAATAAGTACATGTATATATATATATATATATATACACCCTCGTTATAAGAAAAGATCTTCTTTCCTTTATTTTTTTCTTCTTTTAAATTGGATATCTATTCTTATTTACTTGTTGTCCAAGATAACTTTGTCCTTGCCCTAAATTCTCTATTCCTTTTTCATAAGTCAATCTTTACATGCATGGTTTTACTCACCGGTGGCTGGCGATAGGATAGCTGCAACTATTTGAAGATTTTGCCTCCTGCGATGGAGCGTTTACCGATCTGATCCGCTAAAATCACTTCATTGATTTGAGTTTTGACTTCTTTTTGTTGTCCTATTGGGCTTCCCACTTGTATTGGGCTTATCTAAAACAAAAACATTGCCTGGGCTGGGCTGTAAGGTTTTCTTTTTCTTCTGCAATTTAATAATAAAAACCCTTCAGCAAATAAAAATTGAAGCTATGCTGATGTTTCATAAATTACTTATTGATGATATTGAAGTTCATTATTTTCAACAAATAAATGTTAGTTTTGAGATATTTTGCATTGACGGAAACTATAAAAGAGATCGAAACTTTAGAGATCCAGTTTTTAACCTAGTTCTACTATGTTTTTCAAGCTTGATGACTATTGTCATTGAATGTTACTTTAGAGATCCAATTTTTAACCTAGTTTAATTGAATAACACTTTTCTTTCGAGATCTTTATATTAATATGATCTGTTAATGCAAATGCAAATTCAATTCATCCATATTTGGTAATAACACGATCAACTCATATATTTTTTTTTAATATTTTACCCCAAAAAAAAAACTCATAAGAGAAAATAGCCACCAAATCTCTCTGTTATAAAATACTTAGATTTTTGAATGTGAGTTTTATCATCTATAATCCAAAAATCGAGAAAATATTTGCAATACGATTAGCAAGTGTTTGCCTTTAAAATTCATATAAAACTGATATAACGAAGCATCACTACCAAAAGAAAATTTATCTTATTTTTCAACATATAATTGGAGAACACACAAAACAAAAATTGTAGTTACCAAAAACATCACAACACATCCAGCCTTTATGAAGTTCATTCGACAACAAATCAAACCAATTTGGATAAAAAAATGATAATTAAAAAAAAAAAGATACTCATAAACTATTCTAAGTTTAATAGAGTACACGAGAAGAGAAATTAAACTAATTTGGATCAACAATAATAGTATTTGATGCACAACGGATGCACAAAACAGAGAGAAAAATATTATTGCCATGTCGTGTAAAGAGTTGATGGGTGCCATTGTTGCCTCTATGAAATTAAACATTACCTCACCGTTTCTCTTCGGTAGAAAGAAAAAAGTGTTATAACTAACAAAATGAAAAACACAAACACATACATAATAAGCAAATAACTCACCAATGTGCCACTCCTTGTGATTTGTTCGTTGTGCTCATTGACATGCAGCCAATTTTCATTTCATCATAAAAATGAGAATACTCGTTTATTTTGTATAATCCTTCGTTCAACAAAAGTATATCGTTATGAGCTGTTGCAGGAAATGCCTCGTAATTGGCAAAGATGGCCTCCACGCAGGCTCGGCCCAAAGGCAGTGGGCAGAGGTGCAACCGCCTAGGGGCACGTATCCATTTCTTTAAAAAATGAGCTCAAATGTTTTGCTTTAATTCACATCCAGGACCCTTTTTTTAAATAGTCTAGTGTTTTGTTTTTAATTCGAAATTTACAAAAAAAAAACAGGTCCATATTTTAAAACATATATAGAAAATGCCTAAGTATTTTTTTAAAATGATATTTTCAGGGCAAAATTTTTTTGGCCCATAGAACCTAAAATAAGTTGGGGCCGGGGCTGCCTCCATGTCATTCACAGTAAGCATCATTGCTATTGAGGAGATGTCATTAGTGGAGAGACAATGAAGAGAATTAAAGAGAATATCAGTTTTAATAGACATATGTACATCCAAATAAACATCCTCCAAAGCTAATAGGGAAAGAGTCTATTAAAATAGTACTAGCGCAACATTCATTCTAAGGCCCAATTCGAGAAAGCGCGGCAAGATGAGCACAAACTTACAATTACAATTAGATAACCCATGCACACATTAAAGCGCGGCAAGATGAATAAACTTACAATTACGAATTAGATAAACCCATTTACAAACTACTCGCTGAAATTTAGCTTAAATAAACAAGATATTTGCAATAAAGTAGCGCGTGAAATTTCGTTTAACCTTTTAAGTTTGTAATAATCTTTTCTTTGAAAATTACTAGTCACATTAGTGAGTTTATGGAATTCGGTTTTTAACAATCTTCTTATCTCTAGATCACATATATTTTTTGTTATGGCCGAAAAATCATTACGAATAATGAGAGAAAGGCATATGTCAAGTTTGACCAAGGCAAAACGATTCAACATGTGGGAACAAAGACATTTTTGTCTCTGTCTCATTTTATTAAGGTTATATTATGTCTTGACGTTTAATTATAATCAGTTCTCAATTCCTACACCCAAATCTTTACGATTACCATCATCCCCCCCAGGCCCCAACCAAGTAGGCGTCACAAAACAATAATATGTTGTACTGCTCGAAGCACTAATGAGATCGTACATCTCTCTAAATCTTTTTTTTAAAACATTATGTGTATTGCCAGCTAAATACGGATATTTCATTATTGAATTCATATACCCAAATCCAGTTGTGGAATATGAAAGAGTTATAAAAGCATAATCGCCAGCTAAATACGGATATTTTATTCATCTTGTTTATATATACATATACGCAACCTAAAATTTGTATTATTCATAGTCAATCGCTATATATTTGTGGGTAAACATCAGTTTCTTGAAAGCTTGTAATTATGTAAGAAAATATAATAAAATAGGGCTTGTAATGTTTTTATAATATTCTAGAAATGGATGGTAATTAAGATTTTCCTCCAACTCAAAAAACGCTTTCAATTAAGAAATCATTAGTCTTGGACTGCTGGACAATATGTTCATAATGATATTCATTCAATATCTATCGTGATATATATATCAACAAATGTATGAGACTGGGATGAAAATGGTAAATAGATTGTCTTCGGAAATACTCCCTCTGTTTCAGAATAAGTATCATTTTGGGAAAATGAATCTGCAATTATCTAGATGTATTAAACTCAAAACACATCCAGATACATCCAGTTTATTGCAGATACATTTTCCCAAAACGACACTTATTCTGAAACGGAGGGAGTAATTACTGCTACACATTCCAAACCAATACGCGAACATAGGTTATAACTTTAACCAGTACAGTTTTACTTTTAATAGACAAACCCGTAAACCATTAAAAAAAAAAAAGATTATCCTCGAGACCAACAAACAGAAGAAAAAATCAGATTCTATGTCTGCATCATATTATGTCCCCACAATCTAAACCTTGGTTATTATAAATACTAATGACAACATCATAGTACAGATTGATACTCTTTTTATTTCTCAAATCTTCTATAAAAACACCCATATATAACATTATATAATGTCTGATATGCAACTTATATAGTTTAGTACAACCTACAACAATGGTCCCAAATTGCAATGAGTGAAGAGACTAATTGACTTAAGAAATGTAAATCAAATTGTAATATTAAAATGTTAATTTTCACAAATATATAATGATTTTCTAAAGGTAGCTAATATACTCCTCGACACACACCTATATATAAGACCACACGCCAATTCAATGTATGTATATTCGATTCTCGTCGTAGAAATTCTACAATCCAAATGTTTTCGATTCCTTTTATTTGTTGATCTTAAACCTTAACCTATCACCTACTCACAAACAATACCCTTTTCATAATCTTTTCAATGTCGTTAGAACCACCAAACCAAACTCTAGATCATGTCCTAGGCTGGCTTGAGGATTCTATGTCCTTAACCCCATTACCTGAATTCGATGATTCTTATTTGCTCCACGAGTTTGACGGGTCTCAAACGTGGGAGTGGGATCAGACTCAAGATCCGAGACATGATTTTCTTCATAGCTATTGTGACACCCGACCCAGCAAAGCTGAAAAAGTCGGCGGCATCATGACACCTGTCTCGAGCCAACGGACCCAGACAGCATGTCTTTTAACAGAGTAGGACCCCAGAATAATCTTTGACCAAAAACCCACCAACATGATCCGAACCTGCAAAACAAAACGAAGAAAAGAAAAAGGGGAAAAGGAGGGGTGAGCAAAACGACAACAGCTCAGTGAGTGCAGATCCCAGGGACCCACGATATACCTCTCGCACAATCCATAACCAGTCTAGACGAAAGTTCTAAGCTAATACGCACAGCAATCACGTCCGAAGACACTCATAGATCAAGAAATGACACACTAGACCTAATCGGTGCTTCCACGCTCAATACCAGCGCACACCCGTGGCATATAGCGGCACACACGCTGTCCGTCCCCAGGACGCTTGGCTCGTCAGGCCACAGACGATGGAATATGGTGCCCGAACACGCCAAACCATATCCAGCACACAGACATAGTAAAGAATCGCACATCAATTACCATGTCGTCACACAGGCCAAACCGCCTCAATAGCCTACAGCTAATCCCACCCGCACAAGTGATTTCCCGCACACAATACAAACACCCGCAAACACTATTCACAAATCAATCAACCATTTTCCGTTTAACAATCTATTTTACTAAGTCCAACAATCAACAACATCAATACAACAATTATTAATATAGTGATAATAACGCGTCTATTAGTCCGGTTCATACAACAATCAAATACGTGTATTTATATAGATACAGCGCAGGTATGCGCGCATTAACAAAGGACTACTCGGTCTAAAACGACTACGAATATACGAGAGATAAACCACAACCAGTCCTCACCTTGGAAAAATCCCGATATCTGCGGATCGGAACTCTGAATGCTCAAACGGACGCCAAAGATGGAACCAGCATGGAAAATCAAGTGGAAACGGCCTTCGAACGGCGGAAAATGGATAACCGGCCGAATCGGTCAAAGTCAACAATCAACCTGGTCAAATCTGGTTAACCCGGTCAAATCCGGTTAACTCAGACCCAAATCAAACCGAACCAGACCAGTAACCCGACCAGATGACCCGACCGAGAACCCGATCCGACCCGCTAACCTGACCGGCAACCCGAACCGAACCAAACCAAACCGGCCTAACCGAACCGAATTGGATTGAACCGGCCGGTTAACGATCACCGGCGACTATAACCGGCGGCGAGAAGAGCGGCGGTTTCCGGCGACGGCGGGCGGCGGCTCCGACGGTCGGCGGTGGCAGCTCCGGCGGTGGTGGACGGCGGCTCCGGCGGTTGCTCCGGCTGACGGCGGTGGCGCGTGAAACACACGCGCCATCTTCGGAGGGCGCGTGGCGGCGCGTCCGGCTTCGGAATTTTATGATTTCAGCGTCCACGGCTTCGTCTCGACGTCTAGAATCTGATGGTAACCTTGGACTTGCGACACTTTGAGCGCACGAAGCTTAAAACCAAGAAGAAGATGATTGGAGAGGTTAACTAGAGAGGAGATGATGGTTTTTGGTTTGAAAATAAGTGAAGAGGGAATTGCTCCATAGGGAAATTGGGAGAGGAAAAGACATGTGGTTTAGTTGATAAGTAGGTGGTGAGAAGCAAATTAGGTGAGGATTAGGAAAAATAAAAAAAAAATGTGGGAAATGGGTTGTTACAGCTATAGTCAAGATCTCAATGCATATTTGACTTGTGAAGCAACTCACTTAGAAGTGGTAACAGAAGCTCCGGTCATTGATTCGGATCCTCCACCCGAACTTCAGCAACCAAACGATCAGTCCAAGAAAAGGAACCGTGATGGGCTTATCGATGTCCAACAAGTGAAAAGATCCGCAAGGAGCAAGAGAAAAGCAAACAAGTCTAGTGAGAAGAGCTGCAAAGATGGTGACAAGGAAGCGAGATGGGCAGAACAACTTCTTAACCCTTGTGCCTTGGCTATTACGGCAAGTAACTCATCAAGAGTTCAACATTACCTTTGTGTTCTCTCCGAACTGGCCTCTTCTTCTGGAAATGCTAACCATCGGCTTGCAGCTTTTGGTCTTCACGCTCTGCAGCGTCATATTTCAACCTCCACTGTGTTATCCTCTGTTACTTTTGCTTCAGCAGAAGTGAAGATGTTTCAAAAGACTTTGCTCAAGTTCTATGAGGTAAGCCCTTGGTTTGCTTTGCCCAATAACATGGCAAACTCAGCTATCCTGCAGATTCTAGCACAAGAGCCGAGAGATAAAAAGGATCTTCATATTCTTGATATTGGTGTTTCTCACGGTATGCAATGGCCCACTCTGCTGGAAGCGCTGTGCTGCAGACCAGAAGGACCTCCTCCTCGTGTTCGAATAACCGTTGTATCCGACCTAATCGCAGACACACCTTTCTCTGTTGGTCCACCAGCTTACAATTATGGTTCACAACTCATTGGCTTTGCTCAGTCCCTCAATATCAACCTCCAGATCAGCGTACTTGACAAGTTCCAGCTCATTGATACCTCACCTCATAAGAACTTGATCGTCTGTACTCAGTTTAGGCTGCAACAATTGAAACATAGCATCCCTGACGAGAGAAGTGAGGCTTTGAAAGCACTGAGATGTTTGAAGCCAAAAGGAGTGGTTCTTTGTGAGAACCATGGAGAGTGCAGTAGTGGAGGGGACTTTGCAGCAGGATTCTCGAGGAAACTGGAATATCTGTGGAAGTTTCTGGATTCAACAAGCTCTGGATTCAAAGAAGAGAATAGCGAAGAGAGGAAGCTAATGGAAGGAGAGGCAACAAAGGTCTTGACGAGTTTAGGAGAGATGAATGAAGGAAAAGATAAATGGTATGAGAGGATGAGAAAAGCCGGCTTTGCCGCTGAAGCATTTGGAGAAGATGCAATTGATGGAGCCAAATCTTTACTGAGAAAGTACGACAACAATTGGGAAATGAGGATGGAAGATGGAGATACCTTTGCTGGGTTAATGTGGAAAGGAGAGGCAGTTTCCTTTTGTTCCTTGTGGAAGTAGTTAGCCTTTGTATGTTTTGTCTTCATTTTCGCTGTAAACTTCAAAACTAAAGCCTTGTGTGTAAACTGTTATCTGCAAAGTTATTCTATTGTGAAGTAGACAATGCATCATCCATTTTTCAGAAATTTTGGGAAGTTTTTTTCAAATGTTTATTAACACTGTTTGTCTGAGAGTAACAAAGTACTAAATTGGCAAAGTCGAATATTTGTTTAACCTTTTTCCCAGCGTAGATTGAATCAACAGAAGCATTGTTATGTACAAGAAATTAATCATTACTTGCAATATATATACACATATACATGGGCTAGTTAACAACAATCAGAGAGAAGTCATCAGCTTCCCCATCCGACCATGGTCCCAGGGCGGGAAAACGCGAGACCTCGATCATACATCCGTTGAATCTCTTCTCTGTATTCAGTCAGAGACTCGTCAGGAATTGGTGGAGTCAGCTCCACCACGTCACCCATCTTCAGCTTCCACTTGAGGTCGCTTACAGGTTTCTGGTTCAGCCTCGGTCTTAGTTCTTCCTTTGATGGTATCCCATACATGCACCACCTCGAGCTCCCTGGCCCCGCCCGGCTCAGCAGATCCGAGAATGTTGAACTCGCTGGAAATTCTTGCACGGACATCTGCATTTTCCGGAGTTTGTTCATTATAACAATCAAACGGGAACACTCGTGTACTAGAGAAGCAGCCTATTTAAAATTTCACAAGACAACAAACCTTGTCATTTTCGATCACGATGACATAGACTGGTCCGTCCTGGCTACTGTTGGGCTTGTAAGAAGCCGGGCAGTCCTCAGAGTGAGACGGAAACTTGCAAGGTGGTTTGATGGAATCAGAAGAACGTATGGAAGATCGGTCTTTGCTCATTGTTTCACAATGCCAAGTTACAACCCACCGAGCCCATTCAACCATCTGAAGCACAAACGAAGAGTATTTGCAGTCACCTTCCTTGTACCTCCAGTGAGCTGCAAACCCAAATTCAGCTTGCAAATGCATTTCCTGTGTACGTATCTGGACTTCAAGTGGAACCGTTCCGTTGTCCATCACTACCGTGTGCAAAGATTGATACCTAAAACAAACAAACAAAAATACTAAAGTCAGATTTGTAAAACTTTAACAAGTCACACAGCTTAAACATTCAAGCTGTATATGAACTTACCCATTGAACTTGGGATGAGTTATGTAATCCTTCAGCTTTCCAGGAACTTCAGACCACAAACTATGAACTACTCCCAAGGCCTTGTAACAATCTCCTTCGTTGTTAACAATCAAACGTAACCCATGAATGTCATGAATTTCATCCACTGTTAGCTTTTTCCTGGTATAATTTAGAAAAGACAACATCATCATTAGTCTTCTGGTTTCACTCAACATTGTTTCATCTGTAAAAGAGAGGAAGGAGAAACTTACTTCAACATCTTGCAGTAAATACTATACAAGCTCTTGTGCCGACCACAGAGAACATGATAAGAAATGCCTTCTTTCTTGAGAGCTTGCTCTAGTTTCTCTATTGCAGAAGTAATCATGGCTTCATCGAATGAATCCTCGAGCATGGTTGACATCTCGTTATGCTGCTGTGGGTAAAGATGCTTGAAACATAGATTTTCAAGCTGAACTTTCCAGGTAGAGATTCCCAATCTATTAGCCAAGGGTGCGAATATCTCAAGCGTCTCTTTGGCGAACCTCTGCTGCTTCACAGGGGACAAAGCGTATAGCGTCATCATGTTGTGTAGACGATCAGCTAGTTTGATAAGAACAGCTCTTGCATCTGCCATTGCAAGAAACATTGTATGCAATCGATCCGCTTCAACAGTTTTACACGCCGTATTGTTCTCTCTGGCGAGTTTGCTCAGCTGGCTAAGCTTCGAGACCTATATATACAAACCACACATTGAGTTCAATTAGCTAACGACCACTGTTTCTCAAACCAAGAATCTCAACCAATAGATGTTACTCGTTTCTTACCCCTTCTACCAAATCAGCAACTCCTGCTCCAAAGTTTCTGAGAATGTAGTCATAGCTCATGAACGAATCGTCCATGGTATCGTGAAGAAGCCCTGCCACAACAACAGTTGAGTTAGCTCCGATATTAGCCAACAACATAGCAGTCTCAACGCAATGTTGCAGGTAAGGATCACCACTAGCTCTCATCTGATTCACACACATCAAGCGAAAACTTCAGTCACCAAAAGTAAACAATAATCAAAACTCATGAACAAGTAGTGATGAGATTGTGTTTTTCTACCTGTCCTCTATGAGCTTTCTCTGCTTCGTAAAACGCTTTGATCACAGATTCATCTTCGAAGATTTTGTGCCTCAGTTGAGCACGTCTTAGCAAATCCCTAGCGTATGGCTGTCTCGTATCTGCCCCACATCCATCGTCCATGGGAAACGTTCGCTCATCGACGAGAGCCGAATCCGAAGAAGACGATCCCAATTCGTAATCCACACACGAACCCACGGCTTTCCTTACGAATCTATTGAACAATCCGCTAGCTCCTACTCGAAGAGGCCCATGGAAGCTTCCATCAAAATTCCGATCGCGAGAAATTCTCATCGGAGGGCTGCAGCTACACGAGGCTGGACCGTGAATCACAGAGATGGGGCTTTGGTGGTCTCGTCTATGATACGAGGAACCCATGAATTTCGCCGGAGAATAACAAAAGGAGCTGCTCAAGCTCAGATCTTTTAGATCCTCACTCCGATCATGACGCATGGACGAAAACTCCTCTACTCCCAGAGAAGCTGAAGATTTGACGGATGCGTCGGAGAAAAGCGAAGAGAGGCCTCCGACGATCGGTTTCTGCGGCGACGAAGACGTCGAAGGAGATGCCGACGAACTCCTGGAGCTCAGATCGAGATCACAAGCGCTGATCTGATGCGGCGTGGAACAAACGCTGCTAGGCGGGCTAGCGTAAAGCGCTATGGTCGTCGCCACCACCATTGGAGCTCGCTGGTTCTGGTTTAGAATCCTTAGGTTCAGGTTTCAGAGAAAAAATCAAAGAACAAGAGAACGGAGAAAAAAATTTTGAATAAAGAATATCCAGAAATTATGTGCAAATTCCCAGAATTAGCTCTAAAACACGTCAATTTCCCGGGAATCAAAGTCACCTTTTTTCGATCGAAACCCAGATTGATACGGAGTTTTAGAAAGAATTTTAGTATACAACAAAAAAACTACTTTGATGGAAAGAACGGATCAAAGCCTATAAACTATTTACAATTTATACGAGTTCAGAGATGAAATTGAATAAAATGGCTCTGAGAAAGACAAGAGGGTGTGTGCAAGAAAGAAGAAGAAGAGACGAAGACGCTTTGCTTTAAGGAAAAATAAAAAAAAACTTATTAGATATTTCTTTTTTCCCTCTTCGATTGAATTTTTCATAGAAGCCACACTCTCTCTCTCCTTCCTGTGTTCTTATTCGTCTGTTTATGTTCGGCCGACCAAGCTAAACCGGTAACCATAATTACTCAAATACCCTTTTTGGTTATTCAGTAATTACTGACTAAGTGGAATTATTAGTATGATTACTGTCTAATCTCGTCATGTCGTTATCCATTGCTGTCGTAAATGATAAAAATATCATTCTTTTTACTTTTATTGGGTATAGATTCAATATATCTAAGAATAAATATATTTCTAGTGTTTTGTCTCCGAACAAGATCTATGAGATTTTCCAATTTATATACTCTGCTCATATCACATTATCAATCTGTCTTCCAAACTCAAAACACAATTAGATTTAAGTGATAATAGAATATTTAAATAAAGCTGATTCTTTGGATTAAAGAGACTTGCAATTAAAAAAAATTGATGATACAATATCCAATCAGATGACATCGATATCTCAACTCCAATGGCTATAAAATAAAGTAAGGAATAGTTTATGGAGTAGACTAAATGACTTCTGTGTGTTCATAAATGACATTTTAAGATAATTGTACTTTAAACATAACAAGAAATACTAGAGTACAATTTTGATAAAGTCCCGATTAAGTAATTTTTTATTCAAATATTTTTTGTATTTATAGTTTAAACTTTATTAAAACTTAAATGGTAATAAATCTATTATCAGTCTTAATACTTATGTACCATTTATATATGAATTAAATGAAACTACTTTTTATAACAGTTCTTCCCGGCAATTACAATACTATAATCATCATTCACATATGCTTTCTTTTGCTTCACGCCAATGCATGATCCCGCCATATTTTTTCTGTATAAATTTAGTAAACTAATCATTTCTTCTCTATCTTCTTATCCTCTTGGAATCTTTTTTTTTTATTTTATAATTTTTTTTTTTTTTAAATGGTTATAGTACAGTGTCGACGGCAGATGAGTCATCCCATTTGCATCACCTTTTTATTCATTTAAAACAATTATTTATATAAATATGACGAGTGTTGAAAACAACTTTGTTTATTAGTATTTGATAGTATAAATTGTTTTTACTTTTTGTTTTGTTGGCAAATGGAGTTTGCTACTTTAAAGAAGAACAAAAATCAGCAAATTGTAGAAAAGAGGGTCCACCATGAGATATTGTCTTCTCTGTCTAACAATTTAATACTCCTCTTCTTCTTTTTTTCTCCTCAACGTACGATGGGTTTATTAAGCAGGGGCAACAGTGACATTTTCAATGCACTAATAAGAGATTGGTTGGTTAAAATTGAATTCTAAAATATTGTATTATTATTATTTTAACGTATATATGGTGTTTTCCCGATGCTCTAGAAGATGAGCTTGTGAAAGGAGTTTAGTAGATAAGGACACCGAACGCGTCTCGGAGGAAAAACCATCACAGCAAGAAAATTCGCCACGTGGCGCCAAGTCGGCAAAGCTGAACATGGCACGCGTCCGAATTGGCGGCCATGGAAGAAAAAAACGGATGTCACGCTCGTCTCACGTGTCCACTCCCCAGCTTCACCTACAACTGACTTGTGGGGATCGTGTGTCTCTACTTTTAATCAGACAGCTACGGTTTATTTGCTGAGCTTGAAATTGAATTACAGCCGTGTAAATCTAATTTCGAATATTATTATTACTAATACTACTTCCTACGGTTGTTGAGAGTCGACTGGTCAAAACCTGTTCTGTAGCACATGCATCACGTGCGTTGGTGTATAAAAAGACGTATTGGTATGTTCGTGTTTTATAATGACGTGGTTTTCTGAAGTCAGACGGCAGAAGAAGAGATCAGTAATTTCAATTTGAATTTGGTTTGAAACAAAACTATTTGGTTTTATATGCAGAAATCGCGAGATATTTAAGGGAATCAAATCGGTTAGTTTCGGTTTAAGCATATATATAAAAAAAAAAACAAAAGAGGAGGTGGTCCCGCCGAGATAACAAACAATGGAATGCGATTTGCGTAAGAAGCAAAGTATTAGGATTTGGTCAGCCCATAGACTTTGCCATGTGGTGGAATTGTTCCGCTGCACGCAACCACTCTTTCCTCACACGCATCTTCTTCATATGTGTATCATTCCGGTTTTCTCTTAACCGAGAAAAAACAACCCGCTAGTGTATATAACGGTTTGGTTTAGTTTGTATGAAAGGATAATAGGATATGTACAAACATCATTATTAGCCCAATACTGTTTTCGGGGCTCTTTGGATCGACTTTAATGGGCCTGGGATGGACTAAATATTTATACATTTTGGGTTTATAAACCCAATGATTTCTCGCTCTTTAAAAAAACAAAATTTTATGAACCCAATAATCAAGTTTTTCATAAAAAACCTCATTTTACAATCTATCACACATATCAAAGCAAACTATCCCCCCCCCCCCTCCCCTTTTTTAAAAAAACTATTACTATCCTCTTTGTTTTAAAATATAATGTTTATATTTTTTACACACAAATAAAAAAAAATTCTAAATAATAACATCATGTATTAATAAACAATAAAACAAAATTCAGAATACAAATGATCATAAAACACAAAAAGTTAATAAATTTATCATTAAATGTTGATAACATCATATAATTTAAAACAACAAAAATTTCTTAAAACATCAATTATTTTGAAACCGAATGAGTATAAGTTTTACTATACCCTTTATTAACATAATAAATAAAGTGATTTCTCTATTTAATATATTAAAATAATTTAATTAAAACTAAACTTTTTTACAAAAAAATCTACGTTTACAATATATAGAAAACGAACGACATTCTTTTTATAAACCAAAAATCAACTCTTAACGATCAGAAAAACACTTACACACCAAGAACATACATACATATCCTGTAAGTCATTAATGCCTGAATAGCAATACTTAATTATCTGTTTCTCAATTGGTTGCCCACGAGAACTCTTACAGACCAAGTTTATTCTCATAATCCAATTAATTATTCCAAGTTTATGTTTTGTATTTGAAAACGTTTGATAGTTTCTGCCATTTTTGTGTGTGTGAAAGAACTGTTATAAATAAAATCATCTTTTACATCTAGTTTTAAATAGGAAATATAAAAAAGTAGTGTAATGTGAAATTTAGAGCCAAAACAAAAAAAATATTACAAAGGTAAATTAATTTGAAACAGATAAAGTTAAATAATCTTGCTATACAAGAAAAAAACGAGGTCGATGATCTTGGCTGGACATGGGATAGAAAGATAGGCCTAAGCCAGGAGCGGCGAAAGTTGCCGTTTCCACCGTCATTCGCTGCTGGATAGTGGCGGCTCCGGCGTCAGCAAACTCCTTCGCCAAATTACGATAATACTCTTTGATCTTCTGCACGAGCCTCACGTAGTACAGTCTCAGCCACTTGAACCTCATCCTTGTCACCATCCTCTTGAGCGAGAATCTCCCACGTGGCTTACTGTTTTTTCCGCCGAGACGTACAACTTGTGGCTTACGCCGACGGAGATAGACCTTCCCGCGACTTGACGGCCATCGGAATGCAGTGGGGGTGGAGGCGGAGGTGATGACTAAATGGGGATCCATTGGGATCTCGCGAGAGACTTTGTAGGGAGAAAGAAATAGAAAGATGATTTATGAAGTTAGATAGAGAAACTTATATATAGAGAGACTAGAGTCATTAAATTGGTTATGCGGTCACTTAGGACTTAATATACGACATATTGCGTAATTTCCGTAAACTAATATCGTATGTCAAAATCATAAACGATTTTGTAGTTTTTGTTGTTATATAAACAAATATACAGTCCATACATATTTATTTAGGGGATGACCTATATACCACGACATTTCAGTTGTGCCACATATTTTGATATCTTTATGTATTGAAAGTGAAACTATTATAGTAAACTACTAAACCCTTGTTCAAAAAAAAAGTTAGTAAACTACTCCCTCTATTTTGATTTAAGTGTCGTTTTACACTTGTTTTTTTGTTTACAAATAATTGTCGTTCTCGGATTTCAATGCAGATTTATGATAAATTTTCCTGTTTTATCTATACTTTTTCAGCTTATTAATTATTCATATCAAACAAAATAATGTTTTAATGAAGAATAAAACAGAAAAAATTAATGTTTTCTTAATATGTGTGAAATATCCTAAAATGACACTTAATTAAAAATAGAGGGAGTACTATTTAATGGAAAAATGGGAGAAACAAGCTGGAAGATGAAAAATGGGATAGAAAATCGACTGCACAATTGCACATGATACTGTTATTATTTAGCAATCTGTTCCATCATATCATAGTAATTTAAGCTAGTCAAGTACACAGAGATCGTCGATCAATATTGTGAATATTAACCAATGGTAGTTAGATATTAGAATTTGGTCAGAATGTTGTTATTAATCACCATATTATATGGTTTTTTTTGGATAAGCTTAGCATACAAGAGTAAGCCTATTTTACGTGTTGGTGCAGAAGACGACACATAGTTACGTAGCTCAAGGGACCCCTTTTGTCTCTATTACATAGAAAGTCAACTTAAATGCAATTATGTAGGTTCTAGTGAAAACCATTCACCAGAAAAGTATATGTTTCTCCACTTCTGTTTAGTTTTGTGTGTGCGTCAATTCAGGGACGGCTAATGTTTTATTTATTTATTTATTTTTTTGGTTTCATGTGTTGACTATTGCTTGCTAGGGTGTTTTTATTTTCCCTTTTTTGTCTGTCCTCTACCTTTTTCAATTAAGAGTATTCACAATCAAAATCTGAAATTGTCATAGGATTTAAAGAAAAACAACTCTCTTGTTTTTTTGGGTCGAATTGAAATCGTCGGTTTTATTGGACTAAGCAAGAAATAAGAAACACTTATATTTTACAATGGATGCAAATCAAATTTTTGCTCATTCACCCAATTGCATACTGCATAGTGGTCTAACCCAAGAGCGAGGGCTCAACAATGAGTAAAAATAACGGCCCATTAAACAAACCCAATAAATTTTGATGAAAACGTAAAAGCAGAGCCCAATTTTTTAATTTATCAATCAGAAAGACTGAACTGAGATCTGACCCCATTGAACGGCCACCGGGCTCTTGACGACGTGTTCACCGTCTGTCCATTCGATCGACCCGAATTCATGACCCGGCACGGATCCAACTCCGCCGCCGAGCACAACGCTCTTAAACGTCACTTCGAATTCCAACTCGCTCTTCTCCTTGCTAAACGCAAGCTTGCTCGGAGAAACCTCGATCTCAACATTCGCCGGAGATGTAATTCCGACTTCGTACACCGCGTCAACGTTGCCTCCCACGTTTTTCACAACTCTTCTGTATTTCACAACATCGACGGTCGATCCGAAAACCACGGAGAAAGATGGATAGTTGAGATCGCCGGCGGTTCTGAGTTTGCTGGTCTCGCAGGCGTTGTAAAGAGTTGGATCCTGAAGGAAGACTAGAATCCCAGGAAACTCGTATCCTACGGCGCAAAGAAAGGCCACGTACTCTTTCACATCGATGTCGTAAACCAAACCAGGATTCAAGGCTTTGTTTGGATCCACGTGGCCGGCTCCGTGGATGAATGAGTTTGATGATTTACCGGTGGCGAGATCCTCGATTGGTTCGCCGGAGTTTTCGGTATCGTAAGCGGTTGTTACGAGGGCGGATTTGATGGCCGCCGGTGACCAATCGGGATGAGCTTTACGGAGGAGAGCGGCGAGTCCGCTGACGTGTGGGCACGACATCGATGTGCCGGAGATTATGTTGAATTCAACCCGTCTCGGGTCGATATCCAAATCGGTCGGACCAACCATTCCAGTCCAACCGGCTAATATGTTGACTCCGGGTGCAATCACGTCCGGTTTGAGGATAACCGGGGTTATGTGGTTTGGTCCACGGCTGGAGAAGGCGGCGACTCTGGGAGATGGAGGAGATGGTCCGATCAATGTGCCTAGAAAACGGATTGTTGCGGTGGGAGAGACTGACGTTTTGATGTAGTCGCGGATTTGGTCCCCAGCTTTAGCTCCGACCATTGTCGCCGGGAGGAGATGCGAATCGGCGGTGAGTTCTTCCCCGCTTTCAGCTGTGTTCGCGAGAATCATGCCTGCGCCGCCGGCTAGCTTGACGGCACTCCCTTTCTCAACTCTGGCGTTGCCTCCTCTGTCACAGAGAACGATTTTGCCTTCCACCAAGGACGAGTTCAGTTTTCCCGGGTAGCACAATCTGCTTCCGCAATCGCCGGAGTATACCAGAGAAATTTGAGAATCGGGGAGAGATTCGCCAGCGTACAGTGACGTTCCCGTGAAGACTTTTCCGTCGCCAGTGATGGCGTTAGCGGAGAACTCTCTGTCGATCGTGGACGCACCGACAGTTAGGATCCAAGGAGCGATGTTAGTGGCGGTTTGTGGGCCAGGACCAGAGTTTCCGGCGGAGCAGGAAACGACGATACCGTGCCGCGTCGCTCCAAATGCTCCGATCGCGATAGAGTCCTGATGATACTCTGGGGCGTAGCCGTTGGCACCTACGGAGAGAGAGATCACGTGAACACCGTCCGCTACCGCCTGATCCATGGCAGCGAGGATATCGGAGTCGTAGCAACCGCCGGTCCAGCAGATTTTGTAGGCGGCGATTCTCGCCTTAGATGCCATCCCACGCGCCACTCCGCGCGCGTATTGGTACAAGCTCGCGTTGGCCACCACCGATCCAGCTGCCGTAGATGCCGTGTGCGTCCCATGACCTGCTGTATCGCGCGGCGATCTCGATTCCTTCGCTGTGTGCGATGATCCATTCAGGTGCGTTAAATATCCCTTGTAAAACGCTCGAGCACCGATAAGCTTCCGATTGCAAGATGATGCAGGAAAATCCGGTCCGGTCTCGCACTCGCCTTTCCAGGTAGATGGAACGGGATCGAGACCTGAATCCGAGAAACTCGGATGCTCCGGCCAGATTCCAGTGTCTAGAACGCCAACGATCACGTCTTCTCCGTAATTGGAGTTGCTCCAGAGACCAGAATTATCGGAGAAACCGAGGAAGGCAGGGGTATGAGTTGTGTGAATCTCACGCGCCTGATCTGGGATAACGGAGATGACGGCGGGGTTACGGCGGAGAGCGGCGGTCTGGACTGGGGAGAGACGAGCGGAGAAGCCATGAACGGCGCGTGAGTAAGAGTAGAGGAGGGTCGCGGGTTTGGGAGAAGATGGGAGGGAGCGGAGAAGAGAGTTGTGCCAGTGGTTGTGGGAGGAGAAGAGGGAGGGCTTATGAGATCGCTGCACATGAACGATGTAGGATGCTAAGCTTTCCGATGAAGAAATTGAAGATAAGAAACAGAAGAAGAGAGAAAAGACGAAGACGACGGAGGAGAGAGAAAGCTTAGCCATGGCAACTGCCCCGATGGAAGAAGATTCGTTGTGGGCGATACTCTTTGGTGACGTATTTATTATCCTCTTCGAGCTTCTGAATCTTTTATTTCGTCTATACGCCACGTCAGCAATATATGAATAATTGGTGCCAAATGCTTCCCCCAAGAGATAACATGTTTGGTAAACAGTTAATAATAGAAATATCAAGGAGGAGACGTGGGTCACATGACTGAGATTTTGATATTGACACGAGAGGATAAGCAAACTCTTGAGTCTTGAGGTTATGAAAACGTGCCAGGTATGATAAAACGACAAGCCAATAATAAGAAACGAACACACTAATGGTCTTAATCTCTTATCGAAAGATTCAAAGACTATTATAAACGCCCATTACAAGTTTTAATATACAAAATATAGCCTCTGATTAGTCGTTGGTTACAGATGAAACTAAGGTTATATAGCTTTTAAGCAGCCCATGGTATGAATCCCATGGCGCAACTGAGCCTGAAAGTGACGAATATCAGATATATAGCAATCAGTCCAATACCTAAGGTTTTGTTAGGTCGCATGTCGTTGCGCGGGAGCATCACCATTGCCCAAACCAAACCGAGTACGAGAAACCCAAGTGTGTAGAACAAGCTTTTGTCTTCCGGGACAATGTATGAGTCAGGACTCTTGGACCATGCCCCGAGAAGCATTGACATACCCAGCCCAACGAGTGTGTTGAACATTGGACCTGCATAGCATCCCGATAGTGCGATCTGTACACCATCCCCACCGTTCATCGACAATGCGATATTTGACACTAAGTCACCCATTGAGTTTCCCCAAGCAAGTACTGTTAGCGCAAGTATTGACGGGTTGATTCCGTAGATCTCACCAAATGTCACCAGAAGAGCAACGAGTTCGTTTGCAATCATGTAGAACCATACGATGCTCATGATAAACCCACCAAGAACCCAAGGGATCAAGAATTTTCGAGGTGGGTGATCGGGTTCTGTGTTTTTGTAAGCAAGAACACCAAGAGTAGAGCCAATAGCAACGCCGATAAAGTAAGCCACACCACAAGCTTGGGGACTCACGTTGTCTTGGCTACTCCAGAGAGATGCCAAAAGTACAGGCGCTAATGAAACGCTGGCCACAGCGTAAGTCTTTGACCATGTATCTTCCTCGACCGATGGAATTGTTAACCTCCTTGGAATCGTCAGTGGAATTTCCAACAAGGAAGTGAATTTAGTACACAAGGAGTTCTCAACTTCTGCACTGTCGTCAATCCATCCCCACGGTGGTCTTTCATCATCCTGTACACTAACTCTAGCGAAATGGTTTGAATAGATGGCCACATTTGAAGCCCACATCCACTGAGGAAGAGAGTTCTGTAGCCGAGGTGGACCATCCTCAGAGTCAGTTTCGATCAAGGGGCTATGCATTGGAATGTCGTCTCCAACGCTGGGGGAAAACACACTTCCTTGCATAGGTAGCAAAGGAGTAATGGCTTCAAGTTTAAACCTCTTAGCATGCTTTCTCAGGATCACATTCGCTGCCACGAGGAAAGCATAAACCACATATATGGAGACAAACGCGATGGCGATCCGCACTGTCACTTTACCGACCATCAAAATAATTGATAAAGACACGAGCGTGAAAAGGAAGAAACTCAAGTCTCTGATGAAGCATTTCTTATCGATCTTGACTTCCATATCCGCAACACAAAGCGAAACAATCCCAACAACGACTGAAGTAACGAATACAGCACCACCCAAGACGCTGTTAAGACCCACTTCTCCTTTGTCTGTTCCAACAAAAGCAGCTATGCTTGCAAACACGTCTGGTGCTCCATTCCCAAGTGGAAGTAAAGTAACACCGGCAAGAGTTGGAGGCAGCCTCAAAAGCTTCGAGAGCTTCTCCAACGAGCAGCAAAAGTAATCGGCAGCAGTATTACCCAAGAGATAAAACAATGCAACAAGCCAAACACCCAACATCATGTAACCCAAGATCTTGAAATCTCTGCAGGAGCAGTAAAAGAAGTTGAGGTAATCAAAGAATCCATCAGGGGAGCAAACTGGATTCGCTCTTAAGAACTCGCATTGATCAGCGTAACCCACGTGATTGTATAACCCCGCGCATAATACAGTAGTACTGCTCCTCAAGCTGTGATTACCAGAACCGTTGATAAACTTCGAAACATTTGTGTCAGCTTCGCTCATATGTCGACGAACTACAGTAAATTGGCTGAAACCATTGTTGAATTTACCTTTGGAAGTCGAACCACTACCACCATAACCGAAAGACGCGTTCCTTAGCAAAGGGTTCCTGAGTATGTCGCTCCGATCAAAGAAGAGGACGAAAAGAATAACAGCACAAAGCCCATTAAAACACCCTCGAAATTTGGGATTTTTCGAGCTACAAAGAGAATTCGCAGCGCTCATTTCATACGTTTTATTACCAACCAACCATAAACCCCAAACCTCGCCGAACCAGAAAGGGAGCCTAGGGTTTCAAACAAACAAGATACGATATTGAGCTTTTGAAAAACCCCAGGATACCCAGATTCGGTTAGACGAAACGCAATTGAGAATCAGGTGACCAGCGAGATCAATCACCGATCGGAAGATTGTAAACTTCCTCGTAATTAACCCAGATTTGAAAGTTTGGCGAGAGAAAATGGGTATGGTGATCGTAGCACGAAACAATGGTGAAGAATCTTCGCCCAATCAAACATTGGTGGACTTGGTCGGATAAATTTTGACTCGGAGACGTGGCATTCTTTTCATTATCGTAAAATTGATGATTCGTTAAGCTGATAATAAAAAATTAAATTACATTCGTTAAGTTGATAATATTAGCAGCAATGAACAAATGATATTTGTCTACAAGCCTAGAAGGTACTTATAATCGTGATTAGGCCACAACCAGACATTTTGATACTTGATTCATTTGATTTATATTTCTTGTCCTCTGTCCTTTTCCCTATTTTAAAAAAGAAATTTCCTCTGTATATCAATAGAGAGACAAGGATAATAATTAGCAAACACCGAAAAATAGTATTCCTCTACATTGTGTAAATATAATATATTTCGAATATTGCATAAACAACAAACATTCTTATAGGTAAATCAAGAAAATAAGTATTTACAACTGCAAATATTACCGCCAAAAAACCAGAAGGAACTAAAACACGAACAGAAGCATTAAGGCTGTTCCGGTGTAAGCTCTTGTATTAGCCGTTCGATCTGTCGTCTGTAAACAGGCATGAAATGATCGCTTATCATCCTCTGCGATAACCTCACCTTACTATACAATGACCTCGGCGTCAGAAAGATTCCAACTCTACCCTCCTCCACCGTCTCCACTCTCTCAGGCCTCTCAAGGGCGGAACCATCATCTTCTTCGTTAGCCTCTACTGCCTCCGGCCGGACCGTGACAATGTGCATGATTTTCCCCGGCGGGAGAAATCTGTGGGATTCTTTCATCTCAGGCGTCCGGATTTCTGGCTGGGCCACACCGGCTTCTGCGATGACCGCTTCTTCTTCTTCTTTGATCTCTTTTGCCACATCGGCTTCTTCAGGCAGCTCTGAAGAGTCGTCGTGGTAAAGGTCATGCTCCAGCTGCTGCCATAGCTCGGCTTCAGTCATACGCTCTTCCCGTGTTTCGATTTCCGCTGGATCTTCGCACTCGTCAAGATCAGTGGCACCAAGACGAGCTGATGTTTCGTCGTAATTAGAACACTCAGCTTCTGATTTCCATTTCCCGGTGACTTCTTCATCCACGGAATCACAACCCGTGGTAGCAAGAAGAGCATCTGAAGTTTCGGATCTAACTTGGGACATTGCTTCAGAAGAATCTAACTGATGTTCCGAGATTGATTGAGTAGCAGGGGCTCTGCGCCGTGGTCCCATACATGACCAAGAAGATAAGCTTAGTGCAGGACGGGTCAGCATACTATGAGCTCTTCTCATCACAACCTGCATAAAGTTTGTTTTTTTCTCAGAAACTTTTTGTCTCTTAAGAGCTGTTCAAGTTTAGAGCATATTCAGTGTAGCCTATTACCTGTGTGCCACTAGACACTGGGCGTAACATTGCACCAGCACCAGCAACTTTTGCTTTGGCAGTGGCCATGGATGGAAGGCGGGATCCTAAAGCCGTCGCTGAGCGATAAACAGTGCTGAGGATTCGAGTCCGTTCAATTTGATTTCTCAGATCATTCAGCCAAGCAGATGCTGTTACCTGAAGAGGTGGGAAAGGGAAGAACAAAAGGATTCTCTCAAGATGAAACAAAAAAAAAAGTTTTCCCAGGTATGTATAAATTATGAAGCATTGTTAAGGCATAGAATTTGGGGGTTTAGGAAGCTAACCTCAGCGCGTAAGTCATCTACTGATGCAGCAGAAAATGTAGGCACCAGATCAGCTCCATTTATGACAGATACTATGAAGTCGTTCCCAGAGTCAGCTAATTCCCAAGTCATACAAGCAGCTGAAGAACATAGGAACAAAAGCTTAGGCTTATGTCTTGAAAGGGTACCAACAGATGTATTTGAAAACTATGTTGGATGAAAAACCTGGAGCAAATGTAACACATGTAGCTGTAGAGAGCATTTTCTGCTCCCGCAAAATATATGTTAGAAGAGCAGCCGTTCCACCGCCCAAAGAGTGCCCAACGATCTGCCAACAAAATGCCGGACAATGATTGATGTGTTCGAATCATATTTTGTTTTAAACAACTGCTTTCCAGAAGAAAAGGTGAAGTAGAAAATAGAAAATGGGGAACATAAAGTACCTTGATTTTGTAATCGGGATATTGCTCAAGACCCTTGAGAAGACAAGGGGTGGCAAGTTTTGCTATACACCGAGCAGCAGCAACCATACCACAATGTGCATATCCTAAAACCAAATTGCTGACACCTCTCTCGTTTACAACAGTATGATGGAATGGCACAATTCCTCCTGTCGCAGCTGTCAAGGTGTCCTTGATGCTATGCGTTCCACGGATCAACAATAGAAAACATTTTGTATTGTGATCGACAAGAACCGTAAAAGCTGGCTTTAATATCTGCATGATGCAAAATTCACAAACTAATTCTCAACTTCTGCGACCAAAAAAGTGCCTATGAGTCGAGACTTGTTGAAAAAATTACCCCAGCTTTGGGTTCGTGAATAAGGACGTTTTCCTTCGTAAAGCCAGTCTCTTCTAAGAACAACGGAAATGGCTTCTTGGAGAAATGCCAACATAATGTCAACAAGTGCAAATAA
This sequence comes from Alliaria petiolata, assembly GCA_020283515.1. Taxonomy (NCBI): domain Eukaryota; kingdom Viridiplantae; phylum Streptophyta; class Magnoliopsida; order Brassicales; family Brassicaceae; genus Alliaria; species Alliaria petiolata. The sequence continues at coordinate 12,086,615 of JAHZTW010000002.1, read as the reverse complement.
TATCTGAGTTCATTGGCCACTTCTGATCCTTTGAGCTCTATACTATCTTCACCACCAAAGACACGATCAACATGTAGAAGTCCCTGCAGTTTTAGTTACACAATTATAAAATGTTCACCTTTGACCACAAGATGATTGAAATAGCCAAAAACTTGTCAAAGTTATAAAGATCAAGAGATGTCTCTACCTGCCTCTTGATGAGAAAATTGATCCCAAAAGCAAGATCTCCAATTGGCCACTTCCCTAGGGTCTCGGAGTAAGTAAAACGAAGAGTCTCAGAGAGTGTAGAAATCGTCTCCAACCAAGTTGCTGGAGCTTGAATAAGCCTATGCGAAACACGGTCAATCCTCAAAGAAGCGCGAGTAGCAGAAGTTTCAGAATTCTCATCGTCAACATCATCAGATGGATCCGCTATTAATTTCCGGTTTAGCGTGTAATATAGAAGAGCAGCTGCTCCAGCTGCTGTGGCCATAGTTGCAGTTGCCATGATCAATCTATCCCTAAAACAAAATCAATGAAACAATTCGGTACAAAATGCTCAATAGGGTTTAATCTGAGACGAAACTCAGTCTTAAGACTAAAAATAAAACAAAACTGATCTAACTACATTGGATGCCACAAAATTCAATCTCCAGAATCAGCTACGAGTGCATATATGCTCTTCGAATTTTGCCAGAGATCCTCAAAAACATCTAAAGCTGGAATATTGGATACAATTTCGTACGAAGGGACATTCTTTTCACGAATTATCCCCGAAACATAAAAATTTCAGGATAAAAAAACAACCATCCATTAATAGAAAACTCTCACTTTCCTGAAATTTCTCGAGAACCAAAACAAACCATATTCCTCATAACTATCGCGTTCTCAACCGATAACAACTAAACCAAAAAAAAAACTCCAATCGAATGTGATTCAGGCTGAGATTTAACATGATCTATTGCAAATGAACAGGATCCGTGAACTAAAGACACAGAACGAAAAACCCAAAATCCCTCAAAAATCGCATTCGTTAGAACATGAAACTCCATGAAAATCGAACCTTGAGATTAAAATGATGACCCTGATTTTAGGGTTTTACAGTGGAGAAGGTTAAGGTTGCTTGCTTATGTACGATATCTCTCTCCGTCAAGGGGGGGGGGGGCTTTCTCACCGATGATGATAGCTACAAAATTGCAAACTGTTTTTGTTTGCTTTAAATAAACTGCGCTACGTTTTTGTGCTGAGCAAACGCCGCGTAGTTTCGCGCCGCCGTGATCTGGTGCTAACGTGGCCAAATATAATTGGATCGCTTAGCTTCCCGATGCTGGACCACGTTATTTCAAGATGATATTAATTGGGAAGTGCTTGAAGTATTTAAGTACAAATACAAAAGATTTATTTTTATTAATCGAGTTATAAAAAGTCTCGGACACTTTTGCCCAAGAACCAACCCAGTGCTGGATTTTGCTCGCGTTAGTTTCTCATCCAAGTGCCATCGGATCTGGGTTAAAAATTTTTTGTTTTGACGAACCCGTGTCCTGTGATTCGATCTGGAGTAGAGAAAGTCCCAATCTTTTTTTTTTTTATCGCTTCCTTAAGCTGAACCCCTTTGGTCAAAACCTTAACCTAGATTCCTCGTTCCGCCTTCTATTTTTTTCTCGATTCGTCTGACTGCTACTCCTTGTCTGAATCAGCGACGATGTCTTGGGCTGGTCCTGAAGATATATATCTTTCAACCTCACTTGCCAGCTATCTCGATAGTAATCCGTCTCTTTCTCTCTTGATTTACGATATGTTGAAGAGTTTGTGTGTTTGTATGTATATACAATGATAAGGCGTGATGGCTTTGAATTCAGCTTAATCTTGCAAACAAATTTCAGTGTGTTTCTGCTTTTGATTACGAGTCCTTATTGATAATTGAGCAGTAATTTTGTGCGGCCCTTATTAAAAGCTTGTCAATTTTGGCGTTGGACCATCTCAGAGAGAACACTCCTTTGATAAGAGATTGAATCTTGAAAGCATTCGTCTATTGGTCAAATTATGTTTGTTTATCGAATATTGTTGTTTATCAAATATATATTATGGGATTGATGGCTCATTCTTGATTCAACTTAAGAAGTGTATACTATATATAACCTGTGTCGAATTTGATTCACTGTCGGCTTGAGCATCCAGATTCTAGTAACCTTTAAGGTTCATGGTCTTCTTTTTACTGGTGTTGTTGGGATATGGGTTTATTTTCAATCTCATTTGGAATGAATGATTTGCTTTTAAAAATCATCGTGCATCAGTTACTTATGAACTCTTGATTATGCAGGAAAGCTTCTTGTGCTCCTTAGAGATGGTAGAAAGCTAATGGGAACGCTCCGTTCGTTTGATCAATTCGGTATTCACTTTTTATTTTATTTTTTACATTCTCGTACGTTTGTAATATTGTTAGTGGAAGAGAGATTAAAAGTGTGCTTTATTCGCTGCAAATAAAAAGCCAATGCGGTTCTAGAAGGTGCTTGCGAGAGGGTAATTGTTGGTGAGCAATACTGCGACATTCCTTTAGGCCTCTACGTAATCCGTGGAGAGAATGTTGTTCTGATTGGCGAGCTGGTAAGACTTCTACTTGTTTAATTTTTTTTTTTTTAATCTCAATTTGTGTTTGTTTTTCAATTCTCTGATTTGGCCTTAAACCATGTGTTAGGACACGGAGAGGGAGGAGCTTCCTCCACATATGATTCGCGTCTCAGAGACAGAGATTAAAAGGGTAAGGCATCACATCACATGTTCTAACTTTCACACATCAGTAACAGATTGATTAGCAAAATCTGATTAATCTGTGATGATTTGTGCGTGCTGATGATTTGTTTTTTTTAATGGAATGTGTGTGTTCTGGTGTAGGCGCAAAAGGTGGAGAGGGAAGCGAGTGAGCTGAGAGGAACAATGAGGAAGAGAATGGAGTTTCTTGACTTTGATTAAGCCTGACTGTGTTCCCATTCATTCTTGGCTTGATGCTCTGCTTTGGCTCGCAAGTTTTATGATGAGTCTTTTTGGTGTGTGGATGGAGATATGTTGATCTAGGGGTTACTGACGCAGGTCTCATGTTTCATTTTGGAAAAAATATGACAAAAAAAGAATCTCTATGTGCTCTTTTGTCTTCGAATCTATTTTACCTTTTTAAAGAAAAAAAAAATTGCAAATTTTTAGTCATTTTGGAGTTGGTTTGAGATTCTTGCTGAAATGAAAGACCTGAGACTTTTCTGTGATGAAGTTTTGAAGAAGAGTTGTGATGAGTATAGGCCTATTATCTTAGGCTACACAAACAACAACAGAAATGGAGCAAACGACTAGAGGACGCACATTGCAGAATTTACATGGTGAATAAATATTGTGGGATCATTGAAGCCAGTAATTTTGGAATCTGTTATCAAATTACCTGCGGATAAGAACGTACCAATATATATATTTATTTTTTGTGACAATGTGAATATTTTTGAATAGTCAAACTGTCAAGCGGCCTCATAATGAGATGTGGTTGGTAGACCATACATGATTTAAGAAGTTATTAAATGTTTGAAAATAGGTTAAGTTACATTGAGAATGATATACCAGAATCAAACAAACCGATAATTTTCATAGATCTCACGTAAATAGTAACAAAATAAATATTAACATAAGATATTTTTATCATTATATTATTTGAGTCTCTGAACTTTAGAGTTTAGACCACGAACCTAATGATTTTTTTATAAAATCAGCCACAGGACCGGACTAAACCCATTCTTACACGCCTGGGTCCCACCCACATAACAAAGTTCGTCAGAATAATGGTGGTCCCTCGGTATCCACGAGATCAACGAAGTCGTTTAAATAATGGGCTTGGGCCTGGGACTGGGCTGTCAGCAAGATGAAGAAATGACAAGGAATATCATTGGCTGTCAACAAAAATGAGCATCACAGGTCCGTGACGTTAGTTTCACCCGCTTCTTCTCTTCAATTTTAGCAATAAAATAAATCGTCCTATAAATAGTTCACTTGTGCCGCACGGTCCCTCTCATCTTCTACGGACAGCTTCTTTCTCTTTCCTCTCTGATTTTTTTTTTCTCCTCTTTTATTTTTTTTTCACCTTTTTCCTTTCTTTTTTAGTTTTTTTTTTCTCGTTTTTCTTTCTTCACCTCGTGAGCGATAGTACCTGAACCTGAACCCTAGCAGAGGAAAAATCAAAAATTTTCTGGGGGAAACAATCAGATATCTTTCTTTTTCTTAGTGGAAAAAAAAAATGCAGAATCCGAGGTTGAAGCAACAGCAACACCAACAACAAGCTCTGATGCAGCAGCAAGCTCTGATGCAGCAACACTCTCTTTACCATCCTGGTGTCTTGGCCCCGCCTCAGGTTTTTCTACCTATAAATCGCTTCGATGTGCCTAATTTGGGTAGCAAATGGACTTTCTTTGGCTCAATTCCATTTCGACACTATCGCTTCTCTTGTGGGTCCTTTTTTTTTTCTCGGGTCGGGTTTAGTTTGTGCTCGTCATATCTTTGTGTTCCTTCCTCTTTTGTTATTTCTCGCTGCCGAAACACTTGATTGACGAAAGGTTAGGGTTTCCAGATCCTGTAGGCTAGTTTATCTGTTTGATGTCTCTGTGTTTTAATTAAGTTTTAGTTTTGCTGGGTTATAAAGATTTGTATTTTTCTGAGCTAATATTACCTTCTCCCGATGCATTTTCTCATGGAGATTAAAAAAAAAAAATGATCTTTCTTCTATTTTGGTAAATCATTTTCATCTTTGGCATTTGCAGTTAGAGCCTGTTCCAAGTGGAAACCTTCCTCCTGGTTTTGATCCCAGTACTTGCCGTAGCGTGTGAGTGGTTTGTTTTGGGCATTACTTTGCATATATTTTCGTTTAAAGGTGAAGTTCTGAGTTCTGAGTTTAACTCCTATATTCATTTGATTATTTGCAGGTATGTTGGAAACATCCATACACAGGTCACAGAGCCTCTTCTTCAAGAGATTTTTACAAGCACTGGCCCTGTTGAAAGCAGTAAACTCATCAGAAAGGATAAGGTAGATAGATTCGAAATCCACCTGTTTTTTTCTTTCTATATCCTGTGAAGATTGTGAAAGCGACTCTCTTATAAAGTTACCATTCTTGTTTTGGACGAGCTAACTATAAATGGACTCATAAACATGCATCTTTCTGATTTCACAGTCATCATATGGATTTGTTCACTACTTTGACCGAAGATCCGCTGCTCTTGCTATACTGTCTCTGAACGGAAGACACCTGTAAGGAACAATCATCAACATTTCTGTTTTCTCTCTTTATTCTTCGAACGCTTTCACTTAGGTTTTAATCGTTGAGTTCACAGGTTCGGACAGCCTATCAAAGTTAATTGGGCGTATGCCACTGGTCAGAGGGAAGATACTTCAAGTAAGTTTTGATTTTTCAAAGAGTTGCATTTTGTTTGTTTGTTTTTAGGAGAGCGTGGATGCTTAATGCTTTTGTTTCCCCTGAGATGCAGGTCACTTCAACATTTTTGTTGGAGATCTCAGTCCAGAGGTTACTGACGCGGCATTGTATCAGAGCTTTTCTGTTTTTTCCACTTGTTCGTAAGTTCTCATGCTTGATCAAACTCTTTTTCAACGAATTTATTCTACTTAAATGATTCTCATGTACTCAAAACTCTCGGGATTACAAACTTCCCCTAGCTTATCTGCTGAAACATTTCATCCAACTCAGAATCTTTAACTGAGTCTAAAGATGATTATTCACTTGAAGGGATGCAAGAGTTATGTGGGACCAAAAAACTGGGCGCTCAAGGGGCTTTGGGTTTGTTTCCTTCCGAAATCAACAGGTACTGTGTATTCTTTACATCACGAGTTGTATAGTTTTTTTACCTCGAGAACTGTTTGTGGTTTTACATTGATTTTGAATTTTAATTTAATTTTCAGGATGCTCAAACTGCCATAAATGAGATGAATGGTAAGGATCGTATAAAAGCTGAGATCTCAGGACTTTATTCCTTTTTTTGTGAACTCTGCTTTGTTGATTCTGAAGCTTTTGTAGAATTTGTTTAATACTGTGCCTAGAAAGATAAGCTCGTCAAGGATTCTGTGTATTTTTGCGACATAGGCAAGAACTTGGTTTTTCACCTTTTCTCTTTATTCTTAGCACTTAAACTTGGTTTCTATCACCTCTTCTCAGGTAAGTGGTTAAGTAGCAGACAGATCAGATGCAACTGGGCCACAAAAGGCGCTACTTCTGGTGAGGACAAACACAGTTCTGATGGAAAAAGTGTTGTGGAGCTTACAACTGGCTCTTCAGGTTGCCTTTCTATTACTGTGCATATTCTGATATTTGTTTCTTCCTCGTTAAAGTGGAATTCGTGAAACCACATTGAATTTCTCTTGAAACACATGTGGGCTCTGTACTAATTCTCACTGGGTAATATGGAACATTCATAGCTAACAAAGCTACATTGGCTGTTTGATTGTGCAGAGGATGGTAAAGAGACATTAAATGAGGATGCTCCTGAGAACAACTCTCAGTTTACCACTGTCTATGTGGGAAACCTCGCCCCAGAGGTTAGTCCATGTTCTCTTGGAACTTCTCCTTGTAACTTGGTTAACTATCATCATAACAAAGACAGTTTTTTTTTAGGCTCTCTGATGTATTACTGCATCAGAAGATTCTGGTACCTCGTGACAGCTATCTATCTTGCAGGTAACTCAGCTTGATCTACACCGCTACTTCCATGCTCTTGGTGCTGGAGTTATTGAAGAGGTCCGTGTCCAACGAGACAAAGGCTTTGGTTTTGTGAGATATAACACTCACCCCGAGGCTGCTCTTGCTATTCAGATGGGCAACTCTCAGCCTTACCTCTTTAACAGACAGATTAAGGTACCTCTACCTCTCTTTATTTGATCTCATTGCTCCCAGAATTGTATTGTCTGACATCTCTAGAGACGGTGCTTAGAATGTAATTTGACATTTGATTCTGTTATCACTTTTGACTGTAGTGCTCATGGGGCAACAAACCAACTCCACCAGGAACAGCCTCAAACCCACTTCCTCCACCTGCCCCGGCACCAGTGCCTGGCCTGTCTGCAGCTGATCTCTTAGCCTATGAGAGACAATTGGCACTAAGCAAGATGGCTTTGATGCACCCACAGGGTCAACACCCTCTAAGGCAGGCAGCTCATGGAATCAATGCAGCTGGAGCCACTGCAGCCATGTATGACGGTGGCTTTCAGAATGTAGCCGCTGCACAGCAGCTCATGTACTATCAGTGATAAACCCCAGATCGTGGCGCAGATATAACTTTTCTGAAGTTTCAATCTCTTTGCTTTTTTTGTTTTTTTTGGTCTAGAACTTGTTTGTGTGTGTCTGTCTGTCTTCTCTCACTTAAGTTATCTATATAAAGTTTTATCTGCAGTTGTATGCTTAGCTATGTATCCCTATGGATGGTAAGACAAGCAAATTACATTCAATAAAAGGGATCTGGATATCCATTCTATGTGATTTGACATGAACACAACAAACAGACAAAAAAAGACAAAGCGGATGAATCAGTCTGTCTCTAACCGAGCAATGTAGGTGTCATAGAAATTCCCGGCTTTCTCGAGATCTCCCAGCTCAGTGTAACAGTCTGCAATAGCTCCATATGCTTCAGTGCTTCCAGAATCTTCTCCTACCCTCTTTGAGATGGCTAGAACCATGGAGTGATACTGTATGGCTTCTCTATACTTCCCTTGACGTTGCAGCGAAGCGCCTAAGCCTCTCGCAGCCTTCTTTTCTTCGATGGGGTCTCTAAGATTCTGGGCAAGTTCCAAAGCTATCTTGAACTCTGCAAAAGCTTTTTCTGGCTCTTGATTCCTCAGAAAGGTCTTTCCTGTTTTCAACTTGGAAATCAACTCTTGTTTCTTTGGCTCCACAATGATTTCACTCTCTGGGATTCTTGCTCCCACTGGGGCATAACTTAACCCTGGTGCATAAGACTCGATTTTCGCTTGTCTTCTAAGAGCTGCGTTAATCTGTCGTAGTTGTTCATTCAACCTCTGTAACTCCCCTCTCCTCTGCCGAGCAAGCAACCCTGGTTAGTGCACCACAAAAAGTGCTATCAAAACCCCCAGTGAGAGTACAGTTCGTAGAAGCATACATTGAAGAAAGAGCACATTACTACCTCCAACAGTGGCTCCAACAAGAGCTACAAGCGACAAAACTGGCATGCTGAACATGGAGTTCTCTGGCTCACATATCTCAGCAGCCAAAGCTTCGAGTGGCGTACCCATCAGAAGGGAGTTTGTCAACAACACTGCCACCACCGGTAATTTGAGCCTCCCAATTCCCTGCCACATCTATATCTAAAGGCTTTACCATCACAAAGGAAAACTTGACAGAAAAAAAAAAAGCTGAGTCAAACACTTTCATGGTATTCAAGGAAGAGAAAACTCATAGGTTTTAGCTGAACATCCTGTAGCTCACCAACATACCTCAAAATCTGACAACTTGTCAGGAGTTCCCACGCTGGCGAATGGCGTTTGTAAGATTTCCTTGCATTCACGATCCTTGGGCTGGGCAGATAAATGTTTAATCTTGGAGAGAGGATGATGATCCCCAGGTTTTCTGACTACAGAGCAGCCAATATTTGAACCAACCTTTGAAATCTCTGAGAAAAGCAATGGTGAAATGCCTGAAATACAGTAAGATGACTTCTGAAGCGACTAAGAATTGGCCATTTTATTTAAATGAGCCAAAAACAAAATATGATTTAGGAATTCAAACACGATCCTGTGAAAACCACCAAGTTCGTTTGTTTCTAAGCTCCTTAATACGGGAGTGAAAAATTCAAATTTTCGGGATCTTCTCAAGACACTGATACTTGGATTTTGATTATTACGAAAATCTCAGTAAGAATACAAATGAGAAGAACAATGACATTCGCATCAAGAAATCACGCTAGAGCAGAGATATGCTTACTTAAACACTAATGTCATCTATATGGCAAAACTCTGGAATTTCTTCGCCCAATGTAAACCATCTCCCCCCGTGCCTTATCCTAAACCACTCACAAACTACTTCCCTGAACATATTGCGTTTTCTCGGAGATCAATCAAATTTCCCAAATAGCTCGAAATGCTAAAAAATCTTGTTCAATCTCCGAGATTTTGATGCCTCATTAGGGAACGAGGATCACTCACAAAAGCAACAGAGACTGAATTGTAATCTGATTCAGCGAGTGAACGATGAGCTAACCTGGACCTCGAGATTTGTCGAGCGGCGGAGGTCGGTCGCCGGAAGTATGGGAGAAGGAGGAGCAACACCGGATAAGCGCCGCCATCTCTGAAGCTCTCTGAGGATAAAACAACGCCTTCCTTCCTTGGGAGCTTAAACCGGCTTTCGCTCGGCTCTATCAGCAGTGATGAAGCTCGTACTAGACTGCCCCTAATTTTCAATTTAATCACACTTATGCCCTTTCACTGACCTTGAAAGTTGAAACGCAGCGTTTTAAAATAGCTTGGCTTCTTTACTCTCTAGTCGCGTGGCTGTTCCCTGTAGCAGTTCTGTATTTTTCCGGCGGAGTTTACGACTGGGGGGGAGGATTTTTATAGGGTTTTAGATTTTTGACGAGTAAAATAAAAACCCTAATCGACGCTTAAGCTTTGCCTCGCCTCGCCTCGCCTCTGCTCTAAGATTTGAAGTTGAAGGGTCGTCTTTGTTTGATATTTATAGCACTTGGGGTTGGGTTTCGTTGGTGAAGAAATGGACATGGATATGGACACTTCCCCTAGCTACTTCGACCCCGAGGACCTCAGTGTTAGGGATCAATTCCGTCGTTATCGGTAAATATTTCGACTACCCTTTATTCGATTTTGATTTTCTGGGTGGCCGATGCGTAGAAGCTTCGATTGTCTCTTCATGTTGGATTTTTAGATGGTTTTTTTTTTTCATGGGTTGTTGGTTGATTGTAAGCGCAGTCTAAATTGGCTGAATGTAGCAAAATTTGAATGCGATTGTTTTCGAAAAGTCCGGAATTTGGTTGAGGTTTTGGGTTTTCTCTGATGAACTGAATCTCTTTAGGGTTTATGGTTTAAGTTCATGGAATCTGCGTCTGGATTTTGTTTGTTGGTAAATATGAAGAAAAATAGCTAGGAATCAGCCTCGAAGACTTTTTCTGTCCTTTATTTCATGCAACTCTGCATTGATGCGTATTGTTTTAACCAATTTTTTAGCGTGTTTGAGGTATAACATTTTGATTCCCATGTATGAATTATTGCTCATTACATGCAGGAAGAGACACTCTACATCGCCGCATGAGGAAATCTCGAGTCCAAATGTCAGTGAGAACAGATTGCTGTATGATGGGCATTACATCCATAGTCCGACAAATACTGCCTTGCTTCTTGAAAACATTAAAGAAGAGGTTGACAACTTTCACACCGATCATTACGAAGGAACACCTGCAAACCCGCTCTCTGCTTCCAGGAGGGAAAGTGCTGGAATTCTTGATTCTGACAATGAGGCTTTGTTTCGCCGAGTAGAAAGTCAATCACTGAAGGCTTGCAAGATTGAGAATGATGAGTTGGCGGAGAGTGGAGATACAACCTTTGCCCTGTTTGCTTCCCTATTTGATTCTGCCCTTCAAGGTTTGTATGATATATCAGTCTTCATATTAAAGTATGTGTATATACATGAATATGCACATATTTGGGTGTGTTTTTTGCATGCGTGTGTAGTTCTAATTTTTTCCTTCCAAAAATCTCAACTAAGCAATGTTCCTGTTTTTAGGTTGTATTGTTTTTGCATTGTGATTTTAGGCTTGTAGGATTCCCTTTGCGTAGTTGCTAGAGTCTCATTTATGTCTTATTATCTCTGATTGTGATTATGACGTCTTGGTTTGGCAGGACTGATGCCCATTCCAGATCTAATATTGAGACTTGAGGAGTCATGCAGGGATGTTTCACAATCAATTAGGTATGTCTTCTGGCTCTGATTGTTGAACCATTAAAATTCTTCAACTTTAACTTTTTTTTTATTGTTCATTGCCTTTACGGTTATCTGCAGGTATGGATCAGATATAAGACATCGGGTTGTGGAGGATAAACTTATGAGACAGAAGGCTCAACTTTTGCTTGGTGAGGCTGCCTCCTGGTCACTTTTATGGAACCTATATGGAAAAGGTTAGGAAACTCAGCTCCATCTATCTATTTTTTTTTGGGCGTTTTGGAATAGGGTAGGCATTGTGTTCATTTCGATAACTGATGTCTGTTAAAGCTCTGTGTGTCATGTAATATTTTCATGTTTACCTGAGAGAGGGTATTATCGATGATACGTCTTTGTTCTTGCAGGTACTGAAGAAGTTCCGGAGGAATTGATTGTGGTATTGCTTTCTTTCTTAATCCTTTTGCAAATGAAATCATTCCTATTTAATACATCTTACGAATGGACCTATCTGACTTTGTTTAATGTCGGCAGTCCCCATCAACATCTCATTTGGAGGCTTGTCAGTTTGTTGTAAACGACCATACAGCTCAGCTATGCCTTCGGATAGTCCTGTGGCTGGAAGAACTAGCTTCTAAATCACTTGATTTGGAAAGGAAGGTGGCTATTCCAATATATTCTTTTTCAATATATTACTTTACCAATGTCATTTTGGCATGGTACTTGGTTGGTTGATGTGGTCATTTTTTCCTAGAGCTCATGCATAGGATCCTTAATAAACTCACTAATTGCTGTGCAGTTCCTGTAACTTTCACACGATTATAAGAAACAGAAGTTGAACAAAACGTTTGCTACTGCTTTTTATTTTCGAGTATCTTTGCTGCGTGATCTGGTTGTATATGTATGGAATCTGAGGAACACCTAGAGAAAACCTCCACAACATTATTGCTTCGGAAATCAGAGTCAGATTTTTGTGTTTCCTACTTGTCAGATATTTAGGGTGATGGTACTGTTTCCTAGGCTTTGTTCAACTTATCTAAAGAATTGCGTGATAAACCCTCAAATTGATAGAGCTGATTGACACTCGATTAGAATTTAGTCACAAGGAAATATTTATTTTCTCAGGTGCGGGGATCTCATGTGGGTACATATCTTCCTAACGCTGGAGTGTGGCATCACACACAAAGATACCTCAAGAAAACTGGCTCTGCCGCTGACACTGTACACCATCTGGATTTTGATGCTCCAACTCGTGAACATGCTCGTCTTCTTCCTGATGACAATGTAAGTCTTTTCAGCTAGATGACAACGCGAGTGCTTCTTTTGTATGGTCTAGCGTCCCTGTGGATGTCTATATCTATACTGTGAAGGTCGTATTTCGTTCTCGTTATCACTGTTCGATCAAATTAATAGTTACAACTTTTTTTGGCAGAAACAAGATGAATCTCTTCTTGAGGATGTTTGGACTTTAATAAGGGCTGGGAGAATAGAGGAGGCATGTGATCTATGCAGGTCCGCTGGACAGGTAATATTACAAGGTATTTGTATTCTCTTAGGGTAACTACAAAGGCGTGTAGCTATAATGTCGATTTTAATTGTAACTTTGGCAGCCATGGAGAGCTGGAACTTTGTGCCCTTTTTCTGGAATAGACATGTTTCCTTCAGTTGAGGCACTGGTAAAGAATGGGAATAATAGGACTCTCCAGGCTATCGAGCTGGAAAGTGGCTTTGGCAGTCAGCTGCGTCTTTGGAAATGGGCTTCGTACTGTGCATCAGAGGTAATATGAATTCTTGATAGGCTTGCTGCTTTCTTAATGAATTAAGTTATTTTTTCCATCTCAGAGAAACATAACTTTTTTTTAACCTTTGTTTCTGAAGAAAATCGCAGAGCAGGATGGTGGCAAACATGAAGTTGCTGTTTTTGCAAACCAATGTAGCAACCTGAACCGCATCTTACCAATTTGTACTGATTGGGAGGTAAAACATGCACACTTGTATAATCTAATTTCCTATTTCCTAAATAACTAAAATAGAAAACCCTAGATAGTTTTCCAAATCACACTTTGACTTCTTTCAAGAATAAACTATCAATGGTTTAGGATTTTTAGAAACATTCGTATCAATATGCAATATTGCCAATACTTGTTTTCATCTCTACCCTTCCTATGCAAAAGCTTTGAAGAACTGGAAACTGCTATAATATATAACATATTTCGTAGCTTAGTCTATGTGCTGCGTGCATTGACATTTTCTTAGCCTTAACGGTGATTTTTCTGCAGTCAGCTTGCTGGGCGATGGCAAAATCATGGCTGGATGTTCAAATTGATCTAGAACTCGCCCAATCAAAGCCAGGCTTAACAGAAAGGTTTAAAAGCTGTCTTGATGAAAGTCCTGAAACTATGCAAAATGGTTGTCAAGCTTCATTTGGGCCAGAAGATTGGCCCCTCCATGTTCTAAATCAACAACCCCGTGACCTTCCTGCTCTTCTTCAGAAACTCCATTCAGGGTATGCATGCAACTATTGGGAAACCTTCTTTTTTTCCTCCCCGTAAAGATCTACAGCCCAACGTATTGTTTTGTTCCTGGCATAGGGAAATGGTGCACGAAGCTGTTGTCAGGGGATGCAAAGAGCAGCACCGGCAAATTCAGGTATCTTAGATGCCAAATATTTTTCCTTTAAGTTATAGGAACCATATATTATGTGCGTAGTCATCCCAAATACTTTTTTTTTCAGATGAACCTTATGTTGGGGAACATCTCACATCTTCTTGATATAATATGGTCATGGATCGCGCCCTTAGAAGATGATCACAGCAACTTTAGGTAATCAATAGTTTTTCTCGAGATAGTTTCACTTGTATTAAATAATTTTGGGATATAGTTTCCGTTGGCATTATTTTCTTTCAAATTAACAAAAACCACCAATTCAGGGAGGTGGTAGGGGGTCTCTAAATGACAATCACTTCTGTATATTTGCTGAGTTTCTTGGTTATTATAAAGAAGAGAGATAGCTATATTTTGATTTGACTCAATACGTCATGCATCTGGCAGGCCACATGGTGATCCTCATATGATAAAGTTCGGTGCTCACCTGGTGCTAGTTCTTAGGTATATGCTTGCTGAGGAAATCAAGGACAGGGAGAAGCTCAGTAATGTTGGTGATCTTATTCTTCATATGTGAGTCACTTCGAGTTGGTTCCTCTGCAGTAACTTAAAATACTAATTCATGATACATTATATGCATATTACGCTCCATTGGCTTTCTAGTGATCTGTGATATGCTGCCAGGTATGCGATGTTTCTGTTTTCAAAACAACATGAAGAACTAGTAGGAATTTATGCTTCTCAGCTTGCTCGTCACCGCTGCATTGAACTTTTTGTACACATGATGGAGCTAAGGATGCATAGCAGGTAATTTCTAATTATCAACTGTTGGTGATAAATATCGGAAGAGAGTCTTCCATATTGCATTGTGTGACCCTCTCAACTAAATATTTATGTTTATGGACAAGCACCCGTTGACATTCTTTGACATTTGTTTCCTTCTGCCTTGAAAAATAGCGTACATGTGAAGTACAAAATCTTCCTCTCCGCTATGGAATACTTGCCATTCTCTCATGTAGATGACTCGCAAGGAAATTTTGAAGAAATAGTTGACAGGTATACTATTGGTCTAGATTTTTTCCTGGTTTATTTATATGGTAACTGTGAGATACATTATACTCTAGTAAGCTCAGAATAAGCGACTTTATGGTAAATTCACAGGGTTTTGTCAAGATCCCGGGAAATCAAACTTGCAAAATATGATCCTTCTGTTGATGTTGCGGAGCAGCATCGTCAACAGAGTCTTCAAAAAGCCATAGCCATCCAGTGGCTCTGTTTTACACCTCCATCTACTATAAAGGATGTGAAGGATGTTACTTCCAAATTACTCCTGCGATCTTTGATGCACAGGTATGCTCCTGTCTCTTATACACATCTAGATGTGTATAAGAGACAGGGTATGCTCAATACACACTAACACATGTAGGCTTATTTGCAACTCTGTTATCCAATTTCTCAATTCCTTTATGGACAATCAATGTCGAAACAATTGAACCGGAAATCCTTTTTAGTATGTAAAGTGTCTGCCTCACAAATTTTATTTTCTTCACTTTTGCCTATGTTTCATGGTATTTTTTTTATTTTTCCTCTCTTCAGCAACATACTTTTCCGAGAGTTTGCTTTGATTGCCATGTGGAGGGTGCCTGCAACTCCTGTGGGTGCACACACTCTTCTTAGTTTTCTTGCTGAACCTCTTAAGCAACTCTCAGAAAATCCAGATACACTCGAGGATTATGTTTCCGAGAATTTGCAAGAGTTCCAAGACTGGGTATGCTTCACTGCATTTTTAATTTTTGTTATTCCTTTTATTTAAGCATTATGTGTCTATATAGTCTTACTTATCTTTTTGTCTTAATAGAATGAGTATTATTCCTGTGACGCAAAATATCGCAACTGGCTCAAATTCCAATTTGAGAATGCTGAAGTCACTGAACTGTCAGAAGAGGAAAATCAGAAATCTGTTGTAGCAGCCAAAGAGACTTTGGATTCTTCTTTGTCACTTCTCCTCAGTAAGTGCCGCCATACTTTACAATATATGGTTGACTTGTATGCAAGAAGAGCAGTTTTTACATTGGTTGAAAATGTTGTTAAATGTGTTAGTTTTGAATCTCATTATATAGGAAAAGACAATCCCTGGTTGACATTTCTCGAAGACCATGTATTCGAATCCGAAGAATACATGTTCCTTGAGTTGCATGCAACTGCGATGCTCTGTTTGCCTTCTGGTGAATGTTTGCGCCCAGATGCCACTGTTTGTGCGACATTGATGAGTGCGCTTTACGCTTCTGTCAGTGAGGAAGTTGTTTTAGACCGCCAGTTAATGGTACTCCTTTCATCCAATGTTCTTGTTGCAATCTGTTCTTTTTACTCTGTTATTCTTGCTTTGGCCTCACCCAGGCCTATATATAAGTGTGCATATTCCCTGGACGTAAGTTTGTCTAAAATGGTTATGCAACAGAATTGGATATTGTCTAAAGATGTGACACAATCTTGAAAGCAGTCTGCTACGTATTTATTTATGTTGATCTTTGCTGCAGGTAAATGTATCGATTTCATCAAGGGACAGCTACTGCATCGAGGTCGTGCTCCGGTGTTTAGCAATTGAGGGTGATGGACTTGGGCCACATAATGCAAATGACGGGGGTATTTTAAGTGCAGTTGCGGCAGCTGGATTTAAAGGTTTGGGATGTCTATGGAACATATTTCTCCTTCACTGTGGTTTACCTCCTTTCTGCATATAAATTTTGAAATGTTTCATTTGAGATGAAATCACCAGCATCGATTAAACAAGCGAAAATTAAAAATATGACTGCAGGTGAGCTTACCCGGTTCCAAGCAGGTGTTACAATGGACATATCCCGCCTAGATTCTTGGTATTCAAGCAAAGAGGGGTCGCTTGAAACACCTGCTACTTATATTGTCCGCGGTCTCTGTAGGAGATGTTGTCTTCCAGAGTTGGTTCTTCGATCTATGCAGGTAAAGCCTTTTATTTGGAACTATCCTCTTCCAGATTTCTCATGTTAGTTTTTCAGTTGATCTAGAGCCCATATTAGTTTATAACAATGTATACATACATATTTATCTGCGGACTCATAAAAAGTTATCTGAGAATCTTCTTTGCAGGGAAGATAAAGTCTTTGGTCTTTTACATTAGTGAGAACTATAGAAGGCTGAGCATTAGCCTACTTGCATATTCTTGTTTTGATGAATTTACCCCCACTAAACGACTTACTTCCAGGTTTCTGTTTGTCTAATGGAATCGGGAAATCCACCTGAAGATCACGATGAACTGATTGAGCTCGTGGCTTCTGATGAAACTGGTTTTCTCTCTTTATTCAGTCAGCAACAATTACAGGTTAGTAATACTCAACTCTTTACTCCACGAGGAACAAAATCAAAGGCTCGCAATTTTCTAATCTATTTTGTTTTCTCCTCCTTTTCAAATTGGTTATGCAACTTGTCATCATCATCTGCATTATTGTTGGTTATCAACCTGAATGAATAGCTTAACTATAGTGATTTGTTTGCTTCTTCTGCTGCGAAACTTCACAAACTATATATAGTATTGAGATCTTATTTGCTTAAGAATCCTTTATTCTTAGTAAGTGAGAACCATCTAATCGATTTGGATGCAATACAAATGCAGGAGTTTATGCTGTTTGAGAGAGAGTATCGTATGTCCCAGTTGGAGCTCCAGGAGGAACTTTCATCATCTTGATATTGCCTCACCTTATAACCCAGAGACAGCTTCTTCCTCTCCGAATGCCCAGAGACGGCTTATTTTGGTCGTGTAAATTACGCCGTAGCTCATTTTCTTTCCAGACCAAGGGATTTCACTTATCAGACTGTAAAACAATATGATAATTTGGTTGAAAGCTGAGAGATGAAGTTCCTTTTAGTTTCATTTGTCAAAGAGTTGATCATCTTTCAGAAAACCCTTCTCTCTATCATAAGCTTTCATATAAACAGCAAAATAAGCAACAACAAAAGCATCACTCAAATTCCAAAGCATCGTAATCACTTTCCTTGAAGTAGAGCTTATTATTTATCTTCGTCGACAGTATTTGATTACTGCTTGTTTACAAGAAGAGCTTGTGCTCCGAGTGCCAGCGCTTTGGAAACATCTGTTCCTCTTCTTACCCCTCCATCAAACAGCATAAATAACCTGCAGTTTCAGAAAAGAATAAAATAAATCAGTTTGTTTGTTAAGAAGAACAAGTTTCTTGTAAAGCAAGCTTCGATGGGTTTACCTCTTCTAAAGCAGTTATTGTAGCTGTGGAGCCCCGTGGTATATATATATATATATATACCTACGCTCGTTCCACTGCAGCCGGTTTGTTGAAAATTTGGAAGAATGACGACAATGTCCGATCTTCCAGAGGATTTGGCAGAGGAGATATTCTCTAGGGTTCCATTGACATCCCTAAGCGCAGTGCGATCCACTTGCAAAAACTGGAACGCTTTCTCTAAAAACCGAATCTTGGGCAAAGCAGCAGCTAGGAAGCAGCTTATGGGGTTCATGATGAAAGACTATAGGGTTTGCTCCATGAGATTCGACCTCCAAGGAATCCGAAACAAGGAAAGAGACTTTGTTGATCCATCCATAAAGCAGGTAGCTTTACTCGACCAGGTCCAAGTATCCGAAGTCTTTCACTGCGACGGCTTATTGCTATGCGTCACCAAGGACAAGTCGGGGCTATTGGTATGGAATCCCTACTTGGGGCAAACACGGTGGATCCAACCCAGAGACAGTTACAACAAATTAGACAGATACGCTCTGGGATATGACAAGAACCGCAACCACAAAATCTTGAGGATTTCCGGTGATTATGGAAGCAGCAGCATCATCAGGCACTACCTGGTTTTTAGGTATGAAATCTACGACTTGCGCTCTAGTTCATGGAAGGCTTTTGATGTCAATCCCGACTGGCAGATAGAATATTTTCAACGCGGCGTGTCTTTGAAGGGAAATGCATATGTTCTGGCTAGAGACAGAGCAATAGAGAATGGAAGAGCCACGGTTGTGGATATTGTCTCTTTTGATTTTACAAGAGAGATGTTTGGACAGCGGCTGCATCTGCCGTTTGTCTCTCATGATTTTGATAATGTCGTGTCTGTATCTAGCGTCAGAGACGAGCAGCTAGCGGTATTACATCAAAGCTGGGTGTTTGGTCACGCGTTGGAGATTTGGGTCACGGATAAGATCGATCCGGGTGCAGTTTCGTGGAGCAAGTATTTGAGTTCCCTCTCTGGCGGCTGTAAGGTTGATATTTTCGCTGGGAGTTTCTTCGTTGACGAGGAGAAGAAAGTTGCTGTGGTTGTCGATCTAGACGATGATAGACGACTGATCCAGACCCGTTGCAACCAAACAGCTACCATTATTGGACAAGATGGATACTTCAAATCTGTGAATATTGGAAAATGTGACGAA
The DNA here is from genome assembly GCA_020283515.1 of Alliaria petiolata. Lineage (NCBI taxonomy): Eukaryota > Viridiplantae > Streptophyta > Magnoliopsida > Brassicales > Brassicaceae > Alliaria > Alliaria petiolata. The sequence continues at coordinate 12,067,668 of JAHZTW010000002.1, read as the reverse complement.
ACTGGAATTACGTACCCCTCCTTCTGTCGCCCACTTGTGTGCTCCTCTTCTTCTTATGTTCCAAGCTCAGTGCAACTTGAACCGTGATTAGTCACTTCCATTTTCATTACTTTTTTTATTCGTTTCTTGCATCCTTCTATAATAGTGTGATTTATTAGTCCCTAGAATAATAAATAAACACCTAAACAGCATTAAACACAGCTTGTAAGTAGGGGCAGAACATAACACATCATTTCATTGTTTCAGACTCGCATACAACATATCGATGATTTTGATGAGTACAGACAAAATGATCAATCGCCCGTGTTACATACTGGAACACAGAGCTTTGACTGAATGTATTCTTCTATCAATCGCCCGTGTTACAGTCTTCAGTATTTAGATACTGACTTCTGGTTGCTATTGGATCAGAGCATAGAGTGAAGTCTCTCGTTCTCTGTCCTAACATGGTTTCTAGTTATGTCATCAATGCTGGGACAACCAGAAAGGGCCATAGTAATCTCAAACTCATTCTTTAACATCTCAATCACTTTTCTCACTCCATCTTCACCCTTAGCTGCAAGCCCATATACTATAGGCCTCCCTATCTGCACAATCCAACCAAATAGTGTCATCACATCAAGAGTGAGCAACCTGAAAAACACATGCCAAATCCTAAACATTCAAAGCTTACAAGAACAGCTCGTGCTCCGAGTGCCAGCGCCTTGAAAACATCTGTTCCTCGTCTCACTCCTCCATCAAACAAAACTGGAATCCTCCCACCAACAACTTGAACAATCTGCAGTTTCAGAAGAAGACCAGTTTTTTTCATTAAGAAGAATTAAGTTTTTTTTTTTTTTCTAAATCAAGACGGGTTTACCTCTTCTAAAACAGTTATCGTGGCTGGGGAATAATCGAGCTGTCGAGCCCCATGGTTGGATACAACTATTCCTTCTACACCGGCTTCAACAGCCTTAAGAGCTGCAAATCTCATCAAAAAGATGGTTTATATGCCTTGGAATTTCATAAGTATGACACAGGCTATATATATATATCAGAGCATGAGACGAGAATCTTACCGTCTTCACGTGTGAGTATTCCTTTGATCAATATTGGCAACTTTGTAATAGATCTTAACCATTCGATGTCCTGATATTTTGCAGTGGAAACGTTTTAAGGAATGCACACGCATTGTCATGAGAACTTTGTGTTTAGTAATGGAGGCCACAAATAGAATCCACTCACAGGATTTTACCTTCCAATTTAACGAAGCATCAAGTGCACGAGAGGCGAAGGCTTCAACCCCTGAACCTTCACTCTGAGGAAAAACTTACCACGTCAACAACAGGTAAGGTTTCAGTTTACATGAAATCTCAATTCAAGCTCTACTCACAGGTCGGACTTCGGTTGAGAACAAGCCTTCGAAATTCCTTAGCTGTGGGGATATCATTCTACAGAACAAACAAAAAAAACAATTGAAGCATCATTTCACAAACTACTTTTGTTTAGATAGACTAAGCAAAGTAGTCGTTGGCTTATTCCCAAAAACTGAGAATGAAGGAGAGTGTTACTTGTTCTTTATATCTGCTTCCCTTCTGCCAAGTTTAGGAACATCAACAGTCAGAACAATGGCCTTGAATCCAGCTTTCTCAGCTCTTTTCACCAGCTGAGCAGTTACATCGCGTCTCTTGTACACCTACAAAAGATATCAAAGAGAGAAGTAAGAACCAATGACTAAAGAGCCTAAAAACCAATGAAGCACAATATAAAGAATAACAAAAGCAGCTAAAAATCCAGACTTTGTGCTTACATATACTTGAAGAAACCGAACAGCGTTACAACTGGAAGCAACCTCCTCAACAGTGCAGGAAGCCATGTATGATACTATCTGAAATTCACAGAGCAGAAAAAAAAACTATAATCATCACCTTAAAACCCAAACAGTGTTGGTAAACATGTACTTCCAATAAAAAACACCTTAGTACCATGATCGTGTTACACGCAGCTGCAGCTTTCGCAGTGGCGGTTTCTCCTGACAAAAAAAAGACAGAAATCAAAATCAATTTCCCAAATCCAACAACTGCATATACCGTTAATACAAGTCACGAGCATAGAGTAAACAGAGACCTTCTGGATGAGCCAACATATGGTTTGCTGTTGGAGCAATCATGATCGGAGCTGAGATCGGGTAACCCAATATTGTAGTAGACATATCTATTTTGCTCACATCAACGAGAACACGAGGCCGAAACCTGAAACATCAAAGAGGGAGTCAATGAGGTTACAATTTCCCCCCACCAAACCAATATGATATTACATTAATATGGAACTGTTACATGATTCTACGGAAAGCTTCCACATTTTCTTTGAGAGTGTGCTGATCCTCTGCTCCTCCGCTATAGAAATCATAGTACATCTTAGGGAGAGCCCTTTTCGCCAGCTCTTGGAACTCATTCACGTTAACGATTTGATCCATCTCATCTACAATACCCATATCAAAAGGAAAGAAATTGACAGTCAAATAAATAACCTTGCTCCTCCATCAAAGATTACAACAGAAATTATCAAATCTTTAAGAGGCTTTTATCATCATTTCTTTGGGGTTAAGTAGACAAGGACTATGCCTAAGCCAATTATCAATTACGGGACTTGATTCGTCTGTTTTTTTTTAACTGAATTGATTGAAGTAGTAACTTGAGTCTTTAGATTAAACGAATCATCAACAACTAGATATTTTGGCTGCGATCATTAAAGAGATTTCAGGAGTAAAAAAAACATAAGTATGTGATCTAAAAAGCTGACTGTAGTATAAATACTTACATATCTGAAGAATCTAGCAAAAGAAACCCAGATGCAGAAACAGAACAAAGGTCTCTCTAGTAAATGAAACCGAAGAACAACCATGTCGGGGACACAAAACGACAAAATCAAGACGAGGATTTCGGCCCATATGGATGAAATTAGACGGCCCAATAACGATTACTGACCCATATGAATAAGCACTTAAGCAGGATGACGTGGCGTGCTGAGTCAGCACCGTCACGGCGAGCGAGTTTTGGCAACGGAGAAAGCTCAGAAACCGAAGAGTCCTCCTCTTGGAAAGTTGCAATTTTAGCCCCTTGAGAGAAACTGTGTCTATAAAAAGGGGTGAGCACGATCGGAAATTTCTAGTGGGAACGACTCAGTTTTATTTGTTTACCTTCCAAATATACTATTGTCTTTTGAGAGGTTTTGGGAGTGTAAAAGCGATGAATCACGGCGAAGGTCGGGGTTCCGGTGGCCGTAGGGGTTCTCGGGGGCGTTTTCCGGCACCTGAGAACTATGTTTATCGTCAGAAAAGCGAAAGTCCGGTAGATAAACTTGATTTTCGTCTCGTATTATTGGTTCTGAGAATGTGTGTGCTAGTCGTTTCCGTTTTCGAAATTGATATCCCTTCTTGATTAGCCTTTACTTGTTGCTTGCTAGTGTTATGGTTGGTAAGCAGATTTTTTTTTCCCTTTGTAATTTACAGGTTACAGTTGATAGGTCTTTGAATGAATCATCTAGTAATAGGGGTAGGGGATTTCGAGGGAGAGGAAGATGTACACCAACATGGTTTCCTATAAACAGTCCTGTGCAAGCGCACGTTAACAAGTCATCCCCAGTTTCCAATGTGGGATTAGTGGAGAAGGGAGCTCAAGAGGAATTGAAATCCTCAGAGGATGGAAGAGGCTCTACTAAGGAACCTGATGAAGTTGCTGCTTTGAAGTTTTTTGGAGATGACAAGGATCTTTTGCAGTCACCTGCTTCGTCTTGCTCAAAGAGCATTAGTCTTAGTGGAGGTTCGTCTGTCTCTAGAGAATGTGTTGATGTCAAGGATGGCGCTAGAATTCCTTGTGATCTTGAGAATAGGATGGAAGATGTTTCCTTGTCTTGCCAGGAGTCTGTGTCTTCTACAAGTGATCAGAAGGCTGATCTTCCTAGTGCTGAGGATCACGATAGTGCTGCTCACAAGTCTGGTGTTGCAGGGAACTCTTCGAATGATAGCAACACGAGACCTTTTGATCTCTTTCTGAAGAAGTACGGGATGGGACTCAAACCCTCCTTCTTGGAACTGAACAAAGAAAAGAGGAAAGCAAATAAGGGGTACACTGGAATTGCTATTAGGCCTGGGATGGTACTTCTCAAGAACTACTTGTCAATCAATGATCAAGTAACTACTCTCTCTCCCTCTTTCCCTTCTTTCTGAATGTGTTTGCGTATCTGTCTTGTCTTATATCCATCATTCGTGCTTTTTTTTCCCTGTTTTTCATATTGCTTGTAGGTGATGATTATGAACAAATGCCGTCAGCTTGGTTTGGGTAAAGGAGGCTTCTATCAACCAGGTTACCGTGATGGAGCAATATTGCAGTTGAAAATGATGTGCCTTGGGAAAAATTGGGACCCTGAAACATCTCGATATGTAGAAACTCGACCCATTGATGGTTCTATTCCACCAAAAATTCCTGCTGAATTCAATCAGTTTGTTGAGAAAGCAATTGGAGAATCTCAGTCCCTAGTTGCTAAAAATTCAGAGAAGACAAAGGGAAAAGATGGAATACCATCTATGTCGCCAGACATCTGTATTGCTAACTTCTACACATCCACCGGTAGACTTGGTCTCCATCAGGTTAGTGTTTTCAAACAACTTGTGGATTTCATGTAGCTCAAAGGTAGTTGCGTCATTGGTTTTTGATTCCTTGATGTTTCAGGACAAAGATGAGAGCGAAAAGTCGATTCAGAAGGGATTACCTGTTGTTTCATTTTCTATTGGAGATACAGCCGAGTTCTTGTATGGTGATCAGAGGGATGATGTCAAGGCAGAAATGGTTCTCTTGGAGTCTGGAGATGTTCTGCTATTTGGTGGGAAATCCAGAAATGTCTTTCATGGCGTGAGATCAATTCGTAAAGGTACTGCCCCCAACGTTCTTCTTCAGGAAACAAGTCTCCGACCAGGCCGTCTGAATTTGACTTTTAGGCAGTATTAACCCAAAGCTATGAACTTTTGTAAGTATCTTGAAGCTGTTTTTGTAACTAGAAGAAAACGAATCTTGGCAGAAAACAACTTTTGTTACGTTTTTGCTTCCGGTAATATGGAATAACTTCCACACACGATCTGTGTGTTATATATTATAATGTCTTGGCAATATGTCTGATTTCGTTTTCTTTTATATGCAATGAATTGGCGCACACAATGTATATACCTTAGGATCTAGTTCGATGTGTTAAGTAATTTTATTGTTGCTAGGCAACTTAGCACATCTTGTCTCAGTCACGAGCTTGCTTATACTCCATAGCTGATGCAGCTGAATCTACATAAAGTAGCAAGCAAGAGTATATTTTCTTCTTCAATCTTTCTATATTCTCTAACAAAGAATTATCACTAGAGTGATGATCACTTTTAACTTTGTCCAGCCATTCGTTTGCTTGCTTAAGTTGGGATAAAGTCTCGGCAATATGATTATCTTCTTCCGCTACTCGCGCTCCTTTGGCTTTTCCTTTCTTCTCTGGAACACGAGCATGAAATCCAGTATCTATTGCTTCTTCCAAGAATTTCATAAACCAGCTTCTTGTTTCTTGTTTCACAGTCTTTCTCAGTTCTTTTATCTCTTCTGTTCCATTTCCCTTCACCCATTCAAGCTTCTCGGCTTCTGTTAGAGTTTTTGAAGATTTTGAAGACTTTGTTGTGGTTCTGCTTGAAATTAGACTAGCTTTTTTGCTCAACTTGTCAGGCTCCGTCCATAATGAATGAACATTCATCAGCTGGGACGCTTTATCTTTCGATGCTCCAGCTGTGACCTGTCCCTGGTCAAGGAGACTCTGGAGGGTGAAGAAGTTTCTGACAGAGGTATGTGGATTCTTTGGCGAAGCACTTGAGCTGAGGTCAGCAAACATACTGCAAAATCATTGTTTCTTTTATTAGGGAACTTTCACAAGACTATTTCTTGTCTTGCATCCTATTTATTTTCTCTCCTCACTCTTACCTCTCCATGATACATATATATATATGAGCATGTTTGGTTTCAAGGATACTTGCCTGATACACTTGAGAAGATGTGAAGCAGCCAATACCTCTCTTTGTACCTCTGTGGCAAGCAGAGCAGCAATATTTCTCCTTCTCAGCATTCCCTTTGGAGATTCAGAGGTTATCAGTGATGAGCTCATAGGGGAATGTTTTGAAAAAACAAAGGAGAGATACAGAGATCATATAGAGCGTACTTTACCCATTTTTGATAGATTAACAGGCAGAGAGCTCCATGATGCATCCTCACAAGAATTACTCTTCCTGTTTATATAATTCACAGTGGAACTCAAAGAGGGTTTCGTTGGCTCTACCTTTGTTGGAGCTGTCGCAGGCCGAGATTGTGGAGGAACAGCTTGACGTGCCTGCACAGCACATATATGTTAATCACAATCTACATGCTAATTAAGGGAAATTTTGACTTATCCTCAAGACCTGAGTGACTTACCAGAAGAACACTCGCCTGAGTTCTTTTCTCCCTTTGCTTGCCCTTAGCCAAACCGCCAACTTTCTTAGTCGCCATCATCGATCCAGTCTCGCTCTCATTGTTGCTACTGCCACTACTCGAGTCTGATCCACTTGCCTTTGTATTTGAAACACCTTTCATATATCTTGAAGCCACACCTGTCTTCCCTTCCTTTATTACAAAATCCTGATGTCTTCTTAGATTCTCCACCGCATTTGATCTCGCGGCATCTTTCTGCTGAATAATCGTATTAAAGAAAATACCTCTCATAAAAGCAAAATCTCAAGATCTGATATATTGTGACATCACCTTCTTCTGTTTGTGATCATCTTCTTCTTGAAGAGGTGTTGTCCCACTAGGCACCAACATTTGCATCAAATCTTTGGGATTTCCTACAAAAGGATGGCGTCCAGAGATGGGTCTAACTCCCACCATTACAGGAACTGGAGTCCCAGCTTCAAGCTTGTCAACGTAGAAGAACTGTCCCAAACCCAATTTGTTGTTCAAGATAAGTTCGTTGTCTTCGTTCCTCAATGAGACGTATGTGGAGTGAGAAGAATCTGAGACTTTGATGAAAAAGCCTTGGTTTGGCCAAAGCTCTGAGCCGGCTAAAGCAGGGACGATGCTGATTACCTGCAAGAGAACAGACCGATATTCCCCTCGAACCTTGATGTTGGTGTCCATCGTTTGGAGAAGCTTGATTAACACTCTAGGCGTAAGAGAAGCCATTTCTTGGGAAATTGAACAGTGCGAGATTGAAATTTTACAACAGAGAATAAAGAAAGGTTTCTGCTTTTCTTTTTTTTCTGGTTGGATTCTTTGTTCCTTGATGATGGAGCATCTTCTCTAACTTTGCATGGCAGGTAAGTAACATCATCAGATTTCACTTGGCTTTGAAGTCATGTGATCATGTTAGGCTCATGAGCACTTCTTGTCTCAATTTTTCCTTTCTTTTTATTGAGTGAGTGGACTAATGTACCCCGTGATGGAGTCGAGGGATGTGGTTAGGGAGAGGGACTTTTTTGGGATTTCTGATTGGGTTACTTCAACTTCGATCTCACGTCACTTTCCGAGGAAGATGGAGAAAGGTTTGGGAAGGTGATATTAGCTTCTTTGCCCCACTTGTACGTGTTGATTACAAAATCAAGATTGTTCAAATGTAAAAGAAACGTTAATTATATATTTTTTTGGAAACTAACGCATGTTACATTGCAACGATATGTAATTGCTACCACACTTCATACACCTCGTTATATCTAAGATTATATTTTTTTTTTTTTTTTGGTTTATCCGGTGTTTGATAATGTAGTCGTTAGTCAAACAGTATATAAACCGGTTAAATAAAATCAGCTGTTGGCTAATTACACCAAAACAAAAAGAAAACTGTAGTGACAAAAAGGCCCATAAATGAATAAAATGAGCCCGTTCATTGAAGTTAAAGGGTCCTTAATTGAAACCCAAACACATCAAGTCGGCTTAACGAAGAATGATGATGATATTGATATTACGGTACCTTTGTAGCTATTATATGATCTAATCATTAGACATGATATTATATCGTTCGCACAGCTTCGTTCAGCAGCAGACTCTATTCTTCTAAAGGGTCAAAATGGTAAATGAACATTGCCATCCTTTTTTGTTTGTACTACCAGAATCACATCGATAAGGACGTGTTTCAGGAGGTTTGATACAATTTACAAATGTAGGCTCAAAAACAGAAGATTACGAAGAGAAGAGAAACTATTCTCGACAAATACATTGACCCGGAAACGAAGAGCACGTAATATCTCCGATCATTTCACTGATACACTCGTGTTATGTGCCTGCGTTGTGGATCTTTTACCTTTCATTCGCTTGGATCCTGACTTCTTATATGAATCTTGGTTCCGAATCATTTCCCTTTGCTACGAAAATTGGAGAGTGAAAAGAATGACCTTGGTGCTGCAGTAAACATGAAGTTTTAAGAGTGAGTAAATAGCAAATAATCGAGAGTGGAGCACTTGATTGATTACCTTTTACAGAAGTTCCTGACGTCTGGTCCTCCTTCAGTTTAAAGCTCAACGGTACGCTAGCGGTTTGGGCTGAAATTTAGGTACACAATTAGATCAACATGACTCGTATCAAGATGATCAAAAACGAGAAATAATTCTAAGCCGTTGATAACTCTAGTATTGATGTATTCTTCTATAGTTGATGAGGTTACCCATTTTGGATAGCGCGAGAAGATATATGGATGCTTTATGTAAGGCAATGAATACTATGGGATCGAAAAGGTTGTTGCTACCTTGTTCATTGAATAGCTCACTCTCGTTGAAGCTATCATCAGAGGGATGGGTCTGTAAGAATCCCATCCTCGACTTTCTCAAGTCTTCTGATGATCGGTTTGCAAGATCTCGTCCATCTTCTGTTTCTTCATCCCCTTCGGAGGTTGTAGCAGATATCCAGTCAGCCAAATTCTCAGCCGCACGGTTCTTCCTTCCGAAATTCAAAAGCCTTTTCAGCCCTTTTGTCACATCCTGTTGGCACTGACCTTGAGATGGATTACCAGCACCAACGCGTTTCTGAGCAGCTCCCCACTTCTTTCTCATTTGAGTTGTATCATTCTCTGTATGGTTTAGTGATGATAAGTTCCAGAAAGCAGGACTGCCCACTGGAGATTCTACTGAAGCATCAAGCTCAGATGCCTCGTTCGGATATTGATGCTTCACTCGTGAATTCCATGGAACAGGGCTTTCGCCTGGTGAATCCAGAAATGAACCTATGGTTTGATGCCTAGAAGCCATAGCAGTAGGTAATTCGGCGTTTGAACCAGGGTCAAGCTGAGAAATGGATTCACCATTTGCAACCCTGGTACTACCCCATTCTTCAGATTCCTGACTTAGTCTTGGTTTCTCGTTTTCTGCATCCGTAAAAGCTTCGACTTCCGTGTCATCAAGCACTTCTTCCATCCCTTCTTTCTCCATATCGTCTGATGCCTCAGATCCTTCTGAAGCCTTTAGCTGCGCATTATCCGAGCTGATACCCATTCCAAGATTGTTAAAATTCCTCCCGCTTTGCTCTTGCTCAAGATTCAACGCTACAGAAACACCATCCTCTGACTTCAACTGAGAAAAATCTGCCAGCTCAGCAGCTTCAGCAGCGCCTTTTCTGAAGTTTGTCGGCCTACGCAGCTTCTCTTCTTCAGTTACAGCCTTTGGGCGGACAGAGCTTCTCACCTGTGAGCGGTCACCGTTTTTTCCAACTCCCGAGGCTGGTTTCATGCTTTCCTTCTTGAACTCGTTGAAGTTAGGGACTGACTGTGCAAGAAGTTTGTCTGTTTGTCCTCTCCGCCTAACTGCACCTGGTGTAGAAACTTTCGCTGCAGAGCGTGATGCTGATGTAGCAGTGGTTCTAGCAGTCAATAAATTGTTTTTGTTTTGTTGTAGCTTCTTATTCTGGGTGCTCCTGGAAACATCTTCATCTTCTTCACTGTGAAATGAGCTAATTGGATGCTGTCAAGTCATTACATTGTTAAATTTATTAGGAAACCAAGGATAATATTCCACCCACTCATTAGTTTTAGCAACCACATGTAAACTTTCAGAAGAAGAAAATGACGTATACCTGATCCTTTTTATCACTCAACCTAGAATTGAAGTATACAATCTTCTCTGCACGTCGGGCATTTGATTCACGTCTTGTCGCAGACTTAGAAAATTTTGTTTTCATCTCAGTGTTATTGCGATCAAGTATATCTTGCATCACCTTCAACTTGGCTTCCTTCTCGGTCCTTCTCGAACTCCAGTCCTCCTTCAGCTTCGCGTCTCTTTTCTGCATATATTTCTCATAGAACTTTCCTCTAGAATTATCTGAATAGCTGATTTCTGGAAGTTTTTGCCTTGTGGTAGTATCTCCATAGTCATTGTTAACAACCACCTTTATTGTTGGTGGATTTTTGAACTTGTCTTCATCGTTTGAACTTAAAGTTTGCATTGTCGGGGTTTTCTGATCAGAAATTTGTGTAGGAGATAGATCCTGTGCTACAGGTCTTCTTAGCTGTGAAGTAACAGCCTGTTCAGTTGATTTTCCGGGCTTACCTCTACGGACAGAACTGGATTGATCCCCCGGCACACGGAGCATATGTTCAGCAAATAGCTTTTCCAGCTCGTTTGCTTTCACTTTCAATTCATCATTCAGCTCTTGACTTCCCTTAGACGCTCTTGCCCTTTGAACTTGCTCTGCCGGGGACACTTGGGTCAGGGTATCACTCTCGGAGATATCTGACACACTATCAATGGCTGCGGGTGGCTTTTTATTTACATCAGCAGAACCGATCTCAGTCCTTCTACCATGCGGCCTTTTCATCTGTTCAGAACCTAAAAGAAGATGGTGCAAGAAAATAATCAGAAGATTGCTTCCCCTTTGTCGAAGTCAAGATATTAAGAAAATATATAAGTCCGGAAAAAAAAAGAAGAGTGGTGCGTTATCACATTGAGAATTAGTCGTTTTCCAATTCTCAGACACAATTGTTTAAGAATAAAAAGAATGCTTCTACGGTCATGGTCATTTTCAAGCATTAGAACACAGGTAAGCAAAGAAGAAACCATAGACGTAGAATATCTCAGTTAAGCGTAAAAAAGAATGACAAAGGCAGTGCCTGATGGTTCTTTGATGATCCATATTCCCTTGGTGTCAATTATGGCGTAGAAGCATAAGAAACAGCTGAAATTATAAAGGAATTCCCACACAAGATATATCACAATATATGAACATGCATGTAAGCGAAAGACCAACACATTTTTACTATATCTCTTATATTACTGACCTCCATACACCGTTGTCTTTCTCTGGCGATCATCAACTACTGGTGATTGTCGATACGAAGGTTCTTTCTTCGGAGACTCTGCAGTTTCTCCATTGCCCCGAAAACTTGTGATGCTACTAGATTCAGTATTACCTAACTGCTTTAATGTAGACAATGAATGACTCCGAGGATCCCTAAACTGTATTTGGTTCTGCCTGTTTGATTCAAAATCGCCCATTTTGTTGTCGGACTTTTCATCTATATTTGCATTCCCCGAGTAATCCAAAGCGCCTCTGGAATTCTTCTCCAAAGAACTATCCTGAGAATTTCCCACTTGATTATCCATGCTCAATGGCACCTTCAAGTTTACCTCCTTGTCTTTTCGTAAGACAGTAGAGCTTGAATTCTGGGACTCTACTTCGTCCGTTCCCCAGTCACCAGTATTGTTGGAACTACATTCGTCTTCATTCCTATGAGGATTCTCAGCATGACTCAATCCATTCTGTTCTTTTTTATTGTAGCCGACAAATTGTTTCGAAGATATACCACTTTCATCTTTGGACACTGATGATGACGAGGGAGTGAACAATGGACTATCACCAGAACCATCCTTCCTATCATTTCCCAAATCAATGCTCATGTCACTAGCACCACTCCATCTTCGTACCACAACTTTTTCCATGCCTGCAGAAGATGATAAATCAGAAGAGAGCCTTTTCAGCTCAGTGGATTTTACCACAGCTGTTTTCCCTCCAGAGTTTTCTTTCTGCTTGTTTTCAAATAGGTTGATCCTCTCCTGCACACTGAGCCGTCTCGTGAGCTGCCTAGACTGACTTGCTAATGGCTCATTTTGCACGGGAATTTTTTCCTCTTCTTCATCCTTTTCAGCATGACTACTTTGTGGCGTAAGCTTTGATTCTTGTTGACAGTAGTTGGTTCCTGTTGCGCTTTGCTCTTCCATACCAGTTTGATGTTCCTTATGTTGTTGGGTTCTGTTAGTCGCTAGGTTTCTAGATGGGTCTTCACTGGGATCATCAATTGACATATCAGATTCCCATGACGAGCGTATAGCTTCTTCTTCCTGATTGAACCTCCACGAGCTCATAAGCTCTGGCCTTCTCTGGCAAAGTGCGATAAACTTGGCGCATGCTTCACTGCAATAAGTATAGCAGACCAAGAATGATCAGAGTACACATAACGGACAGTTAACTAAGTTGGAAGCAAAAATATTTTTGGAGCTCTATGAATTAGAAATGTATATGTAAGAAGTGAGATAATTCACCAGGTTGACTATTGGTAACCCCTCCAAAAAAAAAAGAGATTAATATTTTGTAGTCACATATAATCATGTTCATCCACCTACTAGCAGTTCTCAAGTCTCCATCAGACCAAACCTACCTAAATTAGAGCATGATGGGTTTCTGTTTATGGAAAAGAGCATGCATCTAAACATAAAACATATAGGCGACTATATAAACGGTCATGGTGATAATAGATTAAACAGGTGTTATCACGAAGTCCAATTTTCAAAAGAACCTAGAAACCTTGGTTGCATGGTCTACATAGCAAGAATATGCAACCAAGTCAAGGTGTAAAATTTGATAGTGCAACTATGAAAAGCTAGAACTCAAAATTCAGCACCCACCACCGAGACCGGTTTAAACCCAGATAATTAAGACAAGGCCAAGTAATTGAAGATGTCTTGTCTTCTTGTGTGTAAAAAGGGCTCCAAATAATTGCTCACTCAAAGGCCAGAACGACAGGAAAGACCTGGTAAATAACATAGAGGATATGGAGTAAAGGATATCTTAATACTCACTTCAAGCGATTGGCCCCAAATCGATCAGCAAATTGAACAAGTTCGGAGACAGTGATTGGGTTGAAACCAGCAGCCGATGCACGATTACAAGCAGCTTCTAGGTCCTGTCTAACTGCTGCAAGCCGTAAATCAATAGCTCTGAGTAGCTCCTTCCTGGAAAGGCAGAAAAGGGGGAAAGGCTTCAGCGTTGCACATTTCAAGTGTGCATAAAAGATATTTAAAATCAAGCGACTTTGCACAGTTAAGCAGAACACATATTGACAGATAATTTGGCCAAATATTCATTGCTTATCAAAGGTAAATATCATCAAAAGGTTGGGACTTTACTTTGTCACATCAGCTGCTGGTGTAGTTTCTGTGCCATCTGAACCAAGAAAGGTTTAGCCAGATTATGCCAACGCAAGAAATAAAGGACTAACATGTAATTGAACATATCTGATGGAAGCTTTGTGGAAAAATAGAAAACCATATAGTGACTTCAGATTCTAAATGTCTCTCTGCCACTCATAAGGTGCCCTGTAGATGCTTCTCTCATATTTAGCAGTAAGATTTCTAGTGGTATCACACTGATTTTGGAGGCGTGCATTTTGTAAACTCAGCCAGTATAAGAGTCCAATCAGGAGGGGCACAATGATGGTCTATACAAGATACTTTAACCAACTCCTTAGAGCCAATGCACAATTTCCTCGGACGATATATGTAACAGAATATACAATTAGAAGACAAGTTAACCGTATGCATACCTTTTGCACCAGATCGCTGATCACCAGTCCCCTAGAGCAAGATATTATCAAAATCAATATAAGCATTTCCAAGTTAACACAGCATTTGCTTACTAAAACTTAAAAGATGTGTAAGTACCTCGCCATATATTTTCCGGGCAGCCTCCAACTGAGACATTTCCTCATCCAATGCGCTTACCATTTCCAGAACCTCTGGGGTACTAACAAAGCGTACAAACCTTGAAGCAAGCAGGCACAAGAAAATTAGTGTGTTAGCTTAAGCTCTGCTCCACAAGACTTATCTCTTGTTGCAAAATCGAACCTAACCTCTCGAGTGTCCCTTTCGTAAACCAAGTTCCAGCATTTTTGTTGCTTTCAACATCTAGCCTGATAGACTGAACTTCCCGGGCGACCTGCTCTTCAGCAACTTTCAAATGAGCAACAAATGGTTTCACAAGCCCAGAAGCAAGCTTCTCAGTATTCCCCGAGGTAGAGACAAACAATTCACATCTGCCAGAGAGAAAAAAACATAGAGAGTGCCTTAAAAAAAACCAAAAAAGAAAACACATAACAATCGAACAACGAAAAAGAAGGATCACTCTCTAATATTGTTGATTACCTTGACCGCTTTGGGGAGAGTTGGAAGACAGCATAGTCAAGAGGTATAGCTGGTCTCATCTTCTCCCCTTTGCACAAAATCTTCACTCTTCCCTCTTCACATACCCCAAAAAAAAGAGAAAGACAAAGGATACTGAGTAAAGAGCGAAAACAAAGGTCATCTCTGAAAACGTAAGTCCAATAGGAATTTGAAGCGGCAGGGATCCCTCCATAGAAAATCAAAGAGAAACGTTGCTAACGGATCCACACTGGAAATTCGAGCAAACGAAGAATCAGTGAATACAAAGAAGCAACACCCAAATTTGGATTCGATTTAACCCAACTAAAGCCGCGCTTGCAATAACAGAAACCCGAAAGTTCACAAACATACAGAATCAAGCGCATTGCTAGATCTGGTTCCGATCATGGGAATTTTTAAAATCCAATCAGTAAAGGAAACTGATTCACGCCCAATAAGGGCGAATCCAGGATTCGAATTCGAATTCGAAATCAAGGCACAGTTATAAAAAAACGCCATTGCAATCAGAAAGACTTTGAAATTCAAGTCAAGTCCTACTCGGATCAGGCATAGCAGAGCTTACCTGCGGGCGGATAGAAACGAATGAGATCTTCGTCTGTTTCCGATGAATCTGTCTCTTTCCGATTCACATTCGGATAGGTGCTATCATTGTCGAGTCTCTTTCTCTACTGTCTATGTTCAGCCTCTTCAATCAATTCTTCTCAAAGCTTCTTAAAACCCTAGAGCATTGCCGATTGTTTTATTTGCTTCACTCGGAACTCAACTCAACTTCTTATTTTATCTACTTCAGAGTACTGGTGGATTCGATTTCTCTCCCGTTGTCTCTCCTTCCGCCGTAAACTCTCTTTGTCAAAACTACTTTAGAGAGAGAAAGCAAAATCAAGAGAAAGAGAGAGAGAGAGAGAGAAAGAGAAAGAGAGAGAAAGCGTTCTTCAGACAGAAATCACCATTTTTGTTGACGTGAAGTAGCGTATACGTGAAAAAAAAAAAGTAATAGAGCGTAAATTTGAAATTTTAAATTAAAAACAAAATAAAAGAAAGTCGGCAGTAAAATGCGAAATTCCGGAAATAGGGTTCGCCCATTGTCCCTTCATCCTTGAAATGTTTTTTCAATGTTTCAAAAATAATTTTCTTTCTAATATTAATTTTAAAAGGATTTTAGAGGTAAAGGCCTTAACACGGTTTTTATCAAATATAAAACAGGGAAAGACAACAAAACTTACCGAAATTACTTTTATAAACAATAACACATATTGGATTAAAAAAAATTTAATTGGCGAATTTATTACTCTTTGAAGAATATAAATTTCTTACAAACAGAGGGGTAAATTCATCTAAAAATAAAATTTCTTAGTCACACAAATGGGCCAAGGAACAGGGTATTTTGGTACTTTAGCTTTCGGATCCAAAAATTTAACGTTTAACGGTGTGTTTGAAAGAGTAAAAAATCTGCGGGTGTATACAAATAATATATAGGTTAAACTTTAAACAAATACGAAATACAGATGTTGACAAAAATAAATACTAAACTACTTATTCCACTCTGCTCAAAACTAATATTTTAGCACCAACCATTTTAATTCCAACTTTTGGAGACACTTTAAACAAAATGATGGACCCCATGAAAAAGGCTGGAAAAATATCTAATTATAGGATATCACTTTTTATTCTTCTTTAATTTAAATGGAGAATTGGCATTAACAAAATAATATATAGATATGGCTTTAAATCCTACCGAATTCTTAAAGATCCAATTTTTTTTTTTTTTGGTATCTTATCTTCTCACTTTTCCCAGTTGAAAAAATAAGTATATTTTGCAACACATTATTTCCTTAGTAATCAATACTTTTGTAACTTGATTTAGTTGAAAAACATTAATTTAATTTTTGTTGAGAAAAAATCGATTACGAATCCTGGAGTCCTAATGATACCAAAATATATCATTTATAATTAAACACACAAACAAAAAGTTGTTTTGCCTAACATTCTACTTTTATAGCAAATCACGAGTGGTTTGTTGATGCTTCAGATACAAGAAAATCTAGCTAAAACAATTATTATATATAAAAAAGGGTTAATATGTCTTTAGGTACACATGCAAATCTTCAATGCCATATTAACCAAACATATACAATAGAGGTGTGATTGGAATGTATCAAGAAGAATGTCTAGGCCATGTTCTAGCCAGTGTCAGCTCACAGAACACACACTCTAAACTCAAGAGATTCAGAGAAGTTTAAAAACCTGCAGAAGACAATATCTACAGATGATTCCTCATTCGATGTATCAGAGAGTCTGAAGAAAGTTATTATGCAGGATGATCTCAGGACTTTCCAGTCAAAAGTTAAATATGTTCCATGTGACCAAAATATTAATACACTCATGAAGCCTAGATAAGTCTCTTTTTCAACAATTTCAAACTCAAATCTAAAATATGTAGAATTACGACCTGAATCACTAAACTCTAGTTACCGACATCGTTGTTGACAGTTGCATTGACGTTGTTGTTGTTCTTGCAGTTGTGATGATCATTACTAGTGTTTCCGGTTCTCCTCGCATGCTGCTTAAGCTCTGATATCTCCAATTGGTTCTTCACAAAGAACTGCATTCTCTGCAACTCCAGCTCCTTCAAGAACTTCATCCTCTCTTTCTCCATCTCAACTACCTGTTGCAGTTTTGCATTCTCTGTCTGCTCGTAAGCTTCACCGAATCTCATGATTGCTCGGGTTAGCTCCCTCCACTTGTTCCCTCCTCCATCAACTTCTTGCTTCTTCTTCTTCTCCTCCTCCGTCTTCAGCCTCTTCGACAGAGGTGGAGGTGGTAAACTGTCACCGGAATCATCTGACATTGCTGCTTCGGATTCCGAGTCTGAATCAGAGGCATTTCTCTTCCTGAAACGCCAGCGTTTTGACTCACTGCATCTTTTCACCATCATCCCTTGCTGCTGTTGAGGCAGCGTCCTCCCTTGCTGTTGTTGTGGCAGCGTCCTCCTTTGCTGTTGTTGTGGCAGCGTCCTCCCTTGCTGTACGAAAGGATTTGAACGGCTGCTCATCGGAATTCCCATAGGTACATTGACGGATCCTGCTCCGCCTCCTCCTCCGCCACTGCCTCCAAACGAAGCAGCTGAAACCCGAGCCGTAGCTCCGATTAGACGGTCAAGATTATTGAAGGCCGGCGTTGCAGCCTTAGCTTGCTGATGGTACAGATTCGAACGACTGCCCATGGGGATACCCATAGGAATCTTATGCAATCCTCCTCCTCCTCCAGGACTTCCACCACCGCTGATACCAGGAGGTGCCGCCGGGATCTTCGCCGTTGATCCAATCAGACGGTCAAGTTTGTCGAAGAATACCCATCTGCTGCGGCCACCGCCGTTAGCGATTCTTACCTTCTCTTGCTTATACTTCTTCTTCACCGTATCGATCCTGTTTTTGCACTGTATATCGGTCTTCGGAATTTTACCGTAATCCTCCCTGCTGCTCACGATCTCCGCCACCTCTTTCCAGTGCTTCTGTTTCAGATTCCCTCTGCTAAGCTCCAAGTATCTCTCCCCCCACGCATCAATCAGCACAGCCGTAGCCCTCTCGCTCCAGCAATCCTCCCTCCCGCCGCCGCCGGTTGGTCTACCGTTGCTGCTACTGCCTCCGACACCACCGCTGGCTTGAATCGGGAGCAGCGCCAGAGCCAACGCGTCGGGATCCTTCTGCGACGAACAAGCCGGAGGTGTCAAGGAATAAGAAGGCGGACCTGTCGAAGCCACCGTTACCGTGATACGTCCCGCCGGCGGCGAAGAAGACGGATCGGGAGAATCGGAACCCGTCGGCGAAGCGTGCGATCGGATCTCCTCTTCGTCCTCCATGAATGTGATTTCGCCGGATCTGGTTCAGAAGTCGTAAAAGAGATAGGGTTAGGGTTTGGCTTAATATCTGTTCGGGGGGAAACGGGAAGGAGACGGCGTCGGTGAGTAGGGGGACACGTGGAAGAACCTGAGACGATACGGGGAGTCGACGTGTAAGGACGTGATTGGCAGATCAGAGTAAGATTCCGTCACCGGTAAAGTTGCCGGCCCGGTTTAGGGTAAAGATGGGTTTCTCTCGTAATTTCCCTTTCTTCATAATCCGATGAGTATGTTAATTGACGGAAAAGGCCATCTACTTCTCTAGAATTACCGGAAATATCCCCGTGCCTCTGCACATCCATTTTGCCGGTGTGATGTACGAAATTACCCTTGGCCTAACCGCCAGTTTCAGTATCGGTCGTTAAACTTTTTGTCCGTCGATAGTTTCCCGTTGTCTTCCTTCTTTGCTTCATAAAACTTTTATCCATTCGATAAATCGTGATTACTTTCTTATTACTTCTTTATTTTATAACATTTATAAATTTTAGATCGCTAACGTGGGCTATTAATGGGTTTTTTTATTAGCCTTTGGATAGATTGTTCCAATGGGTTACAACAAGCCCAAAATAATTACACTATTTTTTTTTATTTTTTTTGAACCTTTTTTACACTACTTCTTGCATCGTTGTTATATGTAAAAGATGTAACGGTGTATGTTATATTGTTATGATCACATTATTTTTCGTATTTGTTTTTCTTACAAACAGTAAAATATACCGACACTTCTAAAATGTAAAAGACATTAAATAAACCGTGTTTCCAAATAACAACTCATCTTCGTAAATATCAAAATATTAAAATATTTCTCAAAACACCAACATAAATTCCAAAAAGCGACCATTCGACTACTATTTTCATGAATTATACATTATGTACACTGTTAGAACCAAAAAAACAAAAAAAAATACATTATGTACACAGCATTATGCAGTCTGCATATATATACAAAATAGTTGGATCAGATACTTCTTCTCGTAGATTTGTTTCCCTTTTAATCTCTCAACGGTCTAATGCGTTTAGCACAATCCTGCAATATTAAGGCGTCAAGTACATACGTATATACATACTTTTAAAACATCTAAACTAACAGGAAAAAAAAAAAATTAAGAGAGACAGAGAGGATTATATGAAAATGAAAAGAGATGGAGATCATACCAATCGCAAGCATTTAGACTTGTGGCATGCGTTTCACTTGGTGTTCCAGCTGCATACATATGATAATTATGACAATAATTTATATACAAATCAACATATTTTGTGACTATGAACATAAATATCACCTCGAGTCTTTTGCAAGTTTAGGAGAAAACAAAACCAAAACTTACGGGTCAATGGAGAACCAGGGTTGCTTGATCCGACAGGAGAATCCGGGACACGACCCGGATTCACCATCAACTTCCGGTGACCATTTCTTGTGACATTTTCGCCGGAAATATGATTACTCAACTTCCCGAAACCATTTTCGGGTGCGGGACCTGCCACCGTTTCATCCCAAAGCTTGTGCAAGAATCCCATATCTCGAATCAAATTTTCAAAAAGGTTTTAGTTTTTGTTTGTTGTTTTAATCGCCCTCTCTCAAAGGTTTTTGTTAATGGTCTCTTACGTTTTTTTTTCTTCTTTGTTGGAGGATAGTGGGTTTTATATAAAAGATTCGGGGAGAGAAGCGTTTGAATATCTTTGGTTAGACTAATTATATAGATTTGACCTTAATTTTAACATTCCAAAATTAAGGAGATTTAATCAAGGATGATGATATTATTAAACATAGTTGATAAATCTAGCCGATAAGAAGATCGCTTAGACAAATGAGTTTATTGAATGTGACACGTTTGACTTTTTTTTCATCCAACTTGTTTGACGCTGTCAAAAGAAAAATTAAGCTAGTTACGACGGACCTAATCAGTTTTTTTCCTTATTTTCAATATAGAATTTTTTCACATCATGGGCCTGGGCCAAGTCTTGATTGGGCCGTATCGCAAATATTCTGCAACGGCTCTTAACGGCTAGTAACTTTTTCTGGTTTCTTTCTTCTATAAAACTCATTTTTCGCCTAATTCCGAGTCTCTTCTTTAATCGTCGACTCTGGAAAGTAAAGGAAAGAAAAAAACTTTGAAAAGTTACCGTTAAACAATCTCCAGAAAAGCGCTCTTCTTCTTCGCAGACTCTTCTCTCCCACAAGAATATCACCAAGAAACTACTCCGTTTTACAAAGGTATCTTTCTTCCTTCTGATTTAGGTCCAAATTAGACTGTTCATATGGCGATTCTTTGTTATTCTTTCCATTTGTCGCTATTTGATTCGGGGCGCTTTCTGGGTTTCTGAGATCATATAGTGTTTAATTTTCCTGGGGAATCAAATTGGGGTTTAGGGTTTCGTTTTGGGTTTCCTGAATCAAATCCACAATTTTTAGGGTTTTTAACTGCTTGATTTTGACGATTCTGGAATTAAATCCGCCAATGCTTGGTTTTGCTTCGCTCGATTTTCGTTTTTGTATTTGATCCTTTGGTGATTCCCAATTTTCCTGGTTTCTTATGACATTGACAATCTTTTTCGTTTGTGTAAACAGCTGAAACCTATGGCGAACATGAAGGCTCTTCCACAGATGATTTTCCCTGACGAGAACGCTCCGATTCGTCGCAAAAGTAGGTTAATCTTTTCTCTATCTCTTCAAATCATATGTTTAATAAAAACTGTTGATGGATGCTTTGATACAAGACTTGTTTTTTCCTGTTCTTTTTTTTTTGTTTTGGCTACTTCAGAGTCTGTCACTGCTGCTTCTGTGAAAACCAAAGGATCTGTACTTGGTCAGAAGAAACCAGGAGCTCGTAAGGCTCTGAATGATATTACAAACAAGTCTGGGATTCATCCGAAAGCTACTTCTAAGAACAAGCAAATCGCTTCTGCTACTGCTGCTGCCGCTGCCAAAGCCGAATTCAACATAGCTGGGGAGGGGTTCTTACATGATCACAGCAAATGCATCAAAGAGCAGCAAAATCTCTGGGACGATCACTTCTCTGCTGATCTTCTACTTCACAATGGTAATATATATCTTCTAAGCTCTGATGGTTACCAATCTTTGCTTGTAAAAACTTGTGCTAAGGTTTTTCTTTTTGTTCATTGCAGATTCCAGCATCAAGGAAAAACATGTCAAGTATGACATAGAAATGGTACTATTGACTCCGATTTAATGCGTCTCTCTGACTCTTGATCGGATCTTTGTTACAGTTTCGGAACTTAAAATGGCACCTTTTGTGATTTTACCTTGTGTGTGTTTTTTGGTTTCAGATGGATGCTAAGAACAATCTGACTTACGACGAAGCAGAAGAGATTGCATCTCCCGAACTGACTAGTTGGCTGAAGAGCTCAACTCCATGGCGCTACCCAATTCGCCGTGGCTCTATGATGATGCCTTCCACTCCTCTGGCCTGGCGGTTCGATTCAGCTGAATTCACACTCAAAGAAGAAGACAATGATGACGACCTCTTCTGAATTTCTGTTTCTTAATGTTCTCTGGAATATTTCATCCTTCAGATGAAAAAGTTGTAGTAGCGTCTATCTTCTGCTTAGCTCAACAATGTTTCAGTTCTTCATGTACTATACTTCTCTGTGTCCATCGCTTTGTAAAATTGATTTCAGGAAATAAAAAGTTGGGATCTTTTAAAAGCATATGAGCATTCCCATTAGCAGAGCTTCTCTGATTAACTTATTACATTTCATGCAGTTTCCATAAACATCTTCAGAATCCATTTTTTTACATTTACACATCCCACAAGAAGCATTGACTCCTCCTGTCTAGCAACAAATCTATACGCTAATATTATGATCCTTAAACATTTGTAATCTCTTTCAACTGTTAACTTGCTTTGCCATTATCCTTGACGCTGTGGTGACTCCTGGTTCTTCTTTCACCGTCTCCATCTTCTCGAATGTTCCGTAACATCTCCAACTGAGATTTGAAGAATTCCATTCTCTGCAGCTCAAGATCCTTGGCAAACTTCATCCTCTCTTTCTCCAGCTCCACCATTTGCTTAAGCTTCACAGTCTCCGCCTTTTCATAACTTGCTGCGAATCCCAATATCGCCATTGCCACCTCTCCAAGCTCCCTTCCTTCTCCGCCTCTGGTCTTCTTATCCAATTTCACCGGCGGTGGCGGCAACGGCGGTAGACTGTCGTCACCTGATTCTGCAGAGAGATCAGGCTCAGATTCTGATTCCGTCTCAGAGGCAATCCGTTTCCTGAAATGCCATCTTGTTGAATCGCCGCTCCTTTTCACGCTTCCTTGTTGCTTCGGCAGAAGCAAAGCCGTAGACTTGGCTTTTCGTTGGTAAAGACTCGAACGGCTGCTCGAAGGAGTTACCATTAAAGCCTTACTCGCCGCCGTTGAGGCTGTGGCTCCTCCGATCAAACGTTCGAGCTTTTTGAAGAAGATCCATTTGCTGTTATCAGCGCCTGCTGCGACTTTAGCTTTTTCCTGCTTGAATTTCTTCTTCACCGTGTCGATTCTGTTCTTGCACTGTATATCAGTCTTCGGAGATTTGCTACTACTGCTACTACTGTTGACGATCTCCGCTACTTCCTCCCAGTGCTGCTGCTTCAGATTCCCTCTCTTCAGCTCCAAGAATCTCTCTCCCCACGCATCGATTAGAATCTCCGTCGCTTCTTCGCTCCAACAGTCGTCTCTCCCTCCCCCTCCTCCTCCTCCGCCGCTTCTTCCGTGGTTAACTCCGCCGGTAACAGCCTGAGTAGGAGGAGAAACCACTAACTCTAAACCGTTCCGAGGAGATGGAGGTGAAGCAGACGACTTCACGGTGGCTGTGAGTCCGATCGTCGGATCTGGGGAATTAGAACCTCCAGGCGACGGCCGTGACTGAGTCTCGTCATCTTCATCCATGAATCAGGGAAAATCCGGCCTTAGAACGGAGAAGGCTGCGGCGAAGACTGGATCTGAACGGCTCGTCGGAATGGGGAAAGATGAGGAGAGTTGTTCACCGGCGCGAGAGTAAAGTAAATTCTCCGGCTACGTAGATCAGATTCTCCGTTGCTGACTTGATTGGGTTTGCGAATTGGCGAAAAAGCCCATCATCGATTCTATTAATTACAATTTACAAGACATTAAAAGACAACCATATCGCGCAATCTACAAGATTGTTTGTTGTTATTGTACGTTTCTATTTCTATTTTGAATAATTGATATTATTAATTTAGAAAGGGGTTTTACTGTAATTTAATTGGCTAAATATACAGAATACACCCCATTTGCAATCACTGTGTGATAGATACTTAGGTTCAACTAAAATGAACCAAACAAAAATGTACAAGTTTCAATGCTGAGAAAATCAATGAGTATAAGAATTTAGGACATGTATTCGTCGTCATCATAAAGCAGCTGACTTCATCGATGCCAATGGCCTTAACTTTACGATTCTTGCTTACGAGACAACAACAGTTCAACAACAAAGCACAGAGAAGAGAGAGAGAAAAAAAAGAGTTTCGAGAAAACGACGAGGTGGATAGTTTACAAAACGACGACGCTCTGAATTTTGATGCATCGCCCTTGAGAAGAAGACAAGAGAGAACCAGTCATCTTGTCTGTGACTTGTCGACAAATGTGGAGCTGAGTTAGCAAAATTCTGGCTATGAAGTAGGGACTCCATAGTTGTTGGACGACGACGTCTCGTGGGCAGCCGATTGTGCATTGTTCTTCCTCCTGTTTCGTCTTCCGCCATTGTTCTTCCCCTTCTTGAAATCCTGCTGATGCTCCACCTGCTTCGCCAGCAAAACCATCTCATTATCAAGGAACGCTCACGAACAAACGCCATTTTCAGGAGCATTAAGAGATAGTGAAATGAATGGGGGTTTAGGGTCTACGATTATTTACCCCTAAAGAGAATGAATGAGCTATGGGGTCAAACCCGAAAGGATTATCCATGTTAATACCCATTGAACTCGTCTCAAACGATGGCCGTGACCGCTGATCATTTCCGTCAAATATAAAACTACAAGAGGAAGTGAAAGTCGAAGTGGAGCAAGATGACGATGAGAACGCTGCAGCGTCTCCTTGGAACATCTCATTAAACAGATCTTGCAGCTGTTCAAAACTGTCCCCTGAATCATTATCCTGCCAACCAAACACCTCAAATTATCACTCGGCGCAATAAATGGTGTCTAATAAAAAAACTGATGAAAAAAACTAACGCAGGCTGCTTACACTAGGCTTGGATTGATTCATCATGGTCGCCATTTCGTTCAAGAAATCCCCCATTCCCTGCACAACAACAGTATCCATCACTACATGATTCATTGGTTCAATAACCACAGAAGGAAGAGAATGAAGAAGTCTCATCGCTCTTGATCCATTTCCCCCAAAACATTTCCAACACAAAACCGGGCACTGGTCTGGTTTTGCCAGAGGAAGAACTGGCCTTTAAAATACAATCATATTCATAACAAAGCGTTCTCAGTAACCCTGGCTAAATTTAAAAAAGCTTATGAAGAGAGAAAAAGCTTATGAAGAGAGAAGAAAAAGGTAGAAAGTGTAAAGCTTTTAAGCATGGGAAAAGAAAAGAAAAAAGGACTTTACGTTTTGGTCATCATCACCACTATTATAAGCTCCAACATCATATAAGAACCTCTTGTTGGAGTCAGACAGAACTGTGTGGGAGCCCAGAAAAGAGAAAAGCTTAATCAAAAACATAAACAATACCAACAAATATATATATATATTAAGGAACAAATAGAGGATCAATAATCAACTCCCGTTTGTTCCATATAATCACAGAGAGTTTCGAGAGAAGGACGAAGGAGAAAAGCTGGTGAAATTACCAGAGTAAGCCTCTTGGATCGTCTGAAATTTCTTCTTTGCCTCTTCTACAAACTCCGAATTCCCCATTGACGAGCAACGATCCGGGTGCCATCTCTAATTCCAACGTAAAAAATCAAAGGCTCCCAGTTAATTTCCGGTGGCAAAGGAACGATTTCACAAGCGTAAATCCCAGTTTACAAATCCCCAATCAAACCCTATAAGCTAAGGCACGGTCTCAATTCGCAATCGAAATTTCACCGGAAAGGAAACACATAATCTATTATTGGACTAGAGATTCAAAAGAGATGCGGATCGGATCCAAACTTGCGACGACGATCCGTCTGATTATACTTATCAAACAAATCAATTTGCATGCAATACTCTCCAAATCGAGGAAACAGAATCGAGATTCATTGCCCTGTCCTCTGTATTTCCCATGAAACAAAAGACGAAATCAAAAAATCTCGAGAGAGAAAAATAAGAAAACTCACTAAAGCAAGCTTCTTATAAGCAGTACGGAGTTCGGTCGTCGTACATTCCTTCTTCAAACCCAGAACACCATACAAATCATCGCTGTTGTTCGACGCCATGCCTAAATTTCTCTCCCAGATACAAAACCCAGAAAGCAAAATCAACAAAACAAAGAGAAACCCCAATATACCAAAACTCGATTCCTTTCTCGTATTGTCGACAGATTTGACCACGCCGGAAACGGAATAAAACCCCACCAAAAACAGAGCCACAGTCTAATAATATCTATAAGAACTTGGGTTGAATATCGGTATCAAAGTGATTCGAAACCACGTTGAATAAATACGGAAAGAAAAATAGGGTTTGAGAGGACGATTAAAGAAGAAATTCGGAGAGAAGAGTCTCTCTCTCCTACATACGTTAGAGAGAATGGAACTCTCCAGAACCTCTTACCACTTGTTTAGATATTTTTCCTCCTAGTACTTTTTTTCCTTTTCTTTTTTTATTTATTAATTAACTAATAATTATCTTCTTCCTCCCTTTTTTTTTCCGGTCAAACAATTAGTAGTAGTACATATATTTTTTATGGGAAAAAAAATAAAAACCCTATTATTATTATCATTTCCAAAGTATAATACCCCAACTTAAAACTTTTTTTTGTCAACTACCCTAAACTTATAACTGCTAAATATTTTCCCGAAAACTGCATTTTGTTTTTATTTTTATTTTATTGGGTGGGAGAAATAATATAGTATTTCAATCATTTCGGTGCGGCTGAGATTTCAGATTTGTTGATATTTTCTTTAGGTGATGAATGTTTGTAGTTTTTGAAAGAGTTTTTGGCTTTTGTTTTTCAAAAACCATTTTATTTGCCAATCAAGTTTTTTGATAAATAGATTCCCTAAAATTTAGGGAAACTAGTTTTTAAAAATAACTTCCAATTTGTAAGCAAAAACCAAAATCTATATTTTTGGAGTTTTTCTCTCAAGTATTATCAAAAAACCAAAATCTAAAAACTAAAATCTAAAAACAAAAACCAAAATCCAAAAAACAAAAACCAAAATCTAAAAACAACACAAACATTCATCACCTTAGTGGCTCTCGAGAAGGTTCTAATGAACGTGGATTTTTCGTAAATTGCTCTAAACTGCGCCACCGTCAATTTTGTAAAGTTGTGCTTTTTAGCTTTAAAAGCGTTAAATCCGCGGGACCCACTTATTACTAAAAATGTGTAGTTTAAAGCCAGGATTAGTAGGAATGGGTTTTGTTTATCCATTTTAGACCCCCTGTTTTGTCCAAAACTTCGGAATTAACCTCGTTGTTTTACCTCGTAATGTAAAAATACCCTAAGCTATAAAAAAAAAAAAAAGATTGTTCTTTGTATTTGTAATGCTTAGGTGTTTGATTTAGAGAGGACCAATAATATTATGAAACAGACAAAATAGTGTGTGTGTGTCTTTACTCTTTTCGTACACGTATCTTAGACAGACAGTCCAAATCTATCGAAACTCGGTTCCAACTCTTGCCTTTTATCGAAGAGTACTGAACTTCTTCTGTTTTATTGCATTCGAGGAAGCAGAGCCTCAGAAAAAAATATAATAATGTCAAAAAATAAAAATCCAACAAGATCTGAGTTATGTTCATCATCATGATGATGTCTTCTGTAAAATATATACAAGTTTCTCTCTCTCGCCTTTTCACCCTTTTACTTCCCAATCCGATTAATAAATTAGCGGCGGTTAGTTTTTCTTTTTTCGGTTATTTTCTTCTCCTGATACTTTTGCACTAAAAGGTATGTTCTTTTTTTTTTTTTTTTTTGGTTCTTTTTTTGGTTTAAGAAATCATGTAGAAAAAAGCTCATATCTCACCAGAAATGTCCGTCTTCATCCATCACCCACCTCACATAACCTTGAGGAATCCCAGAAATGGCTTCTTCCTCCTCCACAGTAACTTCATCTCTCTGTCAAAAGTATAAACCACGGAAACAAGAGTTTGGTGTTAGCGTTGATATTAGTGGTAATCCATCAACTGGCTGCTTCGTGTTAAATCTTCTTCGCACCTTTCTATTGCTGGAACCAGACTCAACGACACAAATTTCTGACTCTATTCTTCTACTTTCAGGGATGGTTTCGAAGGATCTAACCACTGTGGATCTGCATAAAATATATAAAAAATGTTTTGACTCAGAATAACATGTTTGGTTGGTAATAGCAAGCCACAGATGAATTACAAAAAAAAAAAAGAGCTGTTCTTTTCACCTTCCGTAACTCTCATCTTCACATGAGTTTCCCGAAGAAGAAACCCAATCCATATCAAAAGCTGCACACGTACATTGGTCACCATAGCAGAAGCAATCGTTTTCAAGTATCTGGTCTAAACCTATTTCCTCCAATATCGGTGGTGGAGCACTGCAAACACACAAAGCCATTCCCTATATTTAGCTGACAACAACCCTATTTATATGATTTATCTTACATATATCATAAGCTTTTTACCTCAAACTAGTAGCAATCATGGCAGTTTCAGACGTTGAGATCTCAGGTGCTGAATCCGAAAGACCTTTTACTTCTTCATCCTTTTCAGCTAAATCGTGTCTAGCGACTGGTCCCAACGCGGCTGCAGTACTGCTCTCGCTAAGGATGCTACTTTCTGATAGAGATCGTTTCATCGTGGACCTAAAGGCGGTGAAGTGTAATGTAAGCATCTCTAGTGAAACATAACACGTTTCAACATTTTAACCAAGAAAATGTACCTTGAACTCTCCGGTACAGAATTGACGAGAAATCTTGCTGCATTGTAATGCTGATCAGAACCCAATTCCCATAGCGCTGGCTTATCTGTTTGTGGCTGAAAGTATCCCAAGAACCTGTAGAAGAATACAAGTGAAAAGTCAAATGAGTTTTGTCATATACCAACCAGAGGGGCACATGCATAGAAAGAGAAAATTTTTAACACAGCCTACAGGTTAATCGCATCTTGCTTTTCGGCATCCATGTAGGCGTTACTGTAGTAACGCTGTAATGTTCTGAATAACTCCTGTGAATGAGTCGCCGCTTTCCATTGACCACGCCTTTCACAAAATATCTGTCCACAGATAATAAGATCATTGGTTACTACTAATTATGTTTTCACAGCTCTTTATCTAACAAGGCAAATACAGTTGTGGGCAGAGAAGCTAACAAAAGAGACCTTGTTGTGTGCTGCGGATCCTCCATACTGAAGCGCAAGCGTATCTCCCATTGTCTCGTAAATTCCCATCAAATCTTCAGCCAGTGGGTTATCTAGATCAATAGTAGTGGACTCTGTCAATCCCAAAGCATGGAGTTGACGCCCAAATGCTACCAACCCGTAGGCATATTGAGCAACATTGGTGCGGTCTAAACAGTCTATGCAATTGGTCCTCAGGATTCCTTTCTGAAGCATCATAGCTTCCTCTTGCCGATCCTCCTTAGCATCCTTACTGTCATTACCATTCTCCACCGCCGAATTTGATGCAGTCTCATCTTTACTGGGAAGATCATCAGTAGAACATTCACCATCGTTGTTCCTGCAATAAAAACCAAAAGTATATAAATTAATCGAAGCCTAGTTACTAGGAATACAAGAGAGATGAATAATATGCTAAGCAGGAAACTACATAGAAGGTAAAAAAACTGTTGTTTAATTTGGATACTCACTCCAAGGTGGATGGGTTCTCATCTGCTCTGAGATCTGAAGTTAGCTGACAGTAGAAGATGCCAGTCAAGTTCAGTGCATAAGTAGCCAACCTGCCGAGAATTGCCAACACGTTTGTGCCTTTTCTGGATGGAACCAAACAAAATAAAATTCAGTTGCTAGAAAATGCAAAAAAAAAAAAGGAAAGGAAACAAAGAAGCATATGAGGTTGTGTCCATCACGTACTTTCTGGAGTGTTTATGCAAGTCCCAGTGGAGAGGCCTTAGACGCTCCTCCTTGCTTAGCCCTTTGTTTATAAATCTAATTGCATTTGCAAACTCTGCACGCAGAATAGTCTCCCGAGGCCTCTTTTCACGCGTCTATTTTATCAATCAAGTGAATTAGGAATTACCTAGAAGAATATATCAGAATCTGTAACTTCATTGACGTGTTAGAATACAAACCTTTATCAAGTTCAATATGATGATTGGATTCCCATATCTCCTTGCGAGATTTTCAAAATGCAGCCTGGTTGCCTCGAAGGTGGGGTCTTTCTCGGACACTTTACACAGATAATTTAAATCAGCACAAGAAGCAAAGCAGAAAAGAAATTGATAAGAATATATTATGTTGGAGAACAAAGATCATACATATTATATCAGGTTTGATATTCATGCGTGAGGTCTCCTGAGACCAGAACAAAGGAATCGAACCCCGGTTCTGAACTACAGAGCTTATTCGGACGGGATTACCATCTTGAGCATCCTCGAAAACAATCTGCTCTGTCTCGACATCATTAGCTACCCTGCCTTTCTCGTTCACACCACGTTTCAGATATCTAGGGAACAAGATAGAAGATTACGACCCAACTAAGCCTTATTCCCATTACAGTTTAACCAAATAAATGGCAGCCAGTGATAGAACAAGCTCAGGTGGAGAGACTGTACCTTGTGCCAGCATAATGCCGAGATCGGCGCGCAATTAGCGTCAATCTAAAGTTCTTCTCAGAAACTGATAGTTTCACCTAAATATAAGACAAAGAGGCCATTCCAAAGGTAAAACAACTTTTAATGTGCATCAAAAGACAAAAAGATTTGAGAAGGCATCCACGTAGTGTGGGGTTTAGTCCTAATTCTTGCGAGAGTTTCTTCTCTCGTGCAGCAGAAATGTTCAGAAACAAGCAACGCGGACAGCAGAATTTTCGATGCGACTTTGAAATATCTCAATACTTGCTTGTAATATGCATATCTCTGAATGTTAGAAAACGTAATAGAAACCTCAGGACCAATTAGTACAAGTGGTACCTGTTTGAAAAATCCATATACCAAGGCAACTGTCCACATACAGTCCTTGGCGTTTTTTCGAATCCGTCGAGTTAAGTATTCGTTCCAGACAAACATCGATTCGTAGTAAGTGTGTCCTTCCACATTATTTGACAGATTCCTCTGAAGTGAATGCATGATGTGATAGGAATAGCTGAAGAAGAAGTCCTTCGTGAGATCGACAGTGCAGAGTAGCCTTTTGTACCTATTGATTTTCCAAGGAAGACAGAAGAAACAAAACATGATTTAGAACCTGGATCAGTGAATAATCTTAAATAAGAAAGGAATGTACAAGATAAATCAAACTTCAAAATATAACAGAATAAACGAAATTAGAAGAAAAATAAAAATGAGCTCTCCCTTTCTTGATAGTACCTCTGTCATATAACATATCAAAATAAATACAACAAATAGAAGTGTGTCCACTGTACAGACAGGGGAGAAGAATCTCTAGAAATAGTAAAAAGCAAAATAAAATAAAAATGCAACAAAAATTGTCTGACTAAAGATTTAACAAAACGGAAAGGATATTAATGAAACTCTAAGCTGTTGGATCATCTCCAATAGGCAACTGACAAAGTTTAAAGAACCTGTAACGAATCCAAACACACTTTACCTCAACAACTGTTAACTTTGTCTAAGAGAAACCTGTGACACTTATCGTGCAGATCAAAGAGGGACACAAAAAAAAAGAGAGAAGAAAAGACAGCAGAAAGGTCCTTAAAATCTAAATACAAGAGTAAAGTTTCATAATTTCGAAATGTAACGAAGGTACCAAGGTACAGGTTTTCCATTTTACAAGCAGAAGTGACATAAGAAGACCTTTTCTCGTCCTTAGAATAAGCCACATTGGATAGCACAGAGGCATGTGGAATCGTAATTATCTTGCTCTTTGCCACACCATAAACTGTGTGCCCACAGATCTCACCAAGCTTCCTTCTTTTAGTGATTATCAGCATGTAATAGGGCCCCAAGAACCTTACGAATCCTGAACACAGAAACAGTCGAGGTAAGAAACGTTAAAGTTCGTAAAGAAGGCGAAGAAAGAAACAGCTAGTATAGCAAAAAAAGATGCTATGAAGGCATTGTTACCGACGATCCCGTAGCAAGTGGTGACAAATTTCAATCCACCAGACGATCTGTTTCCTTCGTGTATCCTTCTCAGAGTCTCGAAGCATTCGGCTTCCGTGTAAGCCGATGAATCTTCGTAAACGTTGAGCTCTGTTGGCTCTGTCCTATCTAACTTCAGGACCCTCCAAAAAGTTCGGTTCTTATCTCTTCCAATCATGTAGAAGTTCTGTTGCACAGAGCAAAGGTTTTTTAAGATTAGCAAATCTAATGGATTCGTATTCAAACGAAGTCTGAAGAGAAACCAATCTCTGAAACACACACACACACACACAAGAAATCAATCACCAAAACAAGAGAATCAGTCCTAATCAAATGTTGGAAACAGAGAGAGAGAGAGAGAGAGAGAGAGAGAGAGAGAGATATGAGAGAAGAATCATCACCGAGCGCGTTTCGTATAGCCTGAATTTCTGGAGGAAGGAAGAACTCATGTCGACTTCTTGGTCAATCGATCTCTCTGACGCCGCCATTTGAAAAAAATTCTTCAGACCCGGAGCTCGATAAACTCGGGGCCTTTGGTACAATAACAAACAACGAAATCGCAGAAAAGGGAACAAAACCTCAAACAGATCACAGAACGATATAGCCTCCCAGAAAATCCGTACAGATCACAGGAAACTGAATCTGACTTCACATACAAAATTCAAAAAAAAAAAGGAAAACAAATCTTTGCAATTACACCTGTAATCAGAAAACACAGACAAAACGATTCTAAATTCACCCTTTTAGTAATACGATCTACAGATCGAGATTTTCCGGGGAAATTCTCAGAGAATCTGAGCAGATTTTCAGATTGGTAGATGAAGAAGAAGATGTAGGAAGAAGAGAAGATGACGACAGAGCTGCGGTGACCGGAACCACAGAAAAATTTAACGAGAAAATGAAGAAGAAAAAAAATGAAATTTAGTTTTTTTTTTTTTTTGGGTTTTTAATTTTTAACTTTAGGCGCTCGTTTATATATGTCCTAAAATCTGTAAGTTTATTTTTGTCGTTTGCAAAAAAAAAAAAAAACGGTTCTTTAGTAGTAATATTCGATTTCGAAAAGGTAAGTTTGACTTGCAAAATCTTTGATGAAACTCAAGGGTGACTTGTAACTTGTTCCATTAGGTTTTTATATTTTAAATTTAATAAAAATGTCCAATTGTTGCATATAATAGAATTATATATAGTTCATATGAGCTGGCCGAAAAAATTACCCTATTTAAGCTTACATCTTTTACACCCAAATTAAATCAGAAACTAATCTTCTACAAATATTAAACAGTATCATCCACGAATAATAATTTGGCATATGGAAATCAGAAACAGAAATCAATATGAGTATAAATAATTTTTATAGGACAAATTAATGATGTATGAAAATATAGAAAATGGTTAGAATAAATAATTATATAAACTATTCTAACAGAAATTTAGAAAAAAGGAATCTATATATATTTCCATTGAGCAGAAGATTAATATAAAGAGATGAAAAATAGTCAAAAGATCAATTTATAAATATATTTTAAAAGGACCAAAAAAAAGAAGGTTCAAAAAAAAAGGACAAGAAAAAAGCTATCAACAAATACAAAAACTGAAATATATAACTTCTTTCTCTTAGCATATTACATTATTAGAGACATATGATAAATGTGTTTGATTTATTGATAATTTGTTTTCTGTTAATTTTATTTTGTTGGCTTACACGTCAAATTTTTTAATAATATTTAAGTGTATCATATTTTAATACTTAAATTCAACTGCAATGTTTAAAAAAAACAATTGAAATGTTTTGTATTAAAAAAAATCGATCGTTTGTATTTATATTTAGATTTGTGTTTTATGTATGTTTTTTTTTTCAAATGAACCCACAACTATAGTTATGTTAAAGTAAAATTTACTGTCAATTTTTATTTAAATGAAAAATGCAAACATAAGTAATTCTATCGTTTGCATTTTTCCTTTTTATGTTTGATGTTTGTTTTTATACTCTGCACAAATATTTTATGAAAAGCTAAAAGGAAATATTTTAAAATGTAAACTAGTATAAATCTAAACTCAAACGCAAAAATTTGCATTTAAACAATCGAGACACACATTAATTTAAGTTTTGAATTGTCAGGACCATATTATCTTGAAGGCACTCCATTACGTAGGTGTTGTTATGTTCTATATTGATGCCTCTAGCTTCGAGTGCAAGAAAAATGTTTTCTCCCTGGTTCTTTGCACCCATGGGCCATGAGGATGGGATGGCCCCTTGTTCTCCTTGACGCATATCCATCTAAGTGGATGTGTTTTTTCCCCCGTGATCCATGCAGTACTAGACTAGACATATCATATTCTTCGTTGCTCATTCAAAAAAAAAATATATATTGCTATGAACGTAAATATCATTAGAATAATGAAATAGTTAAGATTTTAAAATAACCATAATCTAAGCTTTGATTTCTTGCCTTCTTGGCAACAAAAAAAAAGAAAAAAAGAAACAAGCAAAAAGCCACTATTCATTAGAGAAATAAGGTGGGTGTTTGTTTAAAAAAATAAAATAAGCGGGTGAAGTTTAATTTTTATCTAATTTCTATTCGCTATGACCAACGATATTAGGTGGATATCGATCCAAAAAAAATTATTACTTTTAACTGTGTAGATAAACAAAATGATCTTTAAATAAACATGTTCTGAACTTCCTATTAAAATTGATTTGGAATTATCTCTGTTATTTGAGTTTAAATAAATCGATAACGGATTTCGACATTGGTGAAACACTACAAAATAATGTTTTAAGTTTTGTAATTTTGGGGGCATTTAAACAAACACATCATTTCCTACTTCGTCCCACAATGTTTTCTTATGTTTCATTTTGCTAATTTCATTATTCTACTGTATTTCCAATACTACTGCTAATTATTATTTAATTTGTTTTGGAAAAAATCTCTGTGATTCTTGTCTAATATGTTAACGATTAACAAGCTAATGTCATGAAGTCAATGACAAACGTGATCAGCATTTTCGGGAATGTCAGTTTTCTAATTACAAAATCATGTCAAACTTGTTTTCACCTTTCATTAAATAACATTAATACAAATAATTATAAAATCGTACTTTTCTTACAGTGTGAAGATTAATCAAACGTGTACGGGTGTACAAACTCCCTTAGATATTGATGGATCCTTCTTGTTTGATTTTAAGATATTTTGTGGTATTAGTCAATTCTATTAATATACTAAATCAATTTTTGTTGATGATATAGAAAAATGATTTTACGTTTCTATATGATGTAAGGTGTCGGTAAATATAAAGACAAATTCAAAGACAAAGTTGACGAATATAACATAGTAACCGGGTTTTTTTTTCCAAAATGGATAAAAAATTGTGTAAAAATCTTGTACTATTCAACAAAACAAATCCCAACATTTGGTTACCTTTGGTTGTAAACTATTTTTGATGTCATTTTTCATTTGATATGTAAAAGAAAATAAAAAAACAGTAATTAAAAAATAGAACTACAGTAACGTGTTGATAATGAATGAGTAGAAATTATAATTTACACTTTACAGTGATAACTAAAATTAACAGATAAGAGGTGGGCAAAATGAACATTATAACTCAGAAGCATATCATAAGTAAGTTGGATTCGACATGCCGTCGGACCATTGGCCTCTCTAAAAGTTGTAAATTGGAGAATAGAATCATTAGAAAGCAATTAGTGAACTGAATATTAGAATAAACAAAAAAAGGAGAATATATTAATATGCTTATATTCCCTCGTCAACTTGATATTGATCATAATTTATTATTTCGAAATTCTTAACGAGGTTTTTTCCTTTTAAAAGTTTATTTAACTATTTAGTTTTTTTGCCAAATTTTCCAGAACTTCATTATATAATAATTTTTTTTTGCAAATGATACACTTTTTAACTTATGTCACTATATATAAAACAATCGTTCTAGTTATATTATTTTAGTATGAATTTTCAAATTTAAATTAAAAAGACTACAAAACTATGACAAATCTTCTAACAAAAAAAAAAAAAATTATGACGAATTTTTTAAGAAAAATAATAAAAATTACGAAGAATCTAAAATAAATCATACAGAGTTTTATTTACAAATAACAAAAAAATGTGGAAATCCGTTGAAACTTGAAACAGATTAGTTGTCCGTCGAAGAATTATATTTCTAATTATTTTCACAATTTGTAATGATATAATATCATACAATTTTAAAAATATATAAAATAAAGAAGAACGTTAATGAGAACTCCCGAACCGTTAGATTTGAATATCTTGCGGCTCAAAACG
Source organism: Alliaria petiolata (assembly GCA_020283515.1). Taxonomy (NCBI): domain Eukaryota; kingdom Viridiplantae; phylum Streptophyta; class Magnoliopsida; order Brassicales; family Brassicaceae; genus Alliaria; species Alliaria petiolata. The sequence continues at coordinate 12,031,667 of JAHZTW010000002.1, read as the reverse complement.
ACGGAGTTTGGGAGTGGGGTGACCTGAAATAATAATGTACTACAACAACATGGTAAAGTCGTAAAGACCCTGAAATGAGGAACTGGAGACAGCTGGCATGATGACGTGGCACAGAGTGGGCCTTTCGTCATATATCACAACGAGCATCACGTGGATTTTGTCTGGACCACCGTGGCGGCCATTTTTACGTAATTTATTATTTTATTCGTTCTATTTAAATTGCAACTCAACAGTCTTATTATTGTTTTTTTTTTTTCGTTTTTTTTCTCCGTCTAGAAATAAAATAATAGATTCGCGTGACAACCTTAAAAAACAATTTATCATCCGCCAAAAAGGTTTTGTCCTAAATATTATGGTCCGCCTGTTCCTATTCTTTTTTTTTTGTTCACAATACAAAAGCCCAAAACTGAATAAACATAAGATTTTTTTTTGTGCTTGATTGTGATTATTATAAACATTTTGAGTCTGAAGCTATTTAATTATTTATTGGTTTTTTAAAAAATTGACGGCTAAATGATACAGTATGAGACTTGAACATCCTCCAATGCCATCCTCGTATATGCGCGTCTAAAGACTCTAAACCAAACTAACAGTTCTGTATTTCAAATTGGTTAAAAGTTTAAAAAACCTAAAAGTTACATAAACAATAAAATTGAATTAAAAAGAAGATTAAAGAAAGAAAACGGAAAATGTGGAAAGTGGAAACTAGTGAAATGTCCAATGATTGAGGGAACAGGTGTCCCTTTTTTGGCAACCACTACTTCATCTTCCCTTTTTTTTTTGTTCTTGTTCTTAATTAATGACTGTTTTTCTTTCGCTCTTTTTTTTTGGGCACCTTCCAAGTTAAACACCTAAATAATGCCATTTTCGAACTTCAGTGTCACGTCTGAAAAAAAAAAGAGAGCATTAAAAACATTTTCATAGAAGTTGAATATAATGGAGCTGTTGGCAAAAGAAACGTAAAATTAATGGGGGGAGATATAAGAAAAAATGAAAATGACGTAAACATTTAAAAAATGGAATGTCCATATGTTAGTATTTTTTCCCCACTGATTTCGGAGAATGATTAAATTAAAAATCAAAACTGCATAAAATGATGTGTTATGTGACTGATAAAAAATACTGTATGATATCATGAAATCAGTCCTTATTTCACAAATTACGAAATTTATATTCATCCATGTCAGCCCATAGGCCGGGTTACTAAGGCCCATTCTATGATAATATCTCTCGTATTTTATTTGGAATTCAACCAAATCAATTGTAAAGTCCACAATGAGGCCGGCCCTGGATTTACAATAGCTCATATTGTAGTAGCTCATTTACAATAGCTCAACCAAAACAATAGCTTATTGTTTTGCTCAATACAACAAAAGATAGATACAAGTTTAGAATATTTCTTAAACTATTTTTCAGTGTATTGTGTCTAGAAAATAATATTATTGCTTTGAAAAGTAGAATATGTTTTCTCTAATATCAATGATATCTTCTCCATATAATTTTTATTTGAAGTTAGTTCTGAACATTGATGATATATATATTCACTGTGTTCAGAATGAATCATAATGAGCTTTTACTAATACCACATTCTAAATGAATCATAAAGATCCTGAAAATTGTATTGGAGCCAATCAATATTAGGAAGAAGAATAAGAATCTTTATCACCTTCTGGAGAATTTTCAACAGCACCTGAGATACAAAAGAAAATAAATTGGGTACTTTGAATTCTCATGAAGAGTTTTCCTAGAGTTTTGAGCTTAAATCAGATAAATTTGTCGGAGAAGAAGAGAAAGAGCATAATATTTGTTTGCATTTTTAATTAAAAGAAAAAATAAAAATAATAATAGTTAAAATTACTTTATTTTTTTTAAAAAATCATCATTTTTTTATCAGAAACTAAACGGTTCTATTCATTTTATCGGCGGCGCACACTTGAAACCTAATTTAGAGATTTTATGTGTAAAAATAAATTGTTTGAAGGTTTAAAATATTATAGATATAACTGTAAGGTTTAAAGTGCTAATTTTTTTCACTTTGAAAATTAAAAATGCGATTTTCCCTAAAAATAACATTCGATAGAAAACCATAAATATAACAAATGTCCACAAACGTTTTTGTTTTTGGGTAAGTGATCATGCCAATGCTCAATTTTTAAGTTTTCTTTTGTCTTGATCTCTGTTGTTTTGAGAATCCATCACAGTTATATTGAAGGAAGGCCCGGATCCTTAGGGATATAAGCTATGGTGCTATACCTAATATATCCAACAAGAAAAGATGTTAATGTGTTGGTGACGACGATAGCAAAAGTTTAAGCCGAAAGATGGTTTCAACGCTTACAAAAATCTCAAATCATAAAAGAAAAAGGATTTGATAGTGGCATATAAAAAGAGATTTTAAAGGAAAAATGAAGAAAACAAGAGAAATCTAGCAAGAAAACAATAAGAAATATAACAACTGAGCCTCGAAGGATTTTTTGACTAATGACCGTTCAAGATTATAATTATTTGTAGTTCAAATCATACATTTAATGATATATATTTTCAACCTATATTATTAACTTTTTCTCAAATGTTACGGTTTTCTTGATTTGGGCTCTGATAATATCGTGCACGTGTTACTAGAATAGAGAACAATTTCAAACGATAGTAAAAAAATTTGTGGAAATTTCGAACATTCGACCTATAAAATTTTTAAGTATCCGGAATCAGCATTTATATATTTTAATTTAAAAAATAATCATTCGTTTTAAATAAGATTTGAACTTGTGACACAAAACAATCAACCTTGTTGCACTACTATTAAACCACCATCTTTTTTATTACGATATCAAAATTTCAGGCATACAATTAGCCTGATCCAAACATGAACATGCTACTTGAGTCTTGGGCCTCAAAGATGCCATATATATTACATTTTTGTTTTTATTTTATCTTGTAGTTTAGATAAGATATTTCTTATCTTAACTTTTTTTTGGGCGATGTTTTCTACCGCTAAAATAAAAGATCATTTTTACAAAAACCATAGCTTTGATCATTATATTTATATTATTTTGGCAATATAAATATGTAAAGTGGGCTGTGAAGTTCGCCACCCTACCAATCTTCCCTTTATTCTCTCTCTCTCTCGCTCGCATAACTAATACTTGAGACATGGCAGGCAAGTGTAATTTGGTGAGTGTTGTGGGGGCACTATTGGTATTGACCACCTTCCATTATCCGATCAACGTCTACGCCGGCGAAGGTGTTCCGGAGGTAGCATTGTTCACTTTTGGAGACTCCTACTACGACGCCGGAAACAAAGAGTTTCTTCTAAGCCAGAAAAGAAATCTTCCACAAACCTTGTGGCCTTACGGCAAATCCCGCGACGACCCCAACGGCAAATTCTCCGACGGTCACATCGTCCCCGACTTTATCGGTACGCTCTTAACTATTACTCTAAGATACCTAATTATATCGGACGGTATATAATATATATAAACGATATATATATATATATATAGTTTGGTTTATTAAGTACAACATCATAACAAATCATGGTGAGTATATATATAGGTGACTTCATGTCCATTCCGAACGGAATCCCGCCGGCGCTTAAACCGGGAGTTAATCTTTCACGTGGAGCTAGCTTTGCCGTGGCCGATGCTTCTATTCTTGGGTCTTCGGCGGAATCTGTAAGTCTCCTTACATTAAAAAAAAAAAACCAAAAATTTGGATTTATTTAAAAGATATAGACTTTTTAGGTTTATCTTTTTAATAACATCCCTTGAAGTATAGATCCGCTTTAGTTATTAATTTTTTTTAAGACAATCAAAATTAAAATAAAAGTTCAAATCGATTTTTAATGTTTTATGTCTATTCAGTTGACACTGAATCAACAAGTGAACAAATTCAAAAGTATGAAATCAAATTGGACCGACGACTACATCGAGGAATCACTGTTTATGATATACATTGGCACGGAAGATTATTTGAACTTCACCAAGAACAATCCCACTGCAGATGGTTCTGCTCAGCAAGCTTTTGTCACTTCCGTCATTAACCGATTAAAGAACGACATCAGGGTTAAGTTGTCAACAAACAAGATATATGCGTTTTTGTACTTTATGTTTATTTGGCTTACATATACAATCTACGTTTATATTATACAGTTGTTATACTCCCTGGGAGCGAGTAAATTCATGGTTTCATTGCTAGCACCATTGGGTTGCTTACCGATCGCGAGACAAGAATATGGAACCGGCAGCGAGTGTTACGAGCCACTCAACAGTTTGGCTAAACAACACAACGAGAAGGTCGGTCCGATGATGAACGAGTTTGCTAAAATACCCCAAAGCGGTTTTCAGTTCACCGTCTTCGATTACTACAACGCCGTTATCCGTAGGATTACGTCGGGCAGGAGTATTAACTACCGTAAGTCGTCGTCATCATCATAATACTCACTAACTAATTAATTAATCAAAATGAAATAATATACCAAACTTTGTGACAAAAATAAAATAAAATAAACAATATACCAAACTATACAAAAAACCGTACGTGAAGATAACTTCAATGATTTTGACGTTGATCTGTAGGCTTTTATGTGACGAACTCATCGTGTTGCGGGGTAGGGACTCACAATGCGTATGGTTGTGGAATGGTTAACGTTCACTCCAAGCTATGTGAGTACCAAAGATCCTACTTCTTCTTTGACGGACGCCACAACTCAGAGAAGGCGCAAGAGCAACTTGCTCATCTTATCTATGGAGCCGATCCTAACGTGGTCCAGCCGATGACCGTACGTGAGCTAATCGTCTTTCCGGTTAAGGAGAATATGCGTGAGTTTTGGGAGACCAACAAGCGCTTCATCCGTCGTCGTCCGTATCGTCGTGCCTCTTACCTCGATTTAGCAGCTTATTATTAGCTGGATGACTTTGAGCTGATGAATCTTTCGTTATATGTACGATAAGCCTACTATTATCGTACTTTGTATAGATGTCGTTGCGTGGTATTTCTGTTTATGCTGTCGAATAAATTGCTTTGGAATGTTTTCATGCATGTAATGTGTTTCGTAATCTATGGAAAATGAAATAAAAAAATATATTGCATTTGTTTTTCTACAGCTTGATCATCGATCGCTCGCTGGACTAATTGATTAATATATATAATATTATAAATTTATAACATATCATAGTTTATCATATATTAATTAGGGGTGATATTGTATTTTATACACATAATTCTTGACTATGTATATTAACAATTTTTTTAAAAAAAAAATTGCATATGCATGTATAAGAATTATTTATATATAAATTTAGTTTTGTTTTTCAACAAAAATGCGTATCAGATCACTACATTTTCTCTTGAAAAAAACATAATTCTATAGCAATATTGCTCTAAAAATTGAACTTTTGCTAAAAATAAAATAAATTGGTAACTTTTTTTTTTAATTTGACAAACAATATATTTTTGTATGCATTTTAGAGTTACACTATTTTAAAGTTAAAAATGATCTCATTTTGTTGACAAAAAAAATTGAAATACTGGTTGGAGATGGTCTTAGGAGTTTTAATGGTGTGGCAAATGTTCTTTTAGCGATAAAGAAACAAATAATTCGAACATAATAACATAGTCAAAATCGATGATGTTTATGCTAATTCTAACTAATGTTATAATTTCAATTTTAAATATCAGAAAACAAATTAAATTTGAAAAATTACAAAAATTACAAAAATTAAAAAAAAATTGAAATTTTTTTATTATTTCAATCTTTAATGTGTTATTTACTTATTTAATGAAAAATAATTAAGTAATAAAAAGAAAACAAAGTCACGAGCGCAAACCCCTTTAACAATAGAATCAACTCGAAAATTACAAATGCGAGATAAAAATGATAAAAAAAAAAAAACTTTGAAACCCCAGAGCACATGTGATTAAACTCTTCTATTTCAGATATGAGATTTGTTCATTTTTCATCTTCATCGACAAGCTTAACAAGCTGCATACAATTTATCCGAAAGTGAATAGAAGTAAAACCATATTGTTGAACAATCTTCATTGCCCACAAAATCGTCTTCATTTCGGCATGCAATGGTGATTGAACCGCATTTTCTGCAAAAACTTCAAACTGCATTATCAAGTCATTTTGGAGAGGACAAACCTATTGCTGCTGCGTAGAGACTATCAATAAAAAACTATAGTAATGCACAACTCTTTGCGTAGTTGCAAGTGGTCATGCGACTTTTAATTCAAGTTTTTCAGATCGGATAGTTCAGATAGTCGGGTAGTTTGGATAGATGAAAATCTATAAAAAATAACCAAAATTTATTTTGGTTTGCTTCGGTTTGGATAACAGATAGTTCAGACAGTAATTTTTTTATTCAAAACTAACCAAATTTTTTGATTTTATGTTTAAATTCGGTTTAGTTCAAGTAAATTTGGTTAGTTTGGTAATTCGGTTCAAAATTTTTAATATATTTTTAATAAATTTGATATAATTAGTATGGTTTGGTATGATTTAATAACTTCTGAATGCATTTTTTAAGTTTTTAAGAACCTCATTTATTATTATAATAATTTTTATTTGTTTAATATATATTAAGAATTTCTCTAAGAACCATCATTGTTCTTGCTCTTAGGAGATTTCGAAAGTGCGATATCAACTTGAATATATCTTTTTATTATTATTAAGAAATTTAATATTTGTACATATTTATTTATGTTAAATATGTAGATTTTTATTATCAAATAGATAAATTATGATTTTATATAAATCATATATTAGCTATTCAATAAATATGAAAAAAAAAATTTGTTTTTAAGATTTCTCCAAAATCTGACATGGATAACAACAACTAACAATAAAATAAGTCTTCTAACACACATTCATCTGTATCAATCAATTTTGAGTCTCGTTATGATACATATGGAAAATTTGGTTATATACGACAAAGCAATGTTTTGTAAGTATTTATTTAAGACAGTAGGTGAGGTGACTAAACTGAAAACGACCGTTTGGATTATAGGAAATAGCTGTGCACAATGGGACCTTCAACAATTACTAATGTCTTCGGTACGAGTACGTGTGTCACGACTCAATATGAAATCTTCATAGGGAAACAGGGGAAAAAATGATGTTTTTGTATGAGCTGTTTTTGTATGAGCATCCCTATCGGTTTGGTTCTCAAAACAAGTTATCAACTATAATATTACAATAATTATAATTAAATTATAATATTTTTTAAAAAATGAACCAATTAAAAAAAAGGTATGTCCGTATGTGTTTTATGGATATCTCATGAGGTTCTTTTTCCTTCTCTTTTTAGCTTTCTAATTTTTTTTTATTGGTGAGAATCCTATTAAGATGAGATTCTCTTAAGTATTTATTAAAGATAGTAGGTGGGGTGAGAATTGAAAACGACCCCATTTGGATTATACGAAATAGCTGATGCACAATGGGACCTTCGATAGTTACTGGTGTCTTCGGTACGAGTACGCGTGTCAGGACAAAGCAATGTTTTGTAAGTATTTATTAAAGACAGTAGGTGATGTGACTAAACTGGAAACGACCGTTTGGATTATAGGAAATAAGTTAACTGTGCACAATGGGACTTTCAGCAATTACTAATATCTCCTGAAATTGCATCAATATGAAATGATTGAAATCTTCATAGGAAAATATATTGTTTACAGGCAAGTTTCAAAAAAAAAAAAAAAAACATATTATTTACTCTTATAAAAGTTATAATTATTGCAACATTTATTGAGTCAATCAACAGCTAATGCTTGTAATGTAATCTGTTTTAAAATATTAATATTTTTTTATGCTGTCAAAATAACAGAAAATAATACTAATTGATCACTAGAATTTACAACATTCTATAATTTGACCAACGGAAAAAAAATTACATGCAGTGCCGCCTATACTCGGATTACTAACGTGGTGTTCGCGGACAATCGCGATTGCATGTGTTTGACGCTAGTTTTAGAAATCCTTCACTGTAGTTTCAGAATGCTATAAAATTAAAAGTTTTTTCGTCGTGTATTTTAAGTGGCGGCCGGTTGGGAGATTTGTTTTTTTTTTCCACAATACCCGAACAAAATTTTACAAAACAAAACCATCTTCAACATAAAGATACCATCTTCTATCAGATTTAAGCCACTCGAGCTGTAGTTACGAATTGGATGGGTTTAAATATCCAATCTACCGACACGTAACACGTTTTAAACGTATACCCATTTAGATGTCAAGTGGCTCTGATGATTTACTTTATTATTTTATCTAAGGCAGAGAATTTATTCTAATGATTTCCTTTGTTTTTTTATTATAAAAAGGAATAATTGCAAGTAGTTTTTTTTAGGTCTGTTTTTGTATGATCCGATAGTTTTTCGTGCTGTAACCTGAGAAAAAATGTTTAAGAAAAAAAATAATTTAAATCTATAAGATATTTTATAATTTTTAATGCAGATTTAAATACTTTTAATTCTTAATTTTTTTAAACAATTTTATAAGATGTTTTCACTTAATCATCAAATTTTAAAAGATGTTTTATTTTTTTAAATATTATTTTGTACAGTTATAAACTAAGCAATGGTTTAAAGGAATCATCATGGGGTTGAGGATTTAGTCCACCATTGCTCATGACCCATTGATCTGGTGAAGTATAGACTGATCAGTCCAAGCCTCTCGGATACATGCACTTCTCCGTTGTTGTGTTTTCGACTTCAAATGTGATACGGAAGCTCATTAATTATACTCCGAGACTGGCCTGAAATGAAACAAGACTCGAGGGACTACGTACTAAATGACACCTAAATATACCAGTCGCAGCAGAGGCATGAACCTCGTTACCGACCCTATTCCCACATGTGTTATCTGATTCGTTCATTTTTGAAAATGGAAGATTCTCACCCATATACAAGACTTTTTTTTTTGTTTTAATTTCTTCTGGAATTTGTACTTGATAGTTTAATGTTGCATTGAATGCTTATAATATAAAACCCAGATGATTGAAACACATATTGAATGTAGTATGACCATCACTTTTTCTCAATGTTTATTTCTCCAGCTAAAATTGATTTCAACCGTTTTTTTTTTTGCAAATATGTCGATTTTGATAGATTAAAGATAATTCCGATTTAATTTTAGTTTCTTGGTTGATTATTACTTATTAGTTTAATAAACGGTTTAGTATTTTTTAACGGTGACTTTCTCATTTTAGTGGAAAGGGTGTAGTTATAAGCCGTTATCCATAGTGTCATAGATTGGTTAGTATGGTGCAATCAAACCTATAGTTCAATGATACATTTTGCGTGATAAATAAATAAGTAAACATTATACTTCTGGCTTCGCAAGAAGTGTTATTTGAATTATGACGCGAGGGAAATGATCGGTTTCATCGAAACTAGTTTTCTTCTAAGGCTGTCCTTCTCGATCAACAATGGTCGTTTCATATATGCTTCTCCCTATTGGCGCTCTTTTCCTTACACATTGGTTCAAGTTGGGTTTCCTTTTGGGCCATATTATGTAACTATGAATGCATATAAAATAATTACTATATTTCCACTTCGTTATAAATGTTGTTTTTATTTTTATTTTTCACACAAGTTAAAAAAATTAAGATTTTCAATTAAGTTTCTAAATGTTGCTGTTTATTTATACATTTATAAATTTATTTAATAACCTAAAATATAGAAATAAATATGAAACTTTAATAAAAATCTACATTATTAAAAATATCAAAAGATATCCTATGAAACGGATATTACGAGATGGATACAATATACTATTATTTGTTCCGGGTTCCGAGGTGGGAACATGAAAGAAAATGCATTTAATTAAGTCCCAAATAACAAAGCAAACAACCTGTCCTCAAATCCTCCCCAATTTCTTATCTTTTTAATTTAATATAGATCGGATCTCATCACATTTATATGTGTGAGAGACGTATTTTAATCTCTTCGGTTAGTTTCGGTTGACATCTTTTATAATAAAAAGTAATCAACCGAACTATAATCTCGGTTTGGTTTGGTTTAGTAGATCACATAACAAAAACTTCATCCGGTACTTGGCCATTGCTGGAGCAGTTGTTTGTTCTTGGATCTCAATCTCTGACTGTAAGCTTTTTGCTTGTTTCCGCCATAGATAAAGAGTATTGATTAAGACTAGTATGGATCGAGAAATGCGTTCGGGTGCGGTTTAGTTTCGGTTTTATTTGGTTTATTTCTTAAAAAAAAAAAAATTTAACCGAATTAATTTCGGTTTTGGTTTGGTTATAGTAAACCACATCTTCACAAGCATAAAAGCCCAAACACAAAGAGCTAAAAAAAAAAGCCTTTTCAAAATGACAATCAAACGTAATTCAATCTTCTTCATAGGGTTACTAGCGTCTTTTACACTCGCCAGTTTCCCGGCGAACGTTTCCGGCGAGCCACCTCTCTTATTCACTTTCGGCGACTCTTCCTACGATGTGGGCAACACGAAGTTCTTCTCGTCGGCGTTCGATCCGGCCACCACGTGGCCTTACGGCGACTCCGTCGACGATCCAACCGGACGATGGTCTGACGGCCACATTGTCCCAGATTTCGTCGGTATAAAATATATATACATATAGACGAAAGTCTTACACTTTGCTTCTAAGGTTCTTGTAATTGATTCCGATCTAATTGCAATCAGGTCGATTGATTGGTAATCACGAACCGATTCCTCCGGTACTTGACCCAAAAGCCGATCTTTCTCATGGAGCAAGCTTCGCCATTTCTGGAGCAGTTGTTCTTGGATCTCAATCTGACACTGTAAAGCTTCTTCTTTTTTTCTTTCCCGCCTTTAGATACAGAGGATTAAGACTAAAATGGATTTGTGATGATTTCTTTTGTTGTTGTTTCACGCAGATGAGTTTGGAACAACAGATATCGAAATTTATAGACTTGCATAAGAAATGGAGCGATAGAGAACGAGCAGAAGCTTTATACATGTTCTACATCGGAGCTGATGATTACTTGAATTTCGCTAAGGCCCATCCTTATGCCAATCCCGTGGAGCAGATTGCTCATGTTGCCCGTGTTCTTCAAAGGTTATCCAGAGATCTAATGGTATATATATAGCTAATTACTTAACAAGAACTCTCTTAATTTGATAGATTGTGGATCCAACTAGGAAACGTTGCAATGGACTAATCCGGCTATATGGACCGGTTTAGATTTGGTCCGGTCCGTTGTTCTGATTGCCGTCCCTGCGGGTTTATGAGATTTTGATCCTAGTGGGAATTTATTGGTCGATCAATCAAACATTGAACCGGGAAAATGTTTTTTTCGATGATATGCAGAGTTTGTACCGGTCAGGTGGGGCGAGGAAGTTTGCGGTACAGAACTTGGGACCGCTCGGTTGCTTACCGATAGTGAGACAAGAGTTTAAGACAGGTGAAAGTTGTATGGAGATGCTTAACTTCATGGTGACAACACACAACGAACGGCTTAGTCGTGTGCTCTCTGCGATGACCGTACCATACCGAGGCTTACGGTACAGCCTCTTTGATTTCAACGGTGAAATTCTCCGAAGGATCAATGCACCACCATCATGCTACGGTAAAGAGAAAAAGAAAAAAACTCTTTTCTAACATTCTGATTTGGTTGTTTTAGGAATTATTTGAAATGAAAACGTGATTCTGATGGTTAGGATATACCGATACAACGACCTCTTGCTGCGGTACTGGGTCGAGAAATGCGTTCGGGTGCGGTTATAGCAACGTGCACTCGAAACTCTGCAGTTACCAGAAATCATTTCTGTTCTTCGACGGGCGTCACAACACCGAGAAAACCGATGAAGATACAGCTAATCTCTTCTGCTCCGGAGACAAACATGTCGTCTCTCCGGTTAACATAAGTGATCTCGTAGGCAAACCGGTGACTAATCTTCCGGCGCAAGAAATCTAGAAGCCCTAGTTTTGTTCTGTTTCTTTGTAAAATAAGTAAAATGGTTGTTGTTATTAGTAGAGTATAACTCGTATTCCATTTTATACAGAAATGGGGAATAAACAAAAAGCAAACCGTTTACAATGAAGAAAAAAAAGGCCTTAGAGTCCAAACAGTGTTTTCAGATTGTAAGGTGCAGTGACATTAGGCGGTCCGCTCCAGATCAGCTCAGCGATCTGTCGATGAGCCTTCTCCGTCAAGTGAGAGGGATCAAAGAAAATGTAATCTTCAGCGTTTTCGCATAGCTCGTAATCTTGCGAAGGTCCGTTTCGGAATCCGCATGTATTGATTCCCCTCAGAGGTCCGCTCCCGCAACATGCCATCTTCCCTTGCTTGAAACCGTACCGGGAAGGACTGTTGATTCTTTGGAGTAGAGAAGTGTGAAAGTCGTGGAGAGAGTATTTGAATCCGGATAGTTGGCGCTCTAGACGCCTCAAAGCTTTAGGGAATTCTTGGTTATGGAGGTTGATCAGCTCCGAGACCGGCTCGAAACAAGATCCTATCTTTGTCCGGTCTATTATCGACGCACTCGGTGTGCAACCGTACGGACCCAAGCTCAAGAATCCGAATTTCCTTGCTCCCATTTTATACAATTCCTGATACAAAAGATTTCAAAAAAAAAAAAAAAAAAAAAAATCAGGATCAAAGATTCGAATATTACTCTCTGCTTAATGTTATCAAATCTGTTATTTATACCTCGATGACGGTCGTGGTGTTACCGATGACGAAATCGACGAATCTCTCTTTGGTAGTGGTACTAATAGTTGAGGTATTTGCAAAGAATGGGTATTGATAGTCATTTGCTCCGATGTGAAAAAGATAAACAGCTTTTGAGATGACTCTTCTCGCCTCTGCGTCTCCTAATTCTGATCTCAACACTTGCGACACGTTCTTGAAACTGCTTAACTGTGTTCCCAAATCTTTCGACTTTTGATGAAACCAAAACAAAACAAAAGTCAATAAGTCAACGATTTTAGTCAGATCATATAAGTTTTGTATTTTTTTTTTTTTTTTTTTTTTTTGGTTTCTGCTGAAAGAGATTAATTACCACTCCGGGAAAAGTTGCGGCAAAAGCTCCGGCGGCTGTGGTAGCGAAATTAAGTCCGTAGGTTAATTGACTGTTACTGTAACTAGGTTGAAGATTTGGTGGGAGCAACGGTAACCAAGCGTATTCAGCTGCCACGTCAGAAATCATACGTTAGTTTTATAAACGACATGCATTATTACCAATAAAATCTTTTTTGGATTAGGATAACATAAATAAAAATAACTAATATATATATACTGATCACTAATTAAGCTACATTAAAGTATGATTTACCAATAAAATCTGTCATTGTCCATCCGTCGGAAACCCGTCCCGTCGGAAACTTGAACGTTGTTTTACCGTACGGCCAGTAATTTGAACGGAAACCGGGGAGAGAATCGAAGTAATTGTTGTTTCCGGCTTCGAACAGAGAATCTCCGAACGCGAACAGAGCGGCTTGGTTCGTTACGAAATCGTTTTTGCAAGAAACTGAGCCGATTGTGTATACAACGAATAAGATGATGATCGAACTAAATCCAAAACTTGCCATGTTTATTTTGCAGTCTCTTCTTTTTCCTATACAAACTTAGTTGGTCCGTTATATGTATATACATATATATTTACAGAGGTGCTTAGTTTGTTTGATATTGTTATTTTAAAAATGTAACGTGGTCAAGTTGCTTTTTCTTTGAATATAAATTTCATTAAGGACCCGTTTATTTTATATACGGCTGCGGAGTTTGACGAAGACATCTGACGCGATAGTATAGGTACCTTCTAACGGCCCATTTTTTTTTCCACAAGATATTTATATTATTTTGTTATAGTTGGTTGACATCTTATGTTATCTTATCTGGTCTTGAAATTTGACCGAGAAAAAAAAAAACAACTGATCTTGTAAAGAAACCAAAAGTATATTCTAACTGTTGAAGAAGATTTACATTCAAAAAGTTTCGTTTATGTTAGATTTTGTCAAGTAAATTAGAAGACGCAACGTTGGTTCTATTAAATAAGAAAAAACCAAAAAATATGATGTAATCAAGATATAAATTATAATAACTATATGGACTTTCTCTGGCCACGACACTTTTTTTTTTAGATGTTTAGGGTTTAGGGATGGGATGTGATGTGATGTGATAATTATTAGAGATGTTTGACCGGTGTTGTTGATAGTATTTACTCATAATCTAATTCTTTTGGAATAGTAAAAAACGGTGGTCTAGCGTTCTAGAATCAGCAGACTTTGAGTCAGTAAAGACGACAATGATTTACAAGAAGTTTTGACTTCAACCTAATTAGAAATGGGCTTTACATCTTGGCCCAATAGTAAAACGGCAATTTCCTAAATACGGTCCAAAAACAAAGAAGCGACATCATTTACAAACTTCTTGTTCTCAACACACTGTTGAAGTCTGTTTTATTGTTGTGTCATGTGTGTATCTTCTTCTTGAGTTGACCAAAATGAAAATTATCCAAATGTCAATCCCAATTGGCTAGTATCATTTTTCAATGTCTTGACATTGACCCTACAAATGATGAAGCCTGAGTCGTTGTGTGTAGTATTTGATTTTGATTTCGATATTCTCTCAATCTTCAAACAATCTATATATTTTCAAATTATTATTATACAACCATCAAATTCATTGCCGTTCGTAACACAAATGTGACCATATATTCTGGATTCATGGATCGATGCTTCAGTTCATTAAATGTTTTGAAACAAGGTCTTGAGATTGTAGGGTCCAACAAGATCGGACGGGCCGTCCCACATCAACTCGGCGGTCTGTTGATTAGCCTTCTCAGACGTGTGAAAGCCATCGAAGAACATATAGTCACTGACGTTTTCGCATAACTCGAAATCACGTGACTTTCCTAATCGGTACCCACACGTACCGCTTCCCCTGAACGGTCCACTTCCACAACAAGCCTTCTTCACTTCCTTAAACCCTAATTACCAAAACGAAATTCACATTTTAAACATGCATTATATATATATATGAGATATTACTTTTTTTTCGTCCAAAAAACAAAAAGATATTACTTTAAACAAAAACAAATAACACACGAAGCTTGATACCGTGTTTTGTGGGATTCTCCATAGCTTCGGTTCCAGCAGTGTAGGAGTCGAAAAGCGAGTATTTGAATCCGGGTAATCTACGTTGTAGATCTCTCAAAACATTTGGAATCCTTGCGTTGTGGAGTTCTATCAGCTCACTGATGGGTTCGAAACATGATCCTATTCTTGTTAGTATTCCCGGAACACAGTCGAATCGACCCATGTTCATGATCCCAAATTTCCTTCCTCCAGTTTTATAAATCCCCTGCAAAAGAATACAACAAATCTTATGAATAATTATGATTTTTATAAGTAACTTAGTATAGAGATCTTGACACATTGTGTGTGATCAACTCTTTTGGTAAGAATATGATCCAACCTATAAAATATTCAAAGATAATAGTTTTGTATCGAATTAGTTATTAGTCCATTTTTAAAATTACCTCGATCACAGTCGTGGTGTTACCGATAACATAATTGACGAATTTGTCTTTGCTATTGGATTGAAAATGGGAGGCGTTCACAAATAAGGGATAAGAATAGTCGTTGGGACCAATATGAATGAGATAAACAGCTCTCGAGATTATCCGTTTGGTCTCTACGTCTCCTAATTTTTCTTTAAACATCTTCTCCACATTCTTGAAGTTGTTTAACTGGCTTCCCAACGGTATCACGTTCTAATTAAAGATGGAATGAGAAAAATGTTTAAAACGACGACTTAGATAGATCATATAAGTAACATTCAATAATATCAATATTTTGTTAAATTTAAATGACCATTTAAAAAAAAAAATACCTTTGAAATCTTATATCATATAGGAAACAAATTAAAGACTCAACATATCTAGTTTGTCGGATGTAGGTTGTAACATACGGGTCACATGCCCCCATCTAATTTTTTTTTTGTATTTTCATGTAATTAGCACAAGTTCATTCAAATACTCATAGTCACAAGTATTTTTTGTTATGTAGATGTGCCCCGGATTCAATTTTTGTCTGAACCCGCCCCTGTTTGTATGCAAATAGTATATAAATACCTGTGGTTGATATGTCTCAACCAAAGCTCCCGCTCCCATGGAAGCGAAATTAACACCGTAAGTAAACTGATTGACACTATTTCCGGGCTGTAGATAAGGCGGTATCAACGGTAACCAAGCGTATTCCGCTGCATTTTTCGGCAAAATTAAAAAATTATTCCACCAGAATTTTATATCATTAGATTTAAATGCAGAATTACGAGATGGATACATATGTATTTTTGTTTGTACCGATAAAATCTGGAATTAAACGGCCGTCAGAATTTCTCCCGGTAGGGAACTTGAACGTGGTTTGACCGTACGGCCAAACATTGGCCTGAGCAGCTCGGAATGTGTTGATGTAGTTGTTGTTGCCAACATCGAACACTGAGTCTCCGAACACAAACAATGCTGCTTGGTTCGTTAGGAGATTTTTTTCACAATTTATTGAATTGATTGATAAAATTATAGTCGACAAGAATAAGAATATCGAGCCGAATCGCTCAATGTTTGCCATATGAATCATATTTTTCTTTTTATGGGAAATGTGTGTGTCATATATAAGTAGAACAACGCCTGTGTTTATATAGGTGATAGCGAGTCAGAGCTAGCTAGAAAAAAAAAATGAAGAGAACTTATCGCAAACGTTTCTGATTTTCCAAAATTAAATTAAAGGATTTCCTCTTTGAAAAGTCTATATTTGATTATAATATGAGAGGGAACCATATAAAAATATAATGTAATTGAGTTAGTCAGTCAAGATTCGTATAAAAATATGTTTGAAATAATTGAATATAAAGCTATATATATCAGTTTTTTTGTCTTTCACGGAACGGGTTGGTCAATGGGAAAGTTTAGTTGTCATCACGAACTGATGATTAGTTTAATCAAATTAAAAGAATTCCAAATCAAATGTTATCTTTTCATTTTTGTAATTGTTTTTTTAATTAACATATATTTATGAAAACGATACAACTCCGGTTAATCGAAGAAAAAAGGACGAAAGAGAAAGGAAAAAGGAAAACAACGGTAACTATTCTAGCGAATAACTTTTTAGAATGTAACTTTAAATTTTAAAATGATGATAGTTTTTTAGAGTAACTTTACCAAAATCCGAAAATAAAGCTGAAAAGTGACTTTCAAAGAAAATTCTTTTGATTAAAATGTACGTTTGATTCAGTTTATTTGGGATGGTGTGACCTAAATATATCCTTATTATCACGATCTCGGTTCAGTTTTGGTTATGTTGATTTGTTCAAATGCACATCCATGAGTTTTTGTGTGTAGCTTCAACAAAATGAAAATTATCGAAAGGTCAAATCTCAATTGGATCATTAACTTTATTATCGTTCATAACAAAAATAGCGGACTAGTGGTCTAATAAATATCTAGATTCACGTTGACAAAAAAAAAAAATATATATATATATATATATACATTCACTGCATCACGTCTTGTCAATTATTCACCGATTTCGATCCTTAAATTAATTAATTTTTTTTTTTTTGAAACAGCGTCTTGAGATTGTAGGGGGCAACGAGATCGGACGGACAGTCCCACATCAACTCGGCGCTCTGTTGACTTCAACCTAATTAGAAATGGGCTTTACATCTTGGCCCAATAGTAAAACGGCAATCTCCTAAATACGGTCCAAAAACAAAGAAGCGACATCATTTACAAACTATTATTATTATTATACAACCATCAAATTCATAGTCGATCGTAACACAAACGTACGTGACCATATACTCTGGATTCATGGATTGATCCTTCAGTTCATTAAAAGTTTTGAAACAAGGTCTTGAGATTGTAGGGTCCAACGAGATCAGACGGGCCGTCCCACATCAACTCGGCGGTCTGTTGATTAGCCTTCTCAGAGGTGTGTGAGCCATCGAAGAACATATAGTCACTAACGTTTTGGCATAACTCAAAATCACGTGACTTTCCTGATCGGTACCCACACGTACTGCTTCCCCTGAACGGTCCACTTCCACAACAAGCCTTCTTCACTTCCTTAAACCCTAATTACCAAAACGAAATTCACATTTTTAAAACATGCATTATATATATGAGATATTACTTTAAACACACGAAGCTTGATACCGTATTTTGTGGGATTCTCCATAGCTTCGGTTCTAGCAGTGTAGGAGTCGAAAAGCGAGTATTTGAATCCGGGTAATCTACGTTGTAGATCTCTCAAAACATTTGGAATCCTTGCGTTGTGAAGTTTTATCAGCTCACTGATGGGTTCGAAACATGATCCTATTCTTGTTAGTATTCCCGGAACACAGTCGAATCGACCCATGTTCATGATCCCAAATTTCCTTCCTCCAGTTTTATAAATCCCCTGCAAAAGAATACAACAAATCTTATGAATAATTATGATTTTTATAAGTAACTTAGTATAGAGATCTTGACACATTGTGTGTGATCAACTCTTTTGGTAAGAATATGATCCAACCTATAAAATATTCAAAGATAATAGTTTTGTATCGAATTAGTTATTAGTCCATTTTTAAAATTACCTCGATCACAGTCGTGGTGTTACCGATAACATAATTGACGAATTTGTCTTTGCTATTGGATTGAAAATGGGAGGCGTTCACAAATAAGGGATAAAAATAGTCGTTGGGACCAATCTGAATGAGATAAACAGCTCTCGAGATTATCCGTTTGGTCTCTACGTCTCCTAATTTCTCTTTAAACATCTTCTCCACATTCTTGAAGTTGTTTAACTGGCTTCCCAACGGTATCACGTTCTAATTAAAGATAGAATGAGAAAAATGTTTAAAACGACGACTTAGTTAGATCATATAAGTAAAATTCAATAATATCAATATTTTGTTAAATTTAAATTACCATTTTTAAAAAAGCACCTTTGAAATCTTATATCATCATATAGGAAATAAATTAAAGACTCAACATATCTCCAAAAACAAACTTACTAATTTCTAGTTTGTATGCAAATAGTGTTGAAGAAGTACTGATAGTATATAAATACCTGTGGTCGATATGTCTCAGCCAAAGCTCCCGCGCCCGCGGAAGCGAAATTAACACCGTAAGTAAACTGATTGACACTATTTCCGGGCTGTAGATAAGGCGGTATCAACGGTAACCAAGCGTATTCCGCTGTATTTTTCGACAAAATTAAAAAATTATTCCACCAGAATTTTATATCATTAGATTTAAATGCAGAATTACGAAATAAGATGGATATATGTATTTTTGTTTGTACCGATAAAATCTGGAATTAAACGGCCGTCAGAATTTCTCCCGGTAGGGAACTTGAACGTGGTTTCACCGTACGGCCAAACATTGGCCTGAGCAGCTCGGAATGTGTTGATGTAGTTGTTGTTGCCAACATCGAACACTGAGTCTCCGAACACAAACAATGCTGCTTGGTTCGTTAGGAGACTTTTTTCACAATTTATTGAATTGATTGATAAAATTATAGTCGACAAGAATAAGAATATCGAGCCGAATCGCTCAATGTTTGCCATATGAATCGTATTTTTATTTTTATGGGAAATGTGTGTGTCATATATAAGTAGAACAACGCCTGTGTTTATATACGTGATAGCGAGTCAAAGCTAGCTAGAAAACAAATTGAAGAGAAATTATCGCAAACGTTTCTAGACAAATCCCGTTTCTGATTTTCCAAAATTAAATTAAAGGATTTCCTCTTTGAAAAGTCTAGATTTGATTATTATATGAGAGGGAACCATATAAAAATATAATGTAATTGAGTTAGTCAGTCAAGCTTCGTATAAAAATATGTTTGAAACAATTGAATATAAAGCTATATATCAGTGATTTTGTCTTTCACGGAAGGGGCTGGTCAATGGGAAATTTTAGTTGTCATCATGTGAACTGATTAGTTTAATTAAATTAAAAGAATTCCAAATCAAACGTAATCTTTTCATTTGTAATTGTTTTTTTTTAATTAACATATATTTATGAAAACGAGACAATTCCGGTTAATCGAAGCAAACGAACGGCGAAAGAGAAAGGAAAACCGAAAACAACACTAACTACTCTAGCGAGTAACTTTTAGAGTGTAACTTTAAAATGATGATAGTTTCTTAGAATAACTTTACCAAATCCGAAAATAAGGCTGAAAAGTGACTTTTAAAGAAATTTTTTTTAATAAAAATGTACGTTTGATTCAGTTTATTTTGTTGATTTAGCAACGCGATCGGACGGACAGTCCCGCATCAACTCGGCGCTCTGTTGATTAGCTTTCTCAGTCGCGTGTGAACGAACCATCGAAGAACTTATATAGTCACTAACGTTTTCGCATAACTCGAAGTCACGGGACGTTCCTGATCTGTATCCACACGTATTGCTCCCCCTAAACGGTCCACTCCCACAACAAGCCTTCTTCACTTCCTTAAACCCTATTTTACCAAAAAAAATAAGAGTCACAATAGAAACATGCATTATAACTTATATAGGCTGTGAACTAATACAGTTTACTTATTGAGTTTTTAAGTTTTTTTTAATCGAGAGCTGATCATATTTTGGCTGATCATATTTTTTTTTTCTATGAATATTAATCTATAGATGACAAAATAATAATAAAAAGAGGCTTTAATGAGAGGGAGTAACCACATAACCTTTAACATCTCAACATCTGTCTTCATCATGCCTTCACAATTGTAAACAAAAATGCCAAAAACAAAAACGTATATTTAAAAGCCTTCACTGTTGAAATTATTTAGTGCTTCTAATTGAGAATACAAAACAAGGAGACACATTGTGTCCAAATTACCCAATCCAACGCATTCGCTATACGAGATTAATGGCCATTATATCACTAGAGTAGGTTCATTTAAGTGATTATTATTATTTATTTTTTGGTCAACGATCACACTGAGTGATCTTAGATTTTAAAATGTAAAAAGAAAATAAAATGTTTAAAAAAAAAACTAAAATGTTTGAGAATCAGTCGTCGCCTCGTTGATCAATACACTGAACCTTTTTCTAAAGAGCCCTACAGAATAATTTGGATGTATTCTCTTGTCACCAATTTGGGTGTATATATTATATGAGAGGTTCACGAGAAAGTTTTCAAGAAACCACTCAATTTTTTCTGTCCTTTTTTCATATTTTTATTGGTTTGTAAACAAGTGGCTCACTTTCTATCCTTTATTACTCGATGCGTTCTTTGTCCGGTTCGGTTCTGTTTCCTGAATTTTAGTCATCGCTGTTGTTTTCGAGGTCTACTCGGAATCTTTTCTCTTCGTTCTTTAAAAGGAAGATTAAAAGTGAAGCTGTTCGAATTATTGAATGAGTAAAAAACTCTAGCATTTCTCAATTTCAACCATGCAAAGTTCTGTTAGGCTGAGAAGATTTTCATATAACAGAGGTTGGAAATAGTTTTTATTATAACGTTAAACAAGTTTGAGGGTACAAAACTAAACACTTTCGAGGGTGATGATACGCTATAAAAGAAGAAAAGAAAAGATTAAATAAAATGTCTTAAAGAAGAAAAAAAGAGACAAAAATGAAGGAAGAAGACTCATTAGGTAGAAAATTATACCTCTATTTACTTCATCAGTCATCACCACTTTTATTTCAGAAATTTAAAAGAGACTCTCTATGGAAAAGAGACTCATAAGATACCAATGCAATAAGCTCCAGGTGTGACTTGTACCATCCCCTCAACAGCAAAATCCTGTGAGACAACAAAAACCAAAAACCAGATACAAGATTAAGTAACCAAAGTCAAAGTTGTTTGTCTTCACAATTGACCACAAGGGCTTGGAACTCACCAACACAGCCTTATTTACAAACTAGACAACCCATCAATCACTTCAGAAGACTCCTTCCAGCATCGAATTGATCTCATCCAAGCTCCATATGTCCATTGGGTTTTCCTCTTCCTGAGTCACAGCGGCTGCATCTGCGCCGAGCATAGCTTCCACTTCTAATGGAGAGTCCCATAAGGCGCTCTCAAGGTATACCATCAGATCATCAGACTTATCATTGTTGCTTGTCCCGTCCTCAGAGTTGGGTTTGAGCTTCTTGGCTGCATTGGTTTCCTCAGCGAAGGGTGCTTGGTTACTATTGACTAGCATCGAAGAGATCTCGGGTGTCTTGGGGCCGTGATCGCTCCACCCGAATTCAGAGCAATCGAATGAGTTACTGCCCTGATCGGAACTGAAATACTGGTATCCATTGTTACCTCCAACATCGAACGAGTTTGTCAACCCAAACTGATTGTTGTACATCTGAGGCTTCTCTTCCATGAAACTCATATCACCAAAGGAGTCATGTCCCACGTTGTCGAAGGAGCTGTTGCAGTACGGGCTCATGCGTGTTGGCAGCTGAACCAAAGTTGGGCTTTGGTTCGGTTTAGCCACTGGCTTCTTAAGACTACTGGTCTTAGCAGTAGGGCGTTTGTGGGAGACGCTAGGGTTCTTCTCCTCGGGGAAATTCACCTTAGCTTTATTGCCACGGATTCTGCGTGCGGCTGCATCATAAGCTCTTGCTGCTTCCTCAGCGGTGTCGAACGTTCCAAGCCATTCTCGGGAGCCTTTTCTGGGATCACGGATCTCAGCAGCCCATTTTCCCCAAGGGCGCTGCCTTATCCCCCTGTACTGATTCTTTCTCTTTCTCTTAGCAGATTTCTCAGCTTGCCCATTGGACTCTGCGGTTTTCTTGCCACAAACCGAACCTATTGGAGTCACAATACACAATATCAATCATGAGCTGAATTGAAACGCCAGAGACATTTTTATCCCACAAAACAAAAAACTTTGCCAATATCCTAAAGAAGAGAGATATCTGTGATCCCCAGGGAATGATAACCCACAAAGCACAGTAAGAAATAGTATACATAAACAAAACTGCATCTCTTCAGGAGTGAAATCAGATGATAACAAAACCAATGAGATCAACCATTTCCAAAGACTTTAAGCAAAAATTAGAGCTAGACACTAAGTAAAACCTCTTAAAACGAAGATCCAGAAGGCCTAAAACGTCTAATGAACTTTCAAATGAATATGTTATAAACAACATAAAAAAGTCAAACAACCCCTTACAATACTTGATATCCCTAAATTCTCAATAATTCTAGAAATAAATGAAGGCAAAAACCATGTAAAGAACAGAGCGCAAAAAAGTCTATCCCTTTGTTCCTTTTCCCAAAACCTTGAAAAGTTATGCAGATCTTTACTTTTTGGCTGAAACAATTTCTATTGATCAATAACCATCGAAAGAGAAACTAAAACGAATATGGAGATGACAATCATGATTAAGATCCAGAAACCCATATACAAGAGCAACCAAATTTAATCTTTTCCTATTGAAATGATCCCAAAACAAATGATCACTCACGCACACATGAATATCCGAACACTCAACATAAGAGACAAATTACACAAAACCGTTTCAAATAATGTGAGATTCGAATCAAGCTCGAAAATTTACCAGTGGAGGCCAAGGCGGCGACAGGGGAAGCTACTGGGTTGGTTGTTGCGGTGAAGACAAAGGGCTTCCCATTAGCGAAGACATCATCATCGACATCGAAATCATCTTCACAGTCAAAAGATGAATCATCATCCTTAAACCCTTGGAAATCAGCCTCGAATTCATCGTCCAGATCGAAGAAACCGGACTTCTTCGACCTCTGCTTCGAAGTTTTCCCCTTATTTTTCAGATCCGGCCAGATAAACTCGCTAGTGACGCGGCGGGACCTCGGCGGCGGAATGAAATCGGAGATTATAGCACCTCCACACATGACGGCTTTCACAAAGTCGCTTACTTTTCAGGGTGTTAAATGCTCGGAAATAGAAATCTTAGCGGCGAAATTATAAATACGCGCTTCTTTGGGGTTCTCTTTTTATTTTCTCTCTCTCTCGCTATGGTTTGTTACTCCAGAAATATGAGAAATGGAGAAATGGTGCGTCGTATCTTATATAGGTTGACTATTTACTATTACACCCTTACTTGTTACTCGCTCTACAATAATGCCATTGTGAGTAAAACACCTTGTCTTCATAATTAGGTAATTTTTCCATGTTTTTGGTTGGTGAATATTATTTACAATTTATAGCATAAAAACTTATGTATAAATAAAAGGCTATAGTTGGTGTAGATTATGTTGATGTAATCGCTATATATGAAAGATAATCATGAATAACAATGAAAGTATGTAACTTTTTGCCTTTCCATTCGAAATATTTTTAAATTATAATTTATATTTGAATTCATAAATCTACAACGTGATATGATTAAGTTTTAATATCTATATTTGTTTTAAGAAATATATGCTAACATCAGTTAAATAAAATTATCGAGTGTATTGTAATTATCAAAGCAGTTACCGAATGATTTTTTATAGTTTAATTTTCTGATCAGCCAATATATTTTAAAATTTTAAATGTAATAAATTGTAGGAGACTTTCATGAAATTTACGAAAAATAAAAAGAACATATATCATACAAACTTAGATACATCCTATAATTAACAGTAAGAAAAATTGAATTAAATAAATTAGTTTTTCATTTAAAATAAAAGTTGTGAATGTTTATTATTTAATCATATTAGAGAATAGAGCTAGTAGTAATTTATCTCTTTCAGATTATATGCAAATACAAGCATCATGATATTTTGCCTTATGTGGTCTTAGTGATAAAGTGTAAAAACTAATCTTATAGATTATAAGAGTAAAAAGTGATGTGAGGACTGTATCTTTTAATTAATAAACCGACCACAAAAAATCAAATATGGTTCTTATATATAATTATTATTACTAGATTTCAATGATTTTTTATGACAAAAAGATATAACTAGTTATGGAAGATTGATGAATTATATAGATTAAATATTTTTTTGTCATTTAAGAACAATTTTTAATGTAATGTTATAAAAGTAAAGAAATTTACATATGTAAATTTAATATAAAATATTTTGGGAAACAAATATATGGAAACATTTAATAAATCAATAATATTATAAACTGGCTATACAAAATTGTTTGGATCTACTTTTTCAACATTACCTTTATAAACATAAAATTTTTAGTAGTAATATAATATCTACATTCGCATGATTATAAACATCGACTGGACTGATTAATAAAATAAGGAGAAAAAGGACAATGATTTAAACAAGACTACAAGAGTATAAAGATAAGGGTAAAATGGTAAAACATTAATCCTAGAATCTTGAAGAACTGCTGAAGAGACGTCAAAGTGTAACCGTGTAAACACGGTAAACAAAGGAGGCATGAAAAGTAAAAAGTGCAGGTGCATGCATGTATCTCATTCAATAAATAATAATGGTCTAAAATAAATAATGTTTTAGAGAACAAAAATAATTTAAATTAATTTTTTACTATTTTTTACTCTGTAAATTGATTTATTATTGGTTGAATTATATTTAAATAAATCAAAATTATATTTTAGTTTTCAAAAGATAATTTTTTAATATACATGAAAAAACCTTAAACATTTAAAGAAAAATAATAGAATCTAAAGATCGAAATATATGCATAGCTTAAATAACATTCAGGTGTTTTCTCGATTCCAAAGCAAATGAAATATATTCATTATAAAAAAAACAAATTAAATTACACATACCTAAAAGAAAGTACCGATCATAATATTTGTAGGTGTGTAAAAATCAATAACATATCAAAAATAGCATGCAATAGCATTCCAATTTATATGGATAAATAATTAAAAAATTACGATAAAGAATAAATTTTGAGGAAAAAGGAGTTAATACACCATTAGCAACATGACATTTTCCACGTATGAGGTATACATAGATCATAGATGTATACTTCTAAATTTGATTATGCCAACCTACAGTTGATATATGTATATATTCGCACAATTCATAATTGCCAACTTTAGAGGAAGTAATCAATCAATTATCATACTATCTTGACGAATCAAAGATAAATGAACCCCATCCCTAGATGAAATTGTCATGGAGTGGCAAAATTTGGAAACACAAAAAAAAAAAAAGATAATCGATATATGCGTTTGTGCGACACGAAGTGTGTTGAGAGACTTGAAAAGAAAGACAAGTTGAGCAAGTGGACTTACGACAAGGCTTTGCGTTGTCCGGGTCCCACCTTGTATCATACCCTTGACGCGCATCTTCATAGTTTGAAATTAAAATCATCATTTCTCCTAAATTTAAACTGTCCGGTGTCTCTTATCATATTTAAAAAAAAAAAATTAAATTTGAGAGAATTAAAGATAGATCAAATGTTGACAAAAAAAAAAAAAAAGATGGATCAAATTAGTATACGTATCTAGGAAATCAATATATATAAGATAAAATTATTATACCAAGAAAATAAATATACAAAGAGAATGCAAAAGGAGGTAGGACCATTTTCTTTTGGTTCGATTGAGACAAAGCTCCAAAAATTAGCTGATCTCAAGAAACAGAAGATGATGTAACTTATGGGAGCTACCCATCCGTATCCCGCAATGATTTTTTGTTTCTTTATTAAATGAACTATACGCACTCAAATAACCAAATTATTTATAAAAAAAAAAAAAAAAAAGGAATTTTACGCAATTTTTATTCTATCTTTTGTCTTGAAAAAAAAGAAAACAGAGTAATGAAACTATTTTGATTTTTTTTTACTGGTAGGTGATCTGCATTTCTTTTAGATGGTTGTAAAATCTAGAAAGCTCCCAGTTGAATATTTCAATCTCAAATCTCTGCCTTTATTTTAACACCATAATCTTGGTGTCTGCCACTACTAGCAGTAAACATATCTTCTTTCTTAAAATGAAAGATATGGGCTTGCAGCTTTTAGCTTGACAAGCCTCATTAAAAGCCCACATCACACAAATGGAAGATATTTCTTCGGCTTATCGAAATCTACAAAAATGGGACGGACGTTCTCTAGATTCTGTATCTTAACAACAAAAGATACATTTTATATTACAAAAACACCGAACCAAGATCATAGACATTAGACATTTAGACAAAGAGACCAGAATTTTTCCGGTTTCCAAATCCTAAAACCCTTCACAGAGGTTGTTGAAGAGTAACCACCAAGGGACTTGTCACATTTCGTTTCCCGTCTGACCAAACTATATAACCAGTCTCCACACTTGTCGCTCCTGGTGACAGTTTCACCTCCGTCGTCTTAACCCTAATCACAAAACTCAGTTTCTGCCCGACCCGTCTGAACGATAGCTTCTTCGGCTCAACCGTCACATTCATCCCCTTCGGCGGCCTGATCTTGATCTCATAAACCGAGTCCGACTCGCCCACATTTGTCACCGTTCTGATGAAATGTGTTGACATTTTGCTTTCTCCGTATTGCTGAAACAAGACGGAGAACGACGGGTAGTTCAAATTCCCGACGTGTCCCGCGCGTCTAGCACCATCGCAGTCCGCTTTCCGACGGGTTATTGTCTCAATGTTGGTTCCTGTGTAGTTCGAGTTTCACAGGAAATTGATGTAATCGTAAGATGTTATATCGTAGACTAATCCTGGATCCATAGCTTTGGTCGGGTGAACATGACCCGATCCGTAATCCATAACCGACGATGTATTGCCGGTAGACTCATCCAGCATTGGCTCATCGCGGTTATCGACCGTGTAAGCCGTAGTCATCAATGCGGATCTTATCGCCGCCGGGCTCCAATCTGGATGAGCCGCCTTGAGCAGAGCGGCGAGACCCGACACGTGCGGGCACGCCATCGAAGTGCCTGATAAAATGTTGAATTCCGTTCTCCGGTTATCGGAAGGTACGCCTGACGGACCAATCCGGTCAGGCCAAGCAGCGAGAATGTTTAAACCGGGTGCGATAACATCCGGTTTAAGAATCTCCGGTGTCTCTGGTTTAGGCCCACGAGCGGAGAAAGATGCCACGACGGGTGCGGGTCGGATTCCGAGTCGGGTCCCTTTGAAAACGATCGTGGCCGTTGGTTCTTTCGACGATCGCGATTTCGATGATTCGGAGATGTATTTCCTGATTTCATCTCCCCCAGAAGCACCAACCGATGTCGCCGGTATCACGTGGCAATCGGCGACTAAACCTTCGCCGTCGAAGACACCGTTTGCTATTATCATCCCCAAGCCTCCGTTTTTCCTTACGATTTCCCCTTTTGTTGCCCTAGAATTGATTCCTCTGTCGCAAAGAACGATTTTGCCTTTCACCAAATTCGGATCCAACGAGCCTTCGATACACAGAGACGAAGAGTATCCGTCGCCGCCGAGCAAGCTACCGCCGTATACAAGCGGGTACATTTGATTCGGATCCAGATCCGGTCCACCTTATACGCTTACACCCGGAATCGTTTTTCCGTTACCGAGTTTCACACTGGCGGGGAAATCGCGATCGATTGTTCCCGCCCCAACTGTTGTCATCCACGGAGCAACGTTCGTCACCGTTAAAGCACCGGGACCTCCGTTTCCGGCGGAGGCGGAGACGAATATCCCTCGGTCGATTGCTCCGAAAGCTCCAATGGCGATGGCGTCGAGGTAATAAGGAACCACGACGCCTCCAACGGAGAGAGAGACGACGTCGACTCCGTCGGCAACTGCTGTGTCGAAAGCGGCTAAGATATCGGAGTCGTAGCAACCGGAGTTCCAACAGACTTTGTAGGCGGCGAGTCTAGCCTTCGGAGCCATCCCGGAAGCGACGCCGCGAGCGTACCCGAGAGTGGAGGCAGGAAAAACGTAACGACCGGCGGAGATCGAGGCGGTGTGCGTCCCATGGCCGTCGGAGTCGCGCGGAGAGCGAAACTCCGTCGTCTCGTTCATCTTTCCGTTGGTTGCTTCATACCCGCCGCAGAAGAACCTCGCTCCGACGAGTTTCCGGTTACAAGCCGTTGCCGGAAAATCCTCTGAACCTACACATTGGCCTTTCCATTTAGCGGGAACGGGACCAAGACCACGGTCGTCGAAGCTAGGCCTCTCGGGCCAAATACCCGTGTCGATAACTCCGATAACAAGATCCGACCCGAATTCGGATTCCTCGAGTAGACCCGCCTTGTCGGTGGACCTAAGGCCTAGAAACTCAGGGGAGCGAGTGGTGTGCAAGTGACGGACTTGCTCGGGGATAACAGAGATGACATGAGGATGGTCTAAGAGCTGACGAGCGTCTTGAGCGGTGAGTCTAGCGGAGAAGCCATGGAAAACGGTGTCGTATGTGTGGATGATGGAGGGAGGAGTGGAAGTGAGTGAGGCAAGAGAGGAGGTGTACCAGTGACGGTGAGTGGGGAAGACTGAGGGTTTAGCTTCGTGGTCTACGTGGACGATGTAAGTCAACGAGTTTAGGTCATTTAAAGAGGAAGAAGAAGAAGGGGAAAACGGAGTCAAGAGAAAGAGGAGGAAGAAGAAGAAAGCCATCGACGGAGAAAATTTATGATTTTTATTTTTATAATTTGTTGATTCTAGATTTGGTTACTGAGTGAAGGAAGAAGAAGAAGATTGATGAGGGTACCACATTGCTATTTTGATTTTTGGGTGGAAGCGGAGAAAGAGAGGAAAACTTGTGTACAGAAGAAGTTGTGTCTGTGAGCTGGAGGCACTGTCTCTTTTGCTTTTCTTTTCTTATTACGAAAACACCCTTGTTAAACTTTCGAAAAGAAAAAGGAAAAGAATGCTTAATAGTAGTAGATTGAAATTGAACACAAATCTTAAATTTGTATTCAGTTTGATGTACTCGTTTGCAGTTATGTTTCAGGTGACAGATGCATATGTTTCGCTCACGGGATTTTGAATTTATATATTTCCAGATGCAGTAACGGGGGTATTTATTTGTCTGTCGATTTTTATTATATTTAACGAAATTTTTGATTCCCATCTTTGTAATGAAAGTTTGAATGATTCGAACTTCAAAGAGTATAAAACAAAAGTACGGATTGTTCACGTCATCTAAACCGGTGGATGTCATGTAGGTCCCATGCTCGTTCGACACGTGTTCGAATCGCTCGTGTAGAGAGAGTCTTAGGGTATAAAACTTGAGTTTAACTAATCAAAACAAAGGGGGGACAAGGCATTGTGATATTTTTGTCAAACGTTTGGATTAGAAATTAGATAGACCCAATTAAATTTATCATATGCTATGAACGGCTTATTAAATGTAAACAGTTAGCTTACAAACAACACTATGTAATTTGGACCTTTGGAAGCACAATAAATACGAGTTACGATGTGTCCAAGTTCCATATAAATCCACCTGAGTAGGTCGATGTTTATTGTAGTATTATTGAATCATTGTTATTTTCCCTATATCCAGTATATTCTAACGCATTTTAATAAAACCCAGAAGCCAAAAGCAGTGTGTTCACGTGTTTTTGTTCTTTTCTGCTATTTTTTATTTTCTTTTTACAATTAACATACCTTCCAAAATATTATAAAAATCTATAAAAAAACGAAAAAATAATTTAACAAAATTTGTACCCATTCAACTGTATTGGTGGGTGTATATGGACAATAAGTAGGTCCAGTGTATTATTTATTTTATAGAACTATATTCAGACGAATATCTTAGTTTTTAACAATAGTAAACAAAGTTCAAGAACAAAACTTGAAGATCACAAAATTAATTTTGTGACACTTAGAAGGAGATCATATGTAATACGTTTGTTTGAAAGAATTTGAAAACAGACTCCCCGTCCGGAATCTTAATCTCAAAAAAAAAAATTAAAAAATCTGGTTTTCGTTGAAATTTTGAAATTATTATTCTTTTTAAATAGAGATTATATAAAGAAGAAAATGAGAATATATTTTAATTTAATACATATGCAATTATTGACTATAGAGGAAGTCTAGTAATGAGTGGAAAGCTCTCTAAAGCGGGGACAAATTGGACCTCTTGCTTCTTTTTCACTTTCGCTTTTAGTTTTGAATCAAAGTCATCCTTCGACTTGTAACTTAATAATTTTTAATTTATTTTTCATATATGAATAACATTTGTAAATTCATCAGATGGGCTTTTAAAGGACTAAAGTTTAAGTATCTGGAAAACTTAAACTCATGGGCCAAGAGTTTCTTAGGTCAGTTATGATAACATGGAGGTTATCACGATGGTTATGATTAGGCTTCTCGTTGAGTACTGCTCCATTATTCGTTGCTGTAATTAATTTTTTTATGATCTCTCTCTCACTATATATATATAAGACTACAACATAAAACATGTTTTGTAATCCATTGTGCCTGTCAAATGAATAATTGTTCTAAACTATTTCAATTTTTCAAATTCCAAATTCCGTCAGTATTACTTATTCTTTCCGTCCCATATTTTCAAGAGGATTGGGGGACGACGATTTGTGACACCCAGGCAGACGTGCCCTCGACCAGAAGGCTTGGGGCACAACTTGCGTTCAAAGACTCGATGGTTCACGGGAATCTGCAATTCACACCAAGTATCGCATTTCGCTACATTCTTCATCGATGCGAGAGCCGATATATCCGTTGCCGAGAGTCGTTTTAGACTTTAGATTGCAGCACAACGTCCGCGCAAACACCGTCTCCGGGTCGCATCTGGCTATCACATATATATATATAGTGAGAGAGAGAGATCATAAGAGATTAATTACAACAACGAATAATGGAGCAGTACTCAACGAGAAGCCTAATCATAACCATCGTGATAACATCCATGTTGGTAGGGTTTGGAAGCTCAGATCTGGCTCAAGACAGAGAGGAGTGTACGAATCAGCTGATAGCACTCTCACCGTGTCTTCCGTACGTGGGAGGAAACGCAAAGGCTCCAACAAAAGACTCTTGTGGAGGGTTTGATCAAGTGATAACAAAGAGTGAGAAGATGATTTATATTACAAAAAATATCCATTCATTGTAATATAACACTTATTATTGTTATCATCGGTCGGCGGTTGTAGTATATTAGTCGTTGGAAATCTTCAAAGCTGAGGCATTCAAAAACCGAATTCAAGAGATCTAGAGGAAGATCCGACTATGAATTGAGTGTAGATCTTCTTCGTCTGAGACGCTTATGAGAATTAGGTTTATGCTTTTCCTCCATCTCCACTAGCAAATTTGAAAGAGAGATTTTATTAATCGACGATTTAATGTTTTGCCTTGTCCCAGAAGTTTCCGTCTTACTCCTGACCTAAAATAGGCATGCATTGGTAGTGACGCCTAGGGTTTTACATGGGCTTCGGGCCCAGACTATATAGCCAGCCGATCATCCAGTGTATTCTTTCTATAATAATATTTCTTTAATATTTTTTTGGAAATTTATTTTCTTTAAAAATAATATTTTACCGAACACATGTTAAAATTTAAATCGATAAACTTGACACGTGTCACGATTATGTTAATTAGCAACTTTGATTTAAATTTATTATTTTGTTTAATTTTTCCTTTTTGAAAATTCCTTTTTTGTTAAAAATAATATCAAAATCTAAATCGATTAACTTGACATGTGTCGCCATCATGTTAATTATTAACTCTAAGGTATTCTACTTTATATAATAAGAAGATACCAACAGTCAATTTCTTTTTTAAAAGGTATAATACAATTTTTAATATGTTTTTTAATATGTGTGAAACAACCTTAAACAACAAATCTATTAAATCGGAGGGCAACTATTTTAAAACTGAGGGAGTACTATAATTTCCGTGAACTTTCATCTTCTATAAAGAATTTTAAAGTTTATATGTACTCCATGTGTTTCAATATAGTTATCGTTTTAAGATTAAATTTTTGTTTCAAATTAGTTGTCGTTTTAAGTTTTTAATTTAAAATTTGGATTTAAATACCAAATTTAACCTTAAATCTTATGAAGAATACCAACATTCAACTTCTTTTCTTAAGTGTATAATAAAAATTTTAATATGTTTTTTTAATACGTGTGAAACAACTTTATACGATAACTATTTTAAAACGGAGAGAGTATTATTTTACAGATTTTCCAAAGCTTCCAAATACATGCTAGACTCTGTACTTTTTCTCTAGTTTATGTTTATGTATTCATAGAACATTATGTTCTTTGTGATTTTGTGATTTGGCTCTTTATTTTTTTTTTACCATACGTTTCATTTTTTGTTTTAATTATTTATCAATATATTGAATCATCTATACTTATAAAGTTACGTAATGGGAGATTCACAAAAGAAAAAAAAAAAGATCAATATAGTCAATCGAGACAAGAGAAAACAAAAGTATTGATTGATCTATTTGTCGATGGAATTCCCCAAAATTGGCTTGATGCTAACAGTGCAATAAACAAGTAAACGTTGGAGCATAATTTTTTTTTTACTCGTTCTCAATTAAAGACTTGGATGCCAAGAAGAACACAAACACTATCTAGATATAATGGAGTATTTGAGAACCATATACCAAACCTATGTGGATCTTAGAGGAAAAGAAGTACAAACCAGACCTTAACTATTAAAATAAAAACAAAAAAACAGAAAGAAGAAAACATTGGAAAAAAAAACCGACCATGATAGTTTAGTGACACCAAATGTGATGACTATGACAGAACAATAACACCAAATAAGATGAAAGTCTTCCGAACCATTGTGGAGAAGAAGAGACGCCAAATCAGATTGGAAGCTTCAGAACCATTGGTCTGTGAACCTAGGTTAACTTCGCTTTTT
The DNA here is from genome assembly GCA_020283515.1 of Alliaria petiolata. NCBI lineage: Eukaryota > Viridiplantae > Streptophyta > Magnoliopsida > Brassicales > Brassicaceae > Alliaria > Alliaria petiolata. The sequence continues at coordinate 11,998,053 of JAHZTW010000002.1, read as the reverse complement.
ACAAACAAAGCCAAAGTCAACTATTGCATAATGACTGTGGGTTTGGTATTGACAACTTTTGCAGATCCAAATAGAGATGGGAGCCAGAAACAGTTTGGCGGATTCATTTTGTAAAACATAGTTGAGATCATCACTAATTATAGTAAATTAAACAACATATTGATTAAAACCAACAAACAAACAAAAAAGATTATTGAAGAGGAAACTTAACATAGTTGAATCATGTTTGCGTAAAACTTGGTAAGAACCATCTATACTTATATAATTAGGTAATGGGGGATATTAAAAAAATGGTAATAAGTAAAATCAATATAGTCAATCAAGAAAGCCTTTTAGCAAAAAAAAATATATATATATATAGTCAATCAAGACCGGGGAAACAAAAGTGTTGATTGATCTATTTGTCGATGACATTCATCCAAATTGGAGTGCTAACAGTGTAATAAACAAGTTACGTCCAAAATAGTCTAATCTTGTAAAAAGCCCAATCCACAAATTGATCAAATTATAAAAAATCACTTGGTTTAAATAAAAGCGTTTGTGTAATTTGTTATTAGCAGACTATCAAAAAAAATGCGACCGAAATTAACCAAATAATTGGTTTGATATTTCGGATTTAATATTAAACTGACTGTAGGCATAACAAAATTATTTAAGATAAAATTCGAAAGAAGAAAAACACAATTTTAAAAACACAGGTAAATTAATCGAGTTCGCATCGATTGGCCTTTAGATTCATCATGCATGATGGGAATTCCACGCCGATCCACAACCATAGCAAAACTGAAATCCACACCTACAAAAAAAAAAAAAAAAAAATCCAAAATACAAATAGAAAACAAAATGATATTTAGTATTTAATTTAAACACTTTCTAACAAAATGATTTTGTAACGATAAGACACTTTTTTTTTTTTTTGTAAAGAAGGGTTAACGAATAAAACACTTACCTGCAACTTATATGCAAGCAGCCATCGACTTTGTCGACATAGTACTTACATCTAGGACACCTCCTCCACTGCTTATTCTTCGCCATCTGAATCAACATAGCATCTTCTTCATCACTACTCTTTTTCTTCGTGTTCCCATATCTCTGAAACTCCTCACAGCCAATACCGGCATGCCACGTCACCTTACATTGAGCGCAGAACAGTCTGTGACAAGAAGGACACTCCGTCTGCGTCACGTTAGCATTACTTCCATCATCCATCAGCATCATAGCTGAACAGTCTTTGAACGGACAATAGAACTTGTCACACGAAGAGATCAACGACTCGCACAAGATATTCTCCCAACGCTCGAACACATCCTTTGGGATCAGCTCTCGAAACGTGTACGGCTCTATCAAACGCGTGCACTCCACGTCAGGGCATTTGATCCTCGCGGAGTTTTCTTTGATCTTAGTTGCCACGTAACGGATGGTGCACTCGGTGCAGTAGGAGTGAGTGCAGTTAGTGGTTCCTCGGAAGATGTCGGAGGAAGGCTTTTCGTCCATACAGATCATACATAAACTTTTAGATGGCTCGGCGGATTCGTTCTCGATTTTAATCTCTATTTCTTGTTTAATCGGCGTGGCGAAATGCCTTTGGAGATGGGGATGGTGATTAATCTCAACCCTTGAAGCGATCAAGGAAGAGAACAGAGCTTCTTGGAGATGGAGCTCCGTCGCGTAGCTGACGTCAGAGATTGGGAAAACTTCATCGTAATCGAATAAAGCAGAGAAGTAGGTTTCATCTACCAATACATCGACGTCGATCTTTGTGTTTGATGAAGACGATGACGATCCATCATTCATCGTAACGTTTTGTTCTGATTATTCCTTTTGTTTCGATTGGAGGAAGGTTCATTCGAGTTAAATAATGGCGTTGGCTATGGAACTCGAAGGGTCTTTTTCGTTAATTGCATAGGATTAATTAGTTATTTATGAAGAGTAATTAAGCATTGGAAATTTTGAATATGAAATCTTAAGCAATTCAGTTATAGTCAAATGCCTTTTGGTTATCTCTAGAAAAAGAACAAAGATTTTAGACAACCTTTGGCGAGAAAAAAAGACGAAGAGTATTTTAAAGATTTTCAGACATTCGAATCAGAGAAAGAACCACAAGACAAGACTGGTCAACAAGTGTAATTCATAAAAGGAGATGAAGAAACGTGGTTATGACGAGACTAGAACAAAAAGTGATCCGTTGATCCACTCTGATGATTTAATGCGCTTAGAAAGGGGTTTTGAGGAAATGAGAAATGAATAACACATGCACGGCAAAAACCTGTTTCTATTGTAAAAACTAAAAAGCATTTAAATAGACTTGCATTTGTGATTTCATGTAATTGTGTGCTTAGCAAGTTCAAATCAAGTGTCTGAAAAAGTCAGTCATGGGCTTCGGTTTCAAATGCCAATGGGAAAACATCCTCATGATAACAATAAGACGATAATAATTTAAAATAATAGACTACGGATTTGGCATCGGTGGTGATCATGATTCGACTTTAATCCACAACGATAGCAAAACTTATATCCACACCTGCGAAATAAGCCAACAAGCAAACAATAACCAAAATTAACACGAAAGCTAGCTTTTTAAAACACTTCCTTCTTGATCAAAAAGGAAAATAAAGAAACAAGACTTCCTAACAAAAGATTTTAAAAGTATCTCCATCAATGTTTTTTAAGAGGTTCTTAGGAGAGTATCTTAAGATATATAAAAAAATAATAATCAAAAAGTATGAAAAAGGTAAGAAACATTTTAAACTTTTAAAAACTCTTTCTAACACTTGTTTACTTTTTATTGGTTCTATTCTTTATTTTCAATTAAAATTTAACTACATAACTAAATCATATTAAAATATTATTATTATTTTGTTAAAATGAGGTTTGAAACGGATGGAGATGGTCTAACCTGCACTTTATATGCAAACAGCCATCGACTTTCTCAACGTAGAACTTGCAGCTAGGACACCTCCTCCACTGCTTACGCTTGGCCATCTGAATCAACAAAGCATCTTCGTCATCGCTACTCTTCTTCTTCGTGTTCCCAGATCTCTGAAACTCCCCGCACCCAATCCCCGCGTGCCACGTTACCTTACATTGAGCGCAGAACAGTCTGTGACAAGATGGACACTCCGTCGCCGTCACTCTAGCATCATTACCTTGATCGTCGTCGTCCACCACCATGATCTCCGAGCAGTCTTGGAACGGACAGTAGACTTTTTCCGACGACAGGATCAACGACTCGCACAAGCCTTTGTCCCAACGCTCGAACAAGTTCTCTGGGATCAGATCTCGACACGTGTACGGCTCTATCAGAGTCGTGCAATCCACGTCAGGGCACTTGATCATCGCTACGTTTTCTTCTATCTTGGTCGTCACGTAACGGACGGTGCACTCGGTGCAGTAGGAGTGAGTGCAGTTAGTGTTTCCTCGGAAGATGTCGGAGGAAGGCTTTTCGTCCATACAGATCGTACAATAACGTAGCCTTCTAGACGGTTCGGCGGGTTCGTTCTCGGTTTTTATCTCCGGTTCTTCCTGCTTAATACATGTGGAGATATTCCTTTGGAGTTGGGGATGATGGTTAATCTCAGCCGTTGGAGCGATCAAGGAAGAAAACAGAGCTTCTTGGAGATGGAGGTCCTCCGCATAGTTTTCTTCGGAGGGTGGGAAAACTTTGTCGTAATCGTATAACGCAGGGGAATAGTAATAATCTACCATCCTTGTGCTTGAAGATGATGATGGTGATGAGAAGCATGACCCCATATCGTCTTATTTTCCTTTGTTTTTAGTTTGATTTAGGTGTGCATTCACGTTAAATAATGGCATATAGCCATATAGGATGTTGAATTCGAAGGTAATTGCATGGGAGGAATTGATTAACGAAAAATTTCCATTAAAAAATAATGGTTTTCTTATTTTCGAACAAATAGAATATATTAACAAATTATTGCATATAACTGGATATGTTAACATTACATATTAAATTTATAACTTTTCTTGTTTATGAAGAAATAGAATATGTTAAAATTACATATGTCACAAATACTGTATAATAATAATTGGATTATGATATCATAGGTGTTGTGAAAAAAAAATTGGAATCCTTAGAAAGATTATAGAAGAAAGAACTAGATTATAGTAACATTTAATATAGACATGTGTACAAATATGTTAACAGTTTCGTAGTAATCAGTTTGGTACTTTGATTCAAAGAATACTTGGTAAAAACACAACAAAGATGCTGATGAAATCTTGGGTGTTCAACCTCGAATGAAAATCTTGTTGGGTTCTCAAACGAAAAAACAATTGTTATATTAACACAATTAGATCATTTCCAATGAAGGGTTTTAAACACAAGTTCTAAACAATAAAAAAATCAAAAAAATCAAAAATGATGAGAGAGAGCAGAACGGTTCTGATTATAGAGTTTTTAGAAACTGTCTCTAGCCACGTGTCATCATCTGATTAGTTTACCTTTTAAAAAGAAAATAAAAATTAAATAAATAATATTATTATATTAAAATATTATTAAATTAAAAATGAAAACCTTATTTTTAGAAACTAAGCATTGGAAATGGCCTTATATTTTAAGATTAAATTTTAATTTAAATAAAATTTTTGAACCAATGAATAAAAAACAAATGTTAGGTTCTCACTTATCTCTCTTCCTTTTTTTCTAATATTCTATTGTTGAAAACTTCTATGAGGGTTCACAATTCTCACCTATGCAGATGGTATGTGTTTCGGTAAGTGGTACGGTGTCGTTTTAGTGTTTACCAAAGATGAACAATGCAGATCTTCTCCTAGGAATCGAATCAAAATCTCACCCATAAAATTTCATAATTCTGCTGGTACTTAACTAATTATTATTTTAATGCGCTTTATATTAGTTATGGAAAATAATAATCAGTTGGGTCCTCTAAAATTTAACTTTCTTCACTTATATAGTATCCCAAACATATACACTATCAAATCCATCTTGAATGATTAATTTATTGTGTAGCTCCATCTTTTAACTTGTACAAATTTAAACAAATAAAAGAAAGCTTACACTCAGGTTACTGAAACTCTATCTTACAAGTGACATTAGATTAAATTATAAACATCTCAAACTTATTACTCTGTCATTTGGCTTTCAACTCTCAAAATATTTCGACGAAGGAGAGCTTACACTCACTTTATTGAAACTATCTACCTTACAACTTACAAGTACCATTAGTTGCTCTTTGATTAGAAACAAGGGGCGATACAAAATTTGAGGAAGTTAAGAAAAACACAATTTTACAACAAAAAAAACTCATCATCAATGAGTACCTGTTGTTTTTCCCTTTTATTACAGTTTAGAATTGATAAGACTGTGAGTTAAAACAAGTCCGATGATGAAAGAGTGATCAACTTGTGACTCCACCATCATCGTCAAAACATCTTCTCCTAGCTCCAAACCATTCTTCGATTGTTTTCTCTTCACTTCTGCCACAATTCTTCCACAACTGTCCTCGATTCCTAAACTTGATCCCCGAGTTACCATCTTATAACAACATTGTTCATCGTTACTATACGATCCCGTTATGACTCTATACGAAGAAGATGAATCTTTACTCGGAATCTGAAAGCTATTATTTTTCACTCGGAAATATTCTAAGTTTGTCGCTGATTCAGCTTTCCCAGATGGTGATCTATATCCTTCCCAGCTCTTGAATAATCCAAATTTCTACAAAGAAAAATAAAACTTAATTAGTTTCAAAGTGAATAAATGTGTTATGCAACAACAACAACAAAAAGAACTTGCATGAAAAAAAAAAAAAATTGGGACGTGTGTCTACCTGTCTACGTAAGGTAAACAAGACATGACCGTGTAAATCCATGAGATAAACTTCACGGCAGCTCTTAGAATTATAATTATCGACACGATAAATTATATTTCCTTTCGAATCGAACACGGTGCAGCCATTTGTATTGAACACCAACGACTTCATCCAAATCGTGAAACTCTCTTTCTCCGTCGTCAAGTACGGCGAACTTGTTTCTTCTCCGGTGCCGGAGGTTGTCTGGTTGGGATAAATCTTCACCATGGTCTCCGCTGGAGAGATTCGATTCTGCCAAGCTTTTGTCTCGTAAGGTCGTCGGTATATTTGCATATAATAATGACAATGATTCAGTTTTTTTTTAATGATTTAATTTGGTCGACACAATTGGACTAAAATTGGGGTTTATATACACAACCGATTTGTGGAAGTTACTTACTTTGCTCGTTTGTTATTAATTTAAGTCAACTTGATTATTGTCTACGTACTATAGTTTATAATTATTCGATGTTCAAAGTAATTACAAGTTTCTTATCACATTATTAAGTCTCCACGTGTTTTAGAAGAAAGTTGGTCTCATTATATGTTTGAATCTTCGATTCTTTTACAATTATTAATTATGCATGTTATATCGAGTTATTTATATAATTATCTGTTGTGTATATTGATATGTGAACAGCTATGTATCGACATCAAGGTCTTCTTCCACATGTTTAACGTGAAATCATAACGACGATCTTTGGAGAGAAAGAAAGAATAAAATACTACATTTATAATTTAAATACTACATAGATTAGAGATGTATGTAGACTATGTAGTAGAAATCTCTAGGTAGCTTGAGAAGTTGCCCAATCGATTTTAAGTCACTCTCACTCTCACACTAATGCTAATTATATAAATACAAGGCAAATACCACATATACATAGATACTATAGTAATTAATTAGTCAATAACGTATATCAATAAAAACTTAAAATGGCATTTAACATATTAACTCAGATTTTGTTCAATATAATTCTAGATATTAAATATTTAATCACTTTTCTTGGTGTACATATAAAGGTCACACAATACCAGCAACTACATATAAACAAATTAGATTACTCAATGCTTAATATAGTACACTGAATAATTTTAGGCGCATTAAGTCTTAATATTAAGATATGTATATTAATACTGAAATACATCGTCACTATAGAGTTATAATTTTTTAAAAAGTGTATGGTTTACACTAAGATTGAAAGATGTACAGTACGTTTGATTTATATAAATTTTGTAATTATGTGATATTTAATAAAATTAAATTTAAAATTTAGTCGTCACTGTTAGTAAATGGAGTTGAAAGTCGATGATGAGTGCATTGTGTCACAGGTTTTAGGTCTTAGGCGGATAAGCGTCAGACATCATTACCCTTTGTTTCTGTCTTAGCCAAACTCCAATTTTACAATTGAAGCTGAAATCATCCACCATTTGTAGTTTCTTTCTTTAATCGTGCAACTATAAATTAGGTTTTAGTTTGTCGTATTAAACTTTTTTTTTTTTTGAACTATGGTTGTCGTATTAAACTTTATACAGTTTAATGGAGTAATATCAAATTTCTGGCATGTTGAACTTTTCTCGTGGCTGACGGATTCCCTAAACGCTAGTTACGCTACTAAACAGCAAGTTGAAGTAAATATATTTTGATGAGATAACTGAGAAAAGCAAACATTTTGTAAATATAAACATAACCGCTTTTGTTATACCATGTAACAAGTTATTCGTTCGGATTTGAAAGATTTTCGCATAGTTCTATGATTCAATCCTACAGCTAGTATCTTTTTATGTTGTCTTCATTAAGTCGTATAACTATATATCTCGATTTAATTAGATTTAAAAGTTCAAAACTTAATTACCCGTTTTGAAATGTTTATAGTTCACGGCTTCATGGTATGGTAACACAGTGTTACTAACACTCGTAAGAAAACACTTATATTAATTGAAACTTTAACCTTGTGTTACTTTTTTCATGTAGATTGCGTTAGTCCAAGAGTTTCATTGTTTAAAATGACAAATTTATTACACTTTCTGACGTAAGTATTTTGAACTATTAATTAAGTAACCTTTTTGTCCCTAAGTATGCATCATCCGTTACAAATCCAAATTAGATGACACAAACGGTCCAATATATTTAACTTTTTGGAGGGTATTTTTTGTGCCTTTTGTGTTAGGATAAGCACCAGGTCCGTATATCGATTACTGACAAAAGCAAGGATTTTTTATTTTAGAATTTTGTTAGACTATTTAAAAACTAATTTATGATCTAGTGTATGAACAATGAAGTACTTTATTTGAAGTATTAGGTAGCCTAATCATTGTTCAAAAAAAAAAAGGTAGCCTAATCTTAGTTTTCAAGCATATGCATTTCTCTATTGGTGTGCATGCAAAAGGCCAAATAGTGATACATCTTAATCTTATAAACTATGCGTACGTGACTCATATCCTAATTCATATTATTATTAAAAGAACACTTTTTGGGGTCATTTTAAGAAATTGGAATAAGACGCATAAGATTAGCATGCTTGAGGTTGACAAGACAAAAATGCTTGATGTATAAAAATAAACTTATAGATTAAAAATTGTTAGGGTAAATAGTGGTTTGTCTATATAGACGTACGAAACGAAATTATAACAGCAAATTATGTTAATAAGTAAACAATTTCTTTTTTCAAATTTATAGTAATAACTGCCGTACAGAAATAAACAAAATCGTTCCACTATAAGTTTTTTAAATAATAAACTAAAAATTTAAAATAAAATAGTACATAACATTTTTCAAAACCTTAACCTTACTTTATGCCACTTATCCAACTCCAATTATTCACTTGTTTTTTTCTTTGCTGATGTCAAAAATAGACCTGATTAAAGTTAAACAGATACATACAAACACATTACACATGTGTAGGCCCATTGAGTCCATTATACTTCACACCGGCCCAAATTAATGAGCCGAGATACGGCAAGAAGAGAGCAATTATATATGGCATCGATTATTAGTTCCAAATCTATAATTATCTGATCCACTGAATTATTTTTATGCATGTGTAAAAACTAAAAACGTAAAAAATACTTTCGATTTTTTCATATATCAAAAATACGAAAAAGACTGGATCATACATCAATAATAATGTTGGGTTATAAGATATCCCAATGAATTAATCTCGTTCAATTTATACATAAACTTATTAAAATCAGCCATTTCATATTTAGTCGTTTTGCATTATCTATTAGTTTTAGTTTTATCAGAATCCTGAATCGTTATATCGTTTACAAAAATATATATGAGGAGATTTACGCTGGTTATGGTTTCTGTTTTGCCTTTTAATAGTAATACAGAAACTTGAAAAATATTTCTCAATTAGATAAAACCTATGCATGTAAGTTGCAAATGATGAACCAAAGTTTTTCAAGTTTATGATACAAAAGAAGTGCAAAATATGAATGAAACAAAACTTAAACTAGTGCTAAAACTATGCAAAACATACACATATCATCATATGTTGACATTAAGCTCGTCTCCACTGTTCCAATAACTACAAGAAAGAAAGGCACAATTTTATTCTGAAACCCATTATATATCTTCATCTTTTGTTTGTATAAAGTATATCGAAAAAATTTGTTTGCAAATTTTCAGATCTCAAAAAAGCTCTATTTATATATTTTCTGATTTTGGAATTGTACACATAAATCTCATTACATTACTTCCAAAACAATGTCAACATTTAATGAGATTTTCTTTTAATTTTTTTTACCATAAACAATTATTTTTATTTGTTAAAAACATCATATATGACATAGAGAGGAAACAATACCACCGTCGTCGTGGTTAGTCAATATAATCGACAAAATATGAAGAATCGGCTCATCACAATAAAATTTATGGATGACCAGAAGTATAAAGAAAGAAAAACCACTGATTGGGACGTTCTAATTGACATTCTAATAAGACCGATACTCATTTCTTTAGCCTATGGTACATTTTTCAAGCAACAATCTATGTGCTACAGAGAGAAATGAATGAGAAAAAAACATAGAGAAAAATCAATGTTGTCGCGGTTAGTCAAGATAATCGACAAAAATATGAGGGATCAGCTGAGCACAATAAGATCTATGGATGACCATAAGTATGAGGAAAACCTCATATATTGATTTAGCACAAAATCTTGGTTTATTTTTTTTACCTTAAAACAGTTTTCAATCTAATTTCAAAACAATGAAACACTTAATGTAAAAAAGTTTTAATTGAATATAATTTTTCATTCATTAAAAAAAAAATCATATATGGGTAGATAGTATTTGAATAAGTGTTAACATTAAATATTCTATTTCCAAATTGTGTTATATATTTCTGTTTATAGATGATTTGGTGCAAGTTTATGGAATGTTGTATATATGTAGTCAAATATAACACTACAAGAAAACATACTTTTTACGAGGGCCGAATTCGTGGCAAATTCGTGGCAAATCGACAGCCGCAACGAATTTGCCACGAAAATTCAATCGTCGGTAATCGATCGTCGCGAAAGCAAATTCGTCGCAAATTCCTCGTTAATGTTGGGAGATCCAGATTTCGTCGTAAAATCGTCGTTAATAGTGTCGTCATAAATTCGTCGTTAAATAGCGAGACACATAACTCGTCGTAAATCCGTGGCAAATTGAGAGGAAAAAAATCGTAGTAAATTCGTAGCAAAATAATAATCGTCGTAAAATCGTGACAAATTGAGGGGAAAAAAATCGTAGTAAATTCGTAGCAAAATAATAATCGTCGTAAATTCGTGGCAAATTGAGGAGAAAATAATCGTAGTAAATTCGTGGCAAACTTAAAAATCGTCGCAAAACCGTTGCAACAGAGTTCGTCCTTAAATCGTGGCAAACTTATTTTCGTCGTAAATACCTAGTAAACTTTTAAATTTAAAATAAAAAAAAA
>JAHZTW010000002.1:11960790-11980524 GCA_020283515.1 Alliaria petiolata | reverse complement strand
AGCAGAGCAGTTCCAGAAGAAAGATGAGCATGATGGTCGTGACGATTGTGAAGCTCCTTCTCCACCCGATATTTCAGATGATCAAGTGGCAGAACCGGTGGATTTCGAGAACAATGGACTTTTGTGGGTTCCACCTGATCCAGAAAATGAAGAAGATGAGAGAGAAAGTCCTTTGTTTGATGATGAAGATAATGAGGGAGATGCCTCGGGTGAGTGGGGGTACTTACGACCTTCCACTAGCTTTGGAAGTGGAGAATACCGTAGCGAGGATCGAACAAGTGAAGAGCACAAGAAGGCTATGAAGAATGTGGTTGATGGCCACTTTAGGGCTTTGCTTGCACAACTGTTGCAAGTCGAGAACATCCCTGTGAGCGATGAAGAGGGCAAAGAGAGCTGGTTAGAGATTATCACCTCTCTTTCTTGGGAGGCTGCTAACTTATTGAAGCCTGATATGAGCAAAAGTGGAGGGATGGATCCTGGTGGATATGTCAAAGTAAAGTGCTTAGCTTCCGGGTTCCGACATGAAAGGTAATAGATGCAACAAAAATTAATCCCAAAATACTGCTGTCGAATCCATAGGGCTTCATTTTATGCACTCTGTATTTTTTCATCATACTATCTGGATTCTTGTGAAGTTTCAATTTTTAGTAATCCATCTCGTGTATTACTTTACAGCATGGTGGTAAAGGGAGTTGTTTGCAAGAAAAATGTGGCTCATAGGAGAATGAGAGCGAAGATTGAGAAAGCTCGACTATTGATTCTAGGCGGTGGGCTTGAGTATCAAAGGGTCTCTAACCAGTTATCTAGTTTTGATACTTTGTTGCAACAGGTGAAATTTTCCTGCCATTTCCATATTTCTTTTTCTTCTTGTTGGTGGTTGGATATGGAATTTGCTTATTTATGCCTAAACCCTTCTACTTCTTACACTTATTTTGGTTTTCAGGAGAAGGATCATCTAAAGATGGCTGTTGCAAAGATTCACGCTGAACGTCCAAATATTCTACTAGTTGAAAAATCAGTTTCTCGATTTGCGCAAGAGTATCTTCTAGCCAAAGACATATCTCTTGTTCTAAACATTAAGAGTCCACTTTTAGACCGCATTGCTCGCTGCACTGGTGCTCAGATTATTCCTTCAGTAGACCACCTCTCCTCTCAAAAGCTAGGTTACTGTGAGAATTTTCGGGTGGATAGGTTTCTTGAAGAACATGGTTCAGCTGGTCAAGTTGGAATGAAAGTAGTGAAGACGTTGATGTATTTTGAGGGTTGTCCAAGGCCATTAGGCTTTACAGTAAGCACCCCCAGCCATAATAATTTTAAATTCAAAGCAGATTTCTTATATCTGATTGCCTCTTGACATTACTTCTTGCTTTTTATGTCGTTTCTTCTTCAGATTTTGCTTAGGGGTGCTAATGAAGATGAGTTGAAAAAAGTGAAGCATGTGGTCCATTATGGAGTTTTTGCAGCTTATCATTTGGCACTCGAGACATCTTTTCTTGCTGACGAAGGAGCCTCTCCAGAACTTCCCTTGAACTCCCCAATCACGGTGGCACTTCCTGATAAATCTACGAGCATTGAACGTTCGATATCTACTGTGCCAGGTTTCACGGTCTCCACATATGAAAAATCTCCAACAATGCTATCTGGTTCCGAACCACAACGAGCAAACAGTGTTCCAGCATCAGAGTTGCTTTCAACCACTGCCAATCAATCAATCCAGAAGGATATAAATCCTCTGATACCCAATGGTTCAGGCTGGCAGTCTAGAGAAATAAATCCTATTTTCATATTTTCACGCTATAATGTTTCATTGAATTTGCCTGACCGTGTGATAGAGGGAAGAAACTCAGATTTGTCTGTAAGATCTGTACTGGCTGACACACCAGTAGACATAAGCAATCCAACTATTGAGGCAGAAGCAATCCTACAGTCATCTGGGCAAGGCTTTGTTCGAAGGAGTTCTCAAAGTAGTACGAGCTTTATGGTCGAAAACCAAGACAATGGTTCGGAGCTTACAACCGTCCAACAACAAAACAGTGAGAATCCAAAGGAACCACAATCTCAAAAAGAGGAATTTCCTCCGTCACCCTCTGATCACCAGAGCATTTTTGTTTCTCTATCATCCCGTTCAGTGTGGAAAGGAACTGTGTGTGAGAGGTCTCACCTCTTTCGGATAAAATACTATGGTAGTTTTGATAAACCCTTGGGACGGTTCTTGAGAGATCATTTGTTCGATCAGGTGAGTTTTTTTTCTGTTTTATTTTTGTTGTATAATGTGACTTTGCTATTACGGCTTACATAATAATTTGGTAACCCAAATAAATGCTCAAATTGCAGGGTTACAGGTGCCGTTCATGTGAGATGCCATCAGAAGCTCACGTTCACTGTTATACTCATCGACAAGGCAGCCTTACGATATCTGTCAAGAAGCTCCAAGAATATCTCTTACCTGGTGAAAAGGAGGGGAAGATCTGGATGTGGCATAGATGCCTGAGATGCCCGCGGCCTAATGGCTTCCCTCCAGCGACTCTACGAGTGGTGATGTCTGATGCTGCATGGGGATTATCGTTTGGGAAGTTTCTGGAGCTCAGTTTCTCAAATCACGCAGCTGCCAGTAGAGTAGCATGTTGTGGCCATTCTCTGCATAGAGACTGTCTTCGCTTCTATGGGTACTTTTTTCTTGCATCCCCTGGGGCGGAATATAAATAAATTGTTTAAACATGTCTTATTTAAAAATCTGTGGTTTTTCCTTTGCTCTAACAAGTTGTGCCCATGCAGATTTGGGAACATGGTTGCTTGCTTCCGGTACGCTACAATAGATGTTCATTCGGTCTACCTTCCACTATCAATTCTTAGTTTCAACTATGATAATCAGGACTGGATACAGAGAGAGATAGATGAGGTTAAATACCTGTGATTTTCTTGGATGTAGTTTTAAAAATCTAACACATTGACTTGACTGAGTTCTCCCTCTTTTTTAGGTGGTAGAGAGAGCAGAGCTTCTGTTTTCTGAAGTATTAAATGCTATTAGTCAAATTGCAGCAAAAGGTTTTAGGCGTCAAACTGGTGAACTCGAAGAAGTGCTGCAAAGAGAGAAAGCAGAATTCGAGGTAATATATTATGTTCTATATGAAAGAGCATCTAGAACTCAGCGATGCAAAATATTTTGGTTCTCTCTCTTTAAACTAATGTACGACAATAATTATTTTATGACAAAAAGTCTGTTTTGTAACTGTTATTATATTTTTTCCAGGAGAATATACAAAAGATGTTGCACAGGGAGGTGAAGGAAGGCCAACCTTTTGTGGACGTTCTTGAGCTATACCGGATTCGCAGACAGCTGATTTTTCAGTCATATATGTGGGATCACCGCTTGATTAGTGCATCAACTTTACATAAGCTTGAGAGTAGTGATGACACAATGAGAGAAGAAAATGAGAGACCACCCTTGGCTAAGAGCCAGACGCTCCCCGAGATGAATGATGGGACCAATTCTCTTCTGTCTGGCTCAGATGTTTATCTGAATTCTGATGGTGATTGTACCGGTGACACTGGCTCGTTTATTAAGTCTCAGAAGGAAGCCGATAAAAATTCAGATTTGGGTCAGGAAAAGGAAGATGGGGCAGAAGTTTCTCCCAGCAAGACCTTACCTGATACTTCTGATCCNTTTCAATTTTTAGTAATCCATCTCGTGTATTACTTTACAGCATGGTGGTAAAGGGAGTTGTTTGCAAGAAAAATGTGGCTCATAGGAGAATGAGAGCGAAGATTGAGAAAGCTCGACTATTGATTCTAGGCGGTGGGCTTGAGTATCAAAGGGTCTCTAACCAGTTATCTAGTTTTGATACTTTGTTGCAACAGGTGAAATTTTCCTGCCATTTCCATATTTCTTTTTCTTCTTGTTGGTGGTTGGATATGGAATTTGCTTATTTATGCCTAAACCCTTCTACTTCTTACACTTATTTTGGTTTTCAGGAGAAGGATCATCTAAAGATGGCTGTTGCAAAGATTCACGCTGAACGTCCAAATATTCTACTAGTTGAAAAATCAGTTTCTCGATTTGCGCAAGAGTATCTTCTAGCCAAAGACATATCTCTTGTTCTAAACATTAAGAGTCCACTTTTAGACCGCATTGCTCGCTGCACTGGTGCTCAGATTATTCCTTCAGTAGACCACCTCTCCTCTCAAAAGCTAGGTTACTGTGAGAATTTTCGGGTGGATAGGTTTCTTGAAGAACATGGTTCAGCTGGTCAAGTTGGAATGAAAGTAGTGAAGACGTTGATGTATTTTGAGGGTTGTCCAAGGCCATTAGGCTTTACAGTAAGCACCCCCAGCCATAATAATTTTAAATTCAAAGCAGATTTCTTATATCTGATTGCCTCTTGACATTACTTCTTGCTTTTTATGTCGTTTCTTCTTCAGATTTTGCTTAGGGGTGCTAATGAAGATGAGTTGAAAAAAGTGAAGCATGTGGTCCATTATGGAGTTTTTGCAGCTTATCATTTGGCACTCGAGACATCTTTTCTTGCTGACGAAGGAGCCTCTCCAGAACTTCCCTTGAACTCCCCAATCACGGTGGCACTTCCTGATAAATCTACGAGCATTGAACGTTCGATATCTACTGTGCCAGGTTTCACGGTCTCCACATATGAAAAATCTCCAACAATGCTATCTGGTTCCGAACCACAACGAGCAAACAGTGTTCCAGCATCAGAGTTGCTTTCAACCACTGCCAATCAATCAATCCAGAAGGATATAAATCCTCTGATACCCAATGGTTCAGGCTGGCAGTCTAGAGAAATAAATCCTATTTTCATATTTTCACGCTATAATGTTTCATTGAATTTGCCTGACCGTGTGATAGAGGGAAGAAACTCAGATTTGTCTGTAAGATCTGTACTGGCTGACACACCAGTAGACATAAGCAATCCAACTATTGAGGCAGAAGCAATCCTACAGTCATCTGGGCAAGGCTTTGTTCGAAGGAGTTCTCAAAGTAGTACGAGCTTTATGGTCGAAAACCAAGACAATGGTTCGGAGCTTACAACCGTCCAACAACAAAACAGTGAGAATCCAAAGGAACCACAATCTCAAAAAGAGGAATTTCCTCCGTCACCCTCTGATCACCAGAGCATTTTTGTTTCTCTATCATCCCGTTCAGTGTGGAAAGGAACTGTGTGTGAGAGGTCTCACCTCTTTCGGATAAAATACTATGGTAGTTTTGATAAACCCTTGGGACGGTTCTTGAGAGATCATTTGTTCGATCAGGTGAGTTTTTTTCTGTTTTATTTTTGTTGTATAATGTGACTTTCCTATTACGGCTTACATAATAATTTGGTAACCCAAATAAATGCTCAAATTGCAGGGTTACAGGTGCCGTTCATGTGAGATGCCATCAGAAGCTCACGTTCACTGTTATACTCATCGACAAGGCAGCCTTACGATATCTGTCAAGAAGCTCCAAGAATATCTCTTACCTGGTGAAAAGGAGGGGAAGATCTGGATGTGGCATAGATGCCTGAGATGCCCGCGGCCTAATGGCTTCCCTCCAGCGACTCTACGAGTGGTGATGTCTGATGCTGCATGGGGATTATCGTTTGGGAAGTTTCTGGAGCTCAGTTTCTCAAATCACGCAGCTGCCAGTAGAGTAGCATGTTGTGGCCATTCTCTGCATAGAGACTGTCTTCGCTTCTATGGGTACTTTTTCTTGCATCCCCCTGGGGCGGAATATAAACAAATTGTTTAAACATGTCTTATTTAAAAATCTGTGGTTTTTCCTTTGCTCTAACAAGTTGTGCCCATGCAGATTTGGGAACATGGTTGCTTGCTTCCGGTACGCTACAATAGATGTTCATTCGGTCTACCTTCCACTATCAATTCTTAGCTTCAACTATGATAATCAGGACTGGATACAGAGAGAGATAGATGAGGTTAAATACCTGTGATTTTCTCGGATGTAGTTTTAAAAATCTAACACATTGACTTGACTGAGTTCTCCCTCTTTTTTAGGTGGTAGAGAGAGCAGAGCTTCTGTTTTCTGAAGTATTAAATGCTATTAGTCAAATTGCAGCAAAAGGTTTTAGGCGTCAAACTGGTGAACTCGAAGAAGTGCTGCAAAGAGAGAAAGCAGAATTCGAGGTAATAAATTATGTTCTATATGAAAGAGCATCTAGAACTCAGCGATGCAAAATATTTTGGTTCTCTCTCTTAAAACGAATGTACGACAATAATTATTTTAAGACAAAAAGTCTGTTTTGTAACTGTTATTATATTTTTTCCAGGAGAATATACAAAAGATGTTGCACAGGGAGGTGAAGGAAGGCCAACCTTTTGTGGACGTTCTTGAGCTATACCGGATTCGCAGACAGCTGATTTTTCAGTCATATATGTGGGATCACCGCTTGATTAGTGCATCAACTTTACATAAGCTTGAGAGTAGTGATGACACAAAGAGAGAAGAAAATGAGAGACCACCCTTGGCTAAGAGCCAGACGCTCCCCGAGATGAATGATGGGACCAATTCTCTTCTGTCTGGCTCAGATGTTTATCTGAATTCTGATGGTGATTGTACCGGTGACACTGGCTCGTTAAATAAGTCTCAGAAGGAAGCCGATAAAAATTCAGATTTGGGTCAGGAAAAGGAAGATGGGGCAGAAGTTTCTCCCAGCAAGACCTTACCTGATACTTCTGATCCCCCGGAAAATAAATTCGATGTTCGCAGGACACAGTCCGATGGCCAGATAGTTATGAAAAATCTATCCGCCACTCTTGATGCAGCATGGATAGGCGAACGTCAAACATCAGTGGAGATTCCAACCAATAATAAGATCTTGCTTCCTCCTTCCTCCATGTCAAACTCTTCAACTTTCCCTCCAATCTCAGAGGGGTTGAAGCCAGTAGATCTCCCAGAACAGCAAAACGAATTCAAGGTGGCCTATCCAGTTTCACCTGCTTTACTGAGTAAAAATTATGAGGACTCGGAAGATTCTGTAAGCTGGTTAGGTATGCCATTCCTCAATTTCTACCGTTCCATCAACAAGAATTTCCTGCTTAACTCTCAGAAGCTTGATACATTTGGCGAGCATAGCCCTATCTATATTTCATCCTTTAGAGAGACAGAGCTTCAAGGTGGACCAAGGCTACTTCTGCCCGTAGGCATGAATGATATTGTTGTTCCGGTGTATGATGATGAGCCCACGAGTATGATTGCGTATGCCTTGATGTCACCCGAATATCAACGCCAAACTTCTGTTGAAGGGGAATCTCTAGTTTCTTATCCTTCTGAACTGAATATCCCTCGCCCAGTTGATGACACCATTTTTGACCCTAGCAGAAGCACTGGTTCAGTCGATGAGAGTATACTTTCAATGTCCTCATCTCGTAGCAGCTCACTTCTGGACCCACTTTCATATACGAAAGCTTTACATGCTCGAGTCTCGTATGGAGAAGATGGCACTCTTGGAAAAGTGAAGTACACAGTTACGTGTTACTATGCAAAACGGTTTGAGGCGTTGCGAGGTATATGTATCCCTTCGGAACTTGAGTTTATAAGGTCTCTTAGCCGGTGTAGAAAATGGGGAGCTCAAGGTGGAAAGAGCAATGTCTTCTTTGCCAAAACCCTGGACGATCGTTTTATCATCAAGCAAGTCACCAAGACAGAATTGGAATCATTCATCAAATTTGCACCTGCTTACTTCAAATACTTATCCGAGTCTATCAGCACGAAAAGCCCAACTTGCCTGGCAAAAATCATGGGAATCTATCAGGTACTTAACTGCTAAGTTGAGAGATTTCCTGGTCAGGTTTGATTCACTCTTGATGAGACTGCTAAGTTAAGAGATTAACTGCTAATTTGTGTTAACAGGTCGCAACAAAGCAACTTAAGAGCGGGAAAGAAACAAAGATGGATGTTCTGATTATGGAGAATCTTCTGTTTGGAAGAACTGTGAAACGGCTTTATGACCTCAAAGGATCTACCCGGGCGCGATACAATCCTGACTCTAGTGGGAGCAACAAAGTCTTGTTGGATCAAAACTTGATCGAAGCAATGCCAACTTCTCCCATCTTCGTGGGTAACAAGGCAAAACGATTGTTGGAAAGAGCCGTCTGGAACGATACCGCTTTTCTCGCAGTGAGTTTTACTCTTCTACTACAAATCATTTACACTCATCACTACTCTTCGTAAAGTTTAAAAACGCATGCGTCTTGTTTGCGTTTGCAGTTGGGTGATGTGATGGATTACTCGTTGCTAGTAGGCGTGGATGAAGAAAAGAACGAGCTAGTTCTTGGGATCATCGACTTCTTGAGGCAGTACACATGGGACAAACATCTAGAGTCTTGGGTGAAATTTACAGGAATCTTAGGAGGAGCAAAGAATGCAGCACCAACAGTAATCTCTCCAAAGCAATACAAGAGAAGATTCAGAAAGGCCATGACGACTTACTTCCTCATGGTTCCTGATCAATGGTCTCCGCCTAATGTCATTACTAGTAACTCCAGGTCGGATCAACCAGAAGAAACCTCTCAAGCCGGTACACAAGCAGAGTGATATATGAATCCTCATAATGTAAGTTATTTTTTTTGTCTCGTACAGAAATTGGTTTTTTATTTTTTTTTGCATTTTGGGAACACTATTCTTCGGTTATGATTCATTTTTTAAATTTTTTTGGAAGATTGGGTTTCTCATAGATATGATTTTGTTTGCGTCTTTTAGATACTGAGTCGTTCAATTAGAGTTTTAGGAGATTGTCTGGAATTTCTTCAGAAAGATGTGAGATTATTTCAATTTTATCCCGTCTGTACAAAACAAAATTGACATTATTCTTGTGTATATGAGATTCTGTTCTAATATGTTATATGCGCTCGCTCATTGTTTCTTGTTGCTTCCGTCTTAATACTTAAGAAAACATTGAAATCAGAATCTGGACATATATTCATGTTTTGTTGTTCTTACAAAAGAGAAACAAGAAAGAAGCAAATCGCTGCTTCTTTCACGGCCTTTTTTTTTGTCTGTACATCCTTATTCAAGAGGCCCTTTTTGAAGAGAGAACAGATTTTGATTTTTGAAAAGAAAAAAAAAAGAAGATAGAGAGAGATTTAGAGGAAGTCGAAGCTGCTCCATTTGATCATCATTAACTCTTGTTGTGAAGCAATTTCCTGTCTTTGACCATCATCCTTCTCTGCATCTCTCAACTCCTGATAACTTCTTTGCAGAAGATCAAGAATCTCTACCTCTCTGTTTAAAAAAAAAAAAAAACCAAATTCAATCATTAAAAACATTGAAACAAGATCGATCTGATGATATTTAATTTAGGATTAAGAAGTTATCATACCTTGAGTAAGAAGCTACCATTGGACTCTCTGGGGGACAACGAGGACCTTCATCGTACCCTTCACATATAACCTCTCCATTATCATCGGTGTAACATATGATCCCTTGTATCGGATCTTCAAATACCTGTTTCACAAAACAAAAACCAAATCATATTTTGCCAAATGGGTTGTATCCAGATTCTCAAGAAAATCAAGACCCAGTTCTAGGAAAGAAAAAAAAGGATCGTACCGTGTTCTTGGTGGAGTATCTTATCGGTTGAGGCTGTGAAACTGTGACTTGCTTGACTTTAACTTGAATTTGACTCTGTTGAAGCATCAAAGTCTTTGATCTTACTGTCTTTGGAACAAAACATGGTGTTCGAAGAGGAAGACAGAGTTTAGTTGAATATGCCATAGCCTCTGTGTGTTCTCTTTTTGTTTCAGAAGAAACTTTGATCTCTTCTTTTTGGGACAAAATGTTTGGTTTATAGGTCCCAAGTACTTAAACAAAAAAAATGGCAAAACAAAACTTATAAATTCCGATGATTGATTGAATCTTTGTTTAATTATTTTAGAAGACTTTTATACTTTAAATAGACACAAGATGCAAATGATAGAATAGCCGATGAGACTGGTCATCTTATTAACAAGTTTATAATGTCTTTGTCGTGGGGTCATTACTCTCATATTATTAGTTAAATTATTCTCTTTCTTTCTTTCTTTCTTTCTTTCTTTCTTAATGGTTCATTTTTCTCCTTACTTTTAATCTAATGAAAGGTTGGCCAGTCAATTTTTTTCCTGTAAGCGTTGAATTTATGCGCATATGCATTCATAAACAATATTCACTCGTCGTTTACGAAATTCAAACATAAAATGCCTTCACATATTTCATTGTGAAAATTACGTTAGTGGGTGGTTAATTATCTACCGCCCAGTGACGAATTATTTCCTACTTAATTAAATTGTGGCACGTGTCCCTCTATCCAGTGACGTATAAATATTTGTTTTATATCAAAATGTCAATAATTGTATAGTTTAATGATATATATATTTTTTATTTTTTGAACATTTAGTTTAATGATATTAGACGAGAGATTAATTGTTGGCTAAACATGGAGACATCGTCGTACAGTTGCTCGGAAAAGGTCGTCTCTTTCCAACGTCAGTATGGTGTGTTCTAGAGTAGTATAATCTCCCTAGTTTTAATTAATAAATTAATACCAATTTATACATGACAACGAATATTCCTCTATCAAATTAAATAAACTTATACGAATCTTTATTCTGTTTTCAGTTTTCTTTAAAGAAAACCAAAAATGTTCACTAGTTTCTGAGTCATCAACAACTTTGGACATTTTTAACCAAAATAAAAACTCTAAATGGTGGAATCATAGATCAAGGTAGGTCACAAAACGTTGGAGCAAACTTCCAGAATTCAATGTTCAAAATAAAATTAAAAACTTCCAGAATTGCTTTAACAAAAAAAAAATTCTTTAACATTTTTTTGTCTCTAAAACTTAATACTCTTTCCGTTTTATAAATGGCGTTAATTTAAGATTTTTTTTTATTTTTTACAAAAAATTATTTTGTATTTCTAATGCAAAATTTTAAATAAAAAATCAAGTTTAAATTTTATATTAATGTATTAATTATAAATAGAAATTTGTTTAATGTATTAACAAGAGATAAAATAAAAAATTTTAATAAATTTTTTAATATCTGAAAAATAATGAAATAAAGTTGTTAAATGAAACAGAAGGAATATTAATGCTAAATGATTTAGTATATAAATTTTATATAAAAACTATAATTAAGTTTTTGTGGTCTCTGTTTCAGGAGGTTGGGAGGTTACATACGTCACTAGTTTTTTTTTTTTAATCATTTTTCTAGATCGTCGTCCACTTATATCATCGCGTAGTGGTGGCCTAACTTATCAATATCGTACAATCTCCAAATTTTATATAAGCAGGTATATGATTATAAAATTTGATACAATAATTATTAATATTATCTTCTTAATGACTTAATATATTATGATGATGAAGTACTAGAGAGAAACCTACGACTACGAGTTCAAATATAGGGCTCTTGGAGCAACAATTTTGTATTTAAACTTAATAATTAGGTTAATTAGGCTAAGAATATCAAGGCCCGTAGATAGATAAATCCAATATAGGCCCAAGCATATATGTTTGTTTTTTTAACGAACTAACCTGGTTTATTAAAGCATCAACGGTATACTTGTGTGCTTTTTGGTCGGACATCATCGGTTTATATCCGATCCAATGAACCCGGTTATTCAATCCCGAACCCGGTCGATAGTTTTTAATTAGTGGTTGATTAATTTAAAAACCCAAAAACTGGGAAACAGGTAATGGGTTTGGAGCAACGACAAAATTTATATTTAGCCTAATTTATGGCTCGTTTTATAAGTTATATAAGCCCATTAATGGCCCAAGTGTTCTTCTAAGTCTTCTTACTTGTTATTCAAGAGTGCGCGTTTTCGGAAGCTAAAAAGGAGCAAACCAGAAAGAGATTGTTTCTTCGATTCGATCAATCGATCAGCTGGTAAAGTATTTTCTGCATTCATAGAAGTTCATTAGTGATCATAGTTTCTTTAATCGTTTCTATTTTCCTTCCATCTATAAATTTTCAGAGTTTTATACGTTTGTGCAGGTTTCTTTTTTCAGATCGAAATCGGGAAGAAGATGTTTCTCACTAGGTATAATTGAGCCTTTCTTTCTCCGTTTCGACGAAATCTTGTATCTTAGTTTCTGGGTTCATTACGAATGCTTGTATTGATCAAAATTTGGGTATATTTGTTCCCAAGGACTGAGTATGACAGAGGAGTCAATACCTTTTCTCCCGAAGGCCGTCTATTTCAGGTTGAGTATGCCATTGAAGCTATCAAGGTGATTTCTCCATTACTCTAGCTCCTATATGTAGCTTCCCTAGAAATTAGCGGCATCGAGAAATTTGGGTTGAAGAAGAGCGAGAGTCAAAGTTAAAAAGTTTTCTCAATTTTTGTTTCTTAGTCACTTCTCGTGTTAGTGTGCTATGTTAGGACTGGCGTAGATTGGGTGTGTGCACTTGTGTATCCGTTTTTGATTCTCGAGGCTTTTGAATTGTTGCAGCTTGGTTCTACTGCAATTGGCGTAAAGACAAAAGAAGGAGTTGTTCTTGCAGTCGAGAAGCGTATCACATCGCCCTTGCTGGTAATTTTTCCCTTTGCGACTTGTCTTTCTATTAACACACTCAGCGAAATCCAACTGGTTGATTGAGATATCAGTTTAGTCCCCATTGTAAGCATCTAAGAAGTAACCTTGTGTGTTTTCTCTGCCTCTATTGGGCTCTTTTGCATCGCATTGTACAACGAACTTAATCTTGGTTTGGCGTGAGTGATAGAATCTTAAGGGCGGTATAACAAAGTAAAACCATTTTTGAAGTGTCAGTCACTGCTTTCTCAGTCTCTCTGTTTTTTCTTTCTTTAATTCAGGAGCCGAGCAGTGTGGAGAAGATAATGGAAATTGATGACCATATAGGTTGTGCCATGAGTGGTCTGATAGCTGATGCCCGTACACTTGTTGAGCACGCACGAGTGGAGACTCAAGTGAGATCTCACTTTCTGCTTCTCGTGGTTTCTTTCTTTCTTACATCAAAAGATCTTTCTGTTACCAACTTCTGTTTTTTTTTCTTTTTCTGCTGCGTAGAACCACAGGTTCTCGTATGGTGAGCCAATGACTGTAGAATCTACAACACAAGCTTTGTGTGATCTGGCCTTACGCTTTGGTGAAGGAGATGAAGAGTCAATGGTAACAATTTCTCCATTGCTCATTAATATCATAGGAATGTTTTGGTGGCTTTCACTACTTCTGCTTGGAATTTAATGATTGATTGCCAGAGATAAACCCTTAGATCGGGGAACTAAGTTTTAGTTGTAAATTGATAGATACAGTTCTTCAAACGCCACTTTAACAATGCCTTGACTCTTTTCCATATCGTTTTATCATAACCTGAATATACTTAGGCTAGGTCTCATGAATTTTCTGCAGTCTCGCCCTTTTGGAGTATCCCTTCTCATTGCTGGGCATGATGAAAATGGACCGAGCCTGTAAGTTGTTGCTCGTTTAGCTTATATCATTTTCCACCGGCTTATAAGATGAAAGTTGATCGATCTCAAATTGGTATACAACAATGTTAAACAAGACAATCTTGTACAGGTACTACACAGATCCATCGGGAACATTCTGGCAATGCAATGCAAAGGCAATTGGGTCAGGCTCAGAAGGAGCTGATAGTTCTCTCCAAGAGCAATTCAACAAGGTAAATAACTTGATTGTTTCAATGTCCCAAGTACATTACAGAATCTTGTATTTGCTTCTTCTTTTTTTCCCCTTCTTCAGTTTCACATCTTTTATCAGGATTTAACTCTTCAAGAAGCTGAAACAATCGCTGTGTCTATCCTAAAGCAAGTAATGGAAGAAAAGGTACTCAATTGATTTCAAATTTGTTTACTAAAACACCATTGAATCCCACTCCGGTTTAGCCCTTTTCGACACTCTCTTGTTTTCTGTTTAGGTGACTCCAAACAATGTCGATATCGCCAAAGTCGCACCAGCTTATCACCTCTACACTCCTCAGGAGGTTGAAGCCGTCATCAGTCGTCTATGAGGAAATAAACCGGCATTTCTTTCCGGTTATCTTACCTGGTCTGTCAGGGAATATGTCAAGCTTTGTGTCTGCTTCTAGTTCTCTAAACCGATAAACTTTATTTTCACCAAATGATTGTTACATCTTAGTATTGCTTATGTGAGATGAACTGGAGGTTTTTAATTTGCGGACCATATTCCTTGGTAAACTGCTAAGATTAATGTTGGTTGACATTTTGTTCGACTTTATACAATTTCATAAATAATGTGCGTAAAGATTTCCTTTAACGTACACATGAAAATCTCCTTTTGCAGTTTTTTAAACAAAAGGTTAATTTTTACGAAAATAACAAATTTCTCCACTTTTTTTCTATTTTATACCTAGGATAGTATCCATTGTGCGGTATGAAATAATTATTAAAAAAAAATTGTATAGTTATAGTTATAGTTAAATGTTAAATTTTGTTACATCCAAATCAAATATATTTATTTCATTTTTTATTATTTTTATTGAATATTTTTTTTTATTTAAATTTATTGTAAAGATTTTTTAGTTAATTAAAATAGTGTTTGTCAATTAGTTTTAACATATAGGTTTGGCAATTAGTTTAGTGTAATAATTTGAATAGATTTAAAAAATCAAAAAAAAATTAAGAAAAAATTGTGGTACTGACACATCAGCAAATTTTTGCCTCCAATATTTCATGTTTAATATATGTTAGATATATGTATGTGTTTTTAGCAGATTGAAATATGTTTGTAAGATTTTTTTAATATTTTTATCAACATTTAATTTGTAACTATGAAATATAATTTACTGATCATGTATTATATCAGTGAATTTTTATCAACACCGACACGTCGGCAAAATTAGGTTTCAATTTTCTTTTTTAATATATAGTAGATCTGTCTTACACTTTTTGTTTTCAGTAATTTGATGTGTAGTAAAAAAATGAAGGTAACCTGATGTGGCTCGTATATGTTAAGAACTATTATAAGCTTTGATGGAAAGCAAAACATGAAGAAAACATAAGCAAAATATAAAAAAGTAACCATATCTTTTAAGTACTAGAAGGTAGCCGTTTGAAATGTCGAAAACTGAGGTTTGTCGAACTTATTCAGCTTTCCAAATATAACCGTTGTTTTTCTATTTCCGTCGCCAAAAATCACAAGTTTGTTAATGTAAACAATACATTTTCCTTATAGAGGCCTTCCTTAACATGTATGACGTATCTTGAACTTCTCTGTTCAGGTACTTTCGCAACCGCCTCGCTGATCGTTAAGAAATTTTCAGTCTCGTCTTTAGCCACTGTTACGTCCGGTGTCCAGTCAAATGCCAGAAGAGCTTTTAAGTCCTCAGGACCAAACCAATACGGAAAGTCAGCTACGCTCTTATCATCTAATTGTTTTCTCAAGCCACCTAAGGTTTAGAGACAGTAGCTAGGCTATTGCTTGAAACCTCTATGCTTTTCTTCAAAGAATCTGTCAGAATCTTAATTACCTCCAAGTTCCTCTGATAACTCGAGGAATCCAACTCCTTCATCTCCTCAAACCCATCCAAGCAAGTTTCATGATTGATGATGGCATAAGTTAACTTCCCCCTTGGCTCATCGATTTCATCAACTTCCGTCAAAACCTCTCCAAAATCATCAAAACGTCCCAAAGCTTCCTTCAAATGCTCTAAGGAATCCACGAGCAACTCGTCACACACCTTCAGTCGGGATTTAACTGCTGCATCAGCTGAAATTAGAGTATTTGGAAATCCAAGGACCTTCACATGCTCTTCGAGAGCATTGTGAACAGAATCTCTTAATGGACTAGGCTCGGACAAGCCTAATGCAATACAGAGTATCAAGTTAAGAAAACAAAGATAATTCATTTTTTTATTTCTGATGTTTAGTGAACTAGATGTATATTTTGTAAGGTTTTCGTAAACTCTTATTTATAAGCCAAAACGAGTATACAAATCACCTATGTTACATGGAAACGGAAACGGGTACGTGGAAATGGAACGTTTCGAAACGTGAAAACGTCATTTTTAAAAAATATAAAAATGGAAACGTTTTGGAAACGTATAAATAAAAAAAATAAATAAATAAATATATATATACATGTATATATATATATTAAGCATTAAAATATATAATAAGTAGAATATTTGAATCAACAAAATCTAATATATAATTTTACATAATTATTAAGTAATAAAGATTAAAATATGTAAATTCAAAAATTTAGAAGATTTTCTTAATTATCAATTTCATTAGTTTCATTAACCAAAACTATATCCAATTCTAATTTCAAACTCAATAATACCAAAATTATTTTTAATTATCAAATAAAAATAATTATTAGCAAATTAAATAATAACTTACTATAAAGAATTAAATTGATCACTTAATTTTATTTTTATAATTATTTATTTGTTCTAAAAAACAAAACAAAAAAAGTTTTTTTTCTTGTTTTTAAAATGGAAACGTGTGTTTGTAAAATGGAAACGCGTTTCCAAAGTGTTTCCAAACTGGAATTTTTAGGAAACGCGATTTTTCGTATTTCCGACGAGTTTTCGAGAGTTTCGGTTTCCGAAACGTTTCGGAAAGGGAAACGCACTTCGGACGGAGTTTCCATGCAACCTAGCAAATCACATTGTTAGATATGAGATGGGTTTTCACAAATTGTGTTATGTGGTGCCATTTTCTTAAAAAAACAAAAAATAAGTAACTTGATGTGTAGTCGAAAAAAAAGGTAACCTGATATGGCCGTATATGTTAATAACTATTTTAAGCTTTGATGAAAAGCAAAACATGAGAAAAACATAAAGAAAAGAAAAGCAAAATATAAAGAAAAGCAACCATACCTTTTAAGTACTAGAACCTAATCTTGATTTAACTCTTATTTTGTTGTGTGTCAAAATTGTTTAAGTTGTTCATTTATTGTATCTCATCGATTTCTGTTCATTGGAAAATCAATATGGTATGGATCAAACTCGTGACCCCCAAATAAGCTCTCATCCTAGCGAGCTAAGATTTAGGTAATAACGATGAGCCAATATCATAGGAATTGCTAAGGTCATAGCTAGCTAAGATTTCTGATCAACGTTGTTTCAGGACGCGATTTCATTTTCCTAGTAAATCTCCTTTTTACGTATATTGCAAATCTAGAAATGCTATTTTCAGGAACTGTAGCAACCGCTTCAGTCATTGTCTTGTAGTCTCCACTGCCATCTCCGGCCACAATGGTATCAGGTGTCAACCCACAGCTCACAATCCATTTTTGACCCTCGTAAAACCAGTATGCCCAAGTAAGCCCTCATCGTTAGCTAAAATCATTTTAATAACAACAATGATTATGAAAACCGTGAAACATGACTTCATTGCTCGAACGGATTCTCTCTTTCTCTATCTCTTTATCTCTTACAGTATCTGATTAGTGTACATCTGCCATTATTCAGTATATATGGTTAAGAATAATACATTGGCCACTATTCGTTTGTTTCTCTTAACCAGAATAGCAAATATATTATCTCGTAACCATATACTGAGTAAGGTAATCTGAATTTGTAGGTTAAACAACTTAACACATACAGTAATTTGAGAGAGAGAAAGAGAGAATTAGTAGGAGAGACATCATGTCTAAGTTAGTCGTTCAGTAATAATCATTTGCCGCTATTCTTTTGTGTTTAACCAAAATAGCCACTACTTTTTTTGAACACATTTTCCCAAATTTGAGAAATCCTTTTAACCTATATTTTTATATTATATTATTATATAACCATTTTTTTTTACTAAAGGGTATTATAACCATATGTTATAAAGAGCTTTGCACGGCGGCTCTGTTAGTAACAACAATGATTATGAAAACCGTGAAACACGACTTTATTTTTCGGACGGATTCTCTCTCTCTATATGACTAGTGCATCTGCCATTATTCAATATATATATATATGGTTAAGAATCATACATTGGCCACACTATTCGTTTGTTTCTCTCAACCAAAATAGCTAATATATTACTCCCTCTGTTCCACATAGTTTGATTTTTTAGATTTTTCACACATATTAAAAATCAATCATTACTTACTTTTTTCTATTACTTTTTGTTTGCTTTTGAATTTAAATTTACTTTTTCTATTACTTTTTGTTTGTTTATTGTTTTGAAAAAAGGAATATATTAAATCTAATCTAAAAAATTAATCTTTGGGGAACAAAAATAAAATCTAAAAAATCAAACTATCAGGAACGGAAAGAGTATCTCTTAACTATATACTAAATAAGGTAATCATCATCAGAAAGAGAGAGACATCAGACCATGAACATTAATAGTAGAGAGGTTCTCAACAAATAATTAAATATACAAAACCATAAAAAAATAAATTTATTATTTAATAATATTATTTATTATTTTATATTTGTTGAGAGACTTTCTTAAAAACTACCAATGTTGATCCTCTCGTGTTATAATCATTTGCCGCTATTCTTTTGTTTTTAACCAAAATAGCCACCGCTTTTTTCGAAAGCATTTTCCTAAATTTGAGAAATCCTTTTAACTTATATTTTTATATATTATTATAACCATATGTTATAGGCTATTAAATGAATCTCAAATTAGCTGGTTAAGAGAGCATTTACAATTAGATGAACTTTGAGATTAATAAATAAACATAGTTTAACGAATTTTTTTGAAGAATGCTTACTCGTCCAAGTCCACGCAAAAAGGCTTTGCTTTGGAGAACACACCCTTTCTCTCGAGACGGCAAATAAGGCGATTCAGTGAAACCACTTTTTTCATCGTTTCTTCGGCAACAATGGCTTTGTGATGTTGGTCGGCACTATTCATTCTTCTTTGAAAGTGTGACACCTCGATCCAGCGAAGCTGAAAAAATCGGCGGTATCAGGACACCTGTCTCTAGCCACACGGGTCCAGACAGCATATCTTTTACCAGAGTAGGATTCCAGGATAATCTTTGACCAAAAGCCCACCAACATGATCCGAACCTGCAAAACGAAACGAAGAAAAGAAAAAAAGGGAAAGGAGAGGTGAGCATAACGACAACAGCTCAGTGAGAGAAGCTACGATCAATCACCATCAAACATCACACATCATAACAAAAGTACCTAGCTAGAACATCCAGTAAAGCATAAGAAATCAACAGAGATTGTGGCTACCACGTGACCCGCGCCACCTCAATCGGTCACCGCGCGTTCACGCCCCTATACCCCACAAGGTCTACCGTGATCCGCGCCACCCTCATGGTGTACCAACGCGCTCACGCGTGATCCGTGCCACCTAAATCGGTACCCGCACGTTCACGCCCCTATACGGATATCAGTGTCCGCACCACTATCTTTGGGCTCGCTGCTTGCCCCCTCCAGCGATGGATCTGACACCACCTCAATCGGTACCCGCGTGATCCAACAAGAAAAACGATGCAACCCTGCTAGGAAATCGTCATCCCAACAGGCCTTACACCGACTGCACACACAAGCCTCAAGCCTCATCCTAAAACTCATACCTCCCAACCCGCACATTGCATATCCCCACCGAATACATACACCCGCAAACAATCCTCAAACATCACATAACCATATTCGTTCTCAGCAACCTAAGCATAGATCTAGGTGTAACACTCATCAACCATTACAATATATAGATATAGTTTTACGTATGTATATAGATCACGACAACTATGTGTATGCTTATAGATACACATAGGTATGAACGAACTCCCTAGACACTTCTATCATGATACGCAGTGTAAGAGGAATTGATCGGAATCC
>JAHZTW010000002.1:11849065-11956587 GCA_020283515.1 Alliaria petiolata | reverse complement strand
TTTTTTTTAATCATTTTTCTAGATCGTCGTCCACTTATATCATCGCGTAGTGGTGGCCTAACTTATCAATATCGTACAATCTCCAAATTTTATATAAGCAGGTATATGATTATAAAATTTGATACAATAATTATTAATATTATCTTCTTAATGACTTAATATATTATGATGATGAAGTACTAGAGAGAAACCTACGACTACGAGTTCAAATATAGGGCTCTTGGAGCAACAATTTTGTATTTAAACTTAATAATTAGGTTAATTAGGCTAAGAATATCAAGGCCCGTAGATAGATAAATCCAATATAGGCCCAAGCATATATGTTTGTTTTTTTAACGAACTAACCTGGTTTATTAAAGCATCAACGGTATACTTGTGTGCTTTTTGGTCGGACATCATCGGTTTATATCCGATCCAATGAACCCGGTTATTCAATCCCGAACCCGGTCGATAGTTTTTAATTAGTGGTTGATTAATTTAAAAACCCAAAAACTGGGAAACAGGTAATGGGTTTGGAGCAACGACAAAATTTATATTTAGCCTAATTTATGGCTCGTTTTATAAGTTATATAAGCCCATTAATGGCCCAAGTGTTCTTCTAAGTCTTCTTACTTGTTATTCAAGAGTGCGCGTTTTCGGAAGCTAAAAAGGAGCAAACCAGAAAGAGATTGTTTCTTCGATTCGATCAATCGATCAGCTGGTAAAGTATTTTCTGCATTCATAGAAGTTCATTAGTGATCATAGTTTCTTTAATCGTTTCTATTTTCCTTCCATCTATAAATTTTCAGAGTTTTATACGTTTGTGCAGGTTTCTTTTTTCAGATCGAAATCGGGAAGAAGATGTTTCTCACTAGGTATAATTGAGCCTTTCTTTCTCCGTTTCGACGAAATCTTGTATCTTAGTTTCTGGGTTCATTACGAATGCTTGTATTGATCAAAATTTGGGTATATTTGTTCCCAAGGACTGAGTATGACAGAGGAGTCAATACCTTTTCTCCCGAAGGCCGTCTATTTCAGGTTGAGTATGCCATTGAAGCTATCAAGGTGATTTCTCCATTACTCTAGCTCCTATATGTAGCTTCCCTAGAAATTAGCGGCATCGAGAAATTTGGGTTGATGAAGAGCGAGAGTCTAAGTTAAAAAGTTTTTTCAATTTTTGTTTCTTAGTCTCTTCTCGTGTTAGTGTGCTATGTTAGTACTGGCGTAGATTGGGTGTGTGCACTTGTGTATCCGTTTTTGATTCTCGAGGCTTTTGAATTGTTGCAGCTTGGTTCTACTGCAATTGGCGTAAAGACAAAAGAAGGAGTTGTTCTTGCAGTCGAGAAGCGTATCACATCGCCCTTGCTGGTAATTTTTCCCTTTGCGACTTGTCTTTCTATTAACACTCTCAGCGAAATCCAACTGGTTGATTGAGATATCAGTTTAGTCCCCATTGTAAGCATCTAAGAAGTAACCTTGTGTGTTTTCTCTGCCTCTATTGGGCTCTTTTGCATCGCATTGTACAACGAACTTAATCTTGGTTTGGCGTGAGTGATAGAATCTTAAGGGCGGTATAACAAAGTAAAACCATTTTTGAAGTGTCAGTCACTGCTTTCTCAGTCTCTCTGTTTTTTCTTTCTTTAATTCAGGAGCCGAGCAGTGTGGAGAAGATAATGGAAATTGATGACCATATAGGTTGTGCCATGAGTGGTCTGATAGCTGATGCCCGTACACTTGTTGAGCACGCACGAGTGGAGACTCAAGTGAGATCTCACTTTCTGCTTCTCGTGGTTTCTTTCTTTCTTACATCAAAAGATCTTTCTGTTACCAACTTCTGTTTTTTTTTCTTTTTCTGCTGCGTAGAACCACAGGTTCTCGTATGGTGAGCCAATGACTGTAGAATCTACAACACAAGCTTTGTGTGATCTGGCCTTACGCTTTGGTGAAGGAGATGAAGAGTCAATGGTAACAATTTCTCCATTGCTCATTAATATCATAGGAATGTTTTGGTGGCTTTCACTACTTCTGCTTGGAATTTAATGATTGATTGCCAGAGATAAACCCTTAGATCGGGGAACTAAGTTTTAGTTGTAAATTGATAGATACAGTTCTTCAAACGCCACTTTAACAATGCCTTGACTCTTTTCCATATCGTTTTATCATAACCTGAATATACTTAGGCTAGGTCTCATGAATTTTCTGCAGTCTCGCCCTTTTGGAGTATCCCTTCTCATTGCTGGGCATGATGAAAATGGACCGAGCCTGTAAGTTGTTTCTCGTTTAGCTTATATCATTTTCCACCGGCTTATAAGATGAAAGTTGATCGATCTCAAATTGGTATACAACAATGTTAAACAAGACAATCTTGTACAGGTACTACACAGATCCATCGGGAACATTCTGGCAATGCAATGCAAAGGCAATTGGGTCAGGCTCAGAAGGAGCTGATAGTTCTCTCCAAGAGCAATTCAACAAGGTAAATAACTTGATTGTTTCAATGTCCCAAGTACATTACAGAATCTTGTATTTGCTTCTTCTTTTTTTCCCCTTCTTCAGTTTCACATCTTTTATCAGGATTTAACTCTTCAAGAAGCTGAAACAATCGCTGTGTCTATCCTAAAGCAAGTAATGGAAGAAAAGGTACTCAATTGATTTCAAATTTGTTTACTAAAACACCATTGAATCCCACTCCGGTTTAGCCCTTTTCGATACTCTCTGATTTTTCGGTTTAGGTGACTCCAAACAATGTCGATATCGCCAAAGTCGCACCAGCTTATCACCTCTACACTCCTCAGGAGGTTGAAGCCGTCATCAGTCGTCTATGAGGAAATAAACCGGCATTTCTTTCCGGTTATCTTACCTGGTCTGTCAGGGAATATGTCAAGCTTTGTGTCTGCTTCTAGTTCTCTAAACCGATAAACTTTATTTTCACCAAATGATTGTTACATCTTAGTATTGCTTATGTGAGATGAACTGGAGGTTTTTAATTTGCGGACCATATTCCTTGGTAAACTGCTAAGATTAATGTTGGTTGACATTTTGTTCGACTTTATACAATTTCATAAATAATGTGCGTAAAGATTTCCTTTAACGTACACATGAAAATCTCCTTTTGCAGTTTTTTAAACAAAAGGTTAATTTTTACGAAAATAACAAATTTCTCCACTTTTTTTCTATTTTATACCTAGGATAGTATCCATTGTGCGGTATGAAATAATTATTAAAAAAAAATTGTATAGTTATAGTTATAGTTAAATGTTAAATTTTGTTACATCCAAATCAAATATATTTATTTCATTTTTTATTATTTTTATTGAATATTTTTTTTTATTTAAATTTATTGTAAAGATTTTTTAGTTAATTAAAATAGTGTTTGTCAATTAGTTTTAACATATAGGTTTGGCAATTAGTTTAGTGTAATAATTTGAATAGATTTAAAAAATCAAAAAAAAATTAAGAAAAAATTGTGGTACTGACACATCAGCAAATTTTTGCCTCCAATATTTCATGTTTAATATATGTTAGATATATGTATGTGTTTTTAGCAGATTGAAATATGTTTGTAAGATTTTTTTAATATTTTTATCAACATTTAATTTGTAACTATGAAATATAATTTACTGATCATGTATTATATCAGTGAATTTTTATCAACACCGACACGTCGGCAAAATTAGGTTTCAATTTTCTTTTTTAATATATAGTAGATCTGTCTTACACTTTTTGTTTTCAGTAATTTGATGTGTAGTAAAAAAATGAAGGTAACCTGATGTGGCTCGTATATGTTAAGAACTATTATAAGCTTTGATGGAAAGCAAAACATGAAGAAAACATAAGCAAAATATAAAAAAGTAACCATATCTTTTAAGTACTAGAAGGTAGCCGTTTGAAATGTCGAAAACTGAGGTTTGTCGAACTTATTCAGCTTTCCAAATATAACCGTTGTTTTTCTATTTCCGTCGCCAAAAATCACAAGTTTGTTAATGTAAACAATACATTTTCCTTATAGAGGCCTTCCTTAACATGTATGACGTATCTTGAACTTCTCTGTTCAGGTACTTTCGCAACCGCCTCGCTGATCGTTAAGAAATTTTCAGTCTCGTCTTTAGCCACTGTTACGTCCGGTGTCCAGTCAAATGCCAGAAGAGCTTTTAAGTCCTCAGGACCAAACCAATACGGAAAGTCAGCTACGCTCTTATCATCTAATTGTTTTCTCAAGCCACCTAAGGTTTAGAGACAGTAGCTAGGCTATTGCTTGAAACCTCTATGCTTTTCTTCAAAGAATCTGTCAGAATCTTAATTACCTCCAAGTTCCTCTGATAACTCGAGGAATCCAACTCCTTCATCTCCTCAAACCCATCCAAGCAAGTTTCATGATTGATGATGGCATAAGTTAACTTCCCCCTTGGCTCATCGATTTCATCAACTTCCGTCAAAACCTCTCCAAAATCATCAAAACGTCCCAAAGCTTCCTTCAAATGCTCTAAGGAATCCACGAGCAACTCGTCACACACCTTCAGTCGGGATTTAACTGCTGCATCAGCTGAAATTAGAGTATTCGGAAATCCAAGGACCTTCACATGCTCTTCGAGAGCATTGTGAACAGAATCTCTTAATGGACTACGCTAGGACAAGTCTAGTCCAATACAGAGTATCAAGTTAAGAAAACAAAGATAATTCATTTTTTTATTTCTGATGTTTAGTGAACTTGATGTATATTTTGTAAGGCTTTCGTAAACTCTTATTTATAAGCCAAAACAAGTATACAAATCACATACAGTTAGATATGAGATGGGTTTTCACAAATTGTGTTATGTGGTGGCCGTTTTCTTAAAAAAAAAAATTAAGTAACTTGATGTGTATGTAGTCGAAAAAAAGGTAACCTGATGTGGCTGTATATGTTAAGAACTATTTTAAGCTTTGATGAAAAACAAAAATAGGAGAAAAGCAAAACATGAGAAAAACATAAACAAAATATAAAGAAAAAAAAAGCAAAACATGAGAAAAACATAAACAAAATATAAAGAAAAAAAAAAGCAAAATATAAAGAAAAGCAACCATACCTTTTAAGTACTAGAACCTAATCTTGATTTAACTCTTATTTTTGTTGTGTGTCAAAATTGTTAAGTTGCTCATTTATTGTATCTCATCGATTTCTGATCATCGGAAAATCAATATGGTATGGATCAAACTCGTGACCCCCAAATAAGCTTTCATCATAGCAGGATCGGCCCTGAGCTCAAGCAGGCCAAGCCCATGCTTGCGGCCCTATTTTTATTTATACAATTTCCGACCCTCAATTTATAGAAATTGTCTCTAGTATAGTGGTAGGTGATGCTCTTTTAGATCTATCATGGGTTCATATCACAAATATGCAAGATAATTTTTTTTAATAAACCAAACTAGCCCATTTTTAATTTGGGCTTGCGGCCTTCAAAATCTCAGGGCCGGCTCTGCATCATAGCTAGCTAAGATTTTAATAATAACGATGAGCCAAT
This sequence comes from Alliaria petiolata, assembly GCA_020283515.1. Lineage (NCBI taxonomy): Eukaryota > Viridiplantae > Streptophyta > Magnoliopsida > Brassicales > Brassicaceae > Alliaria > Alliaria petiolata. The sequence goes on along the minus strand of JAHZTW010000002.1, from coordinate 11,951,110 downwards.
ATCATAGGAATAGCTAAGGTCATAGCTAGCTAAGATTTCTGATCAACGTTGTTTCTGAGCTAAAATCATTTTAGTAACAACAATGATTATGAAAACCGTGAAACATGACTTCATTTCTCGAACGGATTCTCTTTCTCTATCTCTTTATCTCTTACAGTATCTGATTAGTGTACATCTGCCATTATTCAGTATAATACATTGGCCACTATTCGTTTGTTTCTCTTAACCAGAATAGCAAATATATTATCTCGTAACCATAAGGTAATCTGAATTTGTAGGTTAAACAACTTAACACATACAGTCATTTGAGAGAGAGAAAGAGAGAATTAGTGGGAGAGACATCATGTCTGAGTTAGTCGTTCAGTAATAGTAATTTGTATATTGTAGATCTGTTATGACTTATGTTGTATCTTTGATCTGATTTTAATGAAAGTTTAGTTGGAAAAAGAAAAGAAAAGAAAAAAACAAAAAAGATTAACGTATTTTTTTCAACGGAGAAAGTAATAGAGGCTGATCGGATGGTGGAAATATAAAATAATATATTATTTTGAAGTTACAAACCAATAAATTATTTTGTTTAAAAGCAAAAGAATTGCTCTTGAACAATCTAAAATCCAATAAACATATAAAGAATGATCTAAAATCCAAATAATACGATTGCTACGAAAGAATAAAGTAATCAATCACAAAGTTAGCTGATTGGGCACTTTAGTCGGCGGTAACCAATCGCCTCCTCGGATAAACGCGGCAACGGTAAACCTCGCTGCCTGGGAGTCAGTCATAACGGGCTTGTATGCGGCCCATTTAACTCTCTGGGCCACGCCCGATCCAGGACCCGTATTCTTGTACTCCCCGTACATTATTTTCAACGGCTCAACCTCGGCGTCCCAGCGCATCCATCCGGCGGGATTCACGAGCGGCCCAATCTCCGATTGCATAATCACAGTCGTCGAAAACTCCTTCCACGGACGGCCGAGATACGTCTCAGCGGTTACTTTTCCGTTGGCGGAGATTGTGCACCGCTGGATCGAGATCCCGGTCTTATGGTTAGGGTCTTTTCCGCCATGGGCGGTGATTGCGTTGAACTGGTTCGGGAGCGGCTGACGCGGCCGGATATTGCAGTTCTGAAGTACGACGGCGGCGTTCCCGAATATAAAATCGACTGTTCCGGTGACGTCGCAGTCGCGGTAGAATTGGGGGTGGGCATGAGTGTAGAGAGTGTCTTGGTAGCCGTCGAATGAGCATTGGTAGAAGGCTGAGCGATGGGAAGCTGATCGGAACGCAATCGCCTGGTGCTTCTCTGGTCCGGCGGTGTTTATGATTCCCATGTCCTTCATTATGAATCCTTTGCCTTCAACACCTGCGTGAAGGGAGGGGTAAAATCGTAAATAACAATGAATTAATGGTGACATCTGGGTCAAGTTTCGGTTTAATTCGAGTTAAGTAAACAATGGTTTGGTTTGGGTCGATTTGGGTTTAGTTGGTTAGGTTTGGTTCAAATTAAATGATTCAGTTTCATCATTTATTACAGCTTACCAAATAAAAAAATGTTTCTAAATTGGGTAAAAAACTAAATTCTCCCATAGCAAGAAATATTTTAGTAAGAGAGTAGTAGTATTTTAAGAAAGAGGGAGTTACCTAACGTCGCCGTTTCTCAGGTTTTAATCCCGTCTTTGTAGTTCTTGCTGCCGGAAATAATGGTCTTGTCTTTGCCATCTCCGTACATCATAACATTCCATTTGGTATTATTCAAACTTACATTCTCTACATACGTACCGGCTTTCACGTATATAACGAACCTTGTGTTACTCTTACTCGGGACCTTTGCCACCGCCTCGTTAACCGTTTTCACGTCGCCGGAGCCATCCGCCGCCACCGTCACGTTGGGAGTTACATTCTCCGCAAGAAGTAGCCGACGCACCCGAGGACTCACCCAATCTGGGGACGAGTTCGAGCCGAGCAGCCGTCTCCTGTGAACCGTGATCCCGGAATCGCTCAAGGTAGAGAGTACTCTCGCGACGATTGCAATACTGTTGCTGGTGAACTCGGTGGAGTTTCTCATGGCGGATTTCAGCTTCTGCGGGATCGTGGAACTCGCGTACTCCGTGCTGTTGTCCTCGTCGAGCGTGTCGAAACACGTTTCGTGGTAGGTCAAGGCGGCGCTGAGTCACGACTGGAGATCGTCAATGTTCGCCGGGTTTAGGATGTTCTTCCCGTCTCCGACATCCATGACGGAAACAGTCTCGTTGAGACTATCCATCGCGTTGTCTAACATGTTTCCACAGACCCGGAGGGCCGATTTGATGCTCTCTTTATCCGTCTCTTCGGCGAGCTTCTTCGGTAAATCGGAAATCGAAGCGAGCTCGTCGACCACCACCTTCAGGGAAAGCCTGAACAGAACCTCCGGATCCGTAGAGTTGGACGATGGAAGCTTCGAGATGCTTGAGAAACAAGAATCAGGGAACCGAGTCACGCTGCACACTGTTTTGATCGAAGAGGCTGGAGTCAACTTGGGAGTTGAAAACTCGCTGACGAATCATGGGAATCGTTTTGCCGGTTACGAACAACGGCAACGGCAGAACCGGTGACAATCGCCACCAGAACCATGATGGAAACGCCCACTATAATCAACCGCTTCCACGCCTTTCTCCTCAACACTACATCTTGCGCTTCATCTACTTTGAAGTAGCCCTTGATGGACTTCACAGTATCCATAAAACCCAAAATCAAAGGTTTCTAGGTTTTCTTTTTTTTGTTTGTGTGTGTGTGTGTTCGTCGAATAAGGATAAAGATAAATGGCTTTTTATGAGGACTTTATATAAGTAGTACTGGAATGTGAAAATTTACTTTAACGCGATGTGCAAGTTCTTATTTAAGGAAGTGGTGATTCATGATTTGCTGTCACTAATTAATTTAAACCTATCTTCATTAGGTAGTTTCCTTCCTCGGTCTTTCACCATATTTTATTGAATATTGTATATTCAGTGCAAAAATATTCGACCTGATTTAGTGAAAAACATGAATGTCCAAACTTAAATTTATATTCTGAGATTATAAACCATTTAAGTCTTGCTTGATAACACATGCAAATCAGTGCAGCGAAGCTAACATCATAGTAAAAAAAAAGTCAATGTAGTACATATTGGTCGTATTGTCAACGTAGTCGCGATTTTATCAAATACATAAGAAATTACAGGGTTAAATATTCATTGTTCAATTAACATAATTAAGAAGTTCGTTAATCTCTAGTAGCAATTTTTTTGTCTCTCCTTAAATGTCAAATAATCATTTGTAGTTATATATAGTGTGCTAATTAATTAGTTTTTGGATTTTAATGCATGCTTATGTTTATAGCATGATTTTATTTGAAGATATATTATAATGTGATCGGTATACCAATTCTAATGGTTTTCGTGTCTTTACGATGGAAACTTTGAATGTTTGGGATTGTGATTGATGAGTGATATAGTTGATTAGATATCGTAGTGATTTTACATTAATTTCGGATCAGTTTCTTGCAGAATACTAAAGAAGTTTTGCTGTCTAAGTTCTACAAAATATCGTTTATAGAAATATCATATTCAAGAATATTTGGTTTTAAACAGGTTAATCAGGTTCATTTTCCCTTATCGGATGATGTATTTTATTTACAGTATATAAGTGAGTGATTCCAAGATCTAAGAAAGGCCAATACGATATTGTCTTTTTTGTAAGTACGAATATCTCCCAGCTGGTATATAAACAGAGATTTGGAAACAAACAGATTGTTTTTTTTTTGGGGGGGGGGGGGGGGGTTAAATGATATTCTATTTAATGCAAAAGAAATGTAAAATTTCTTTCTTTGCATCAGCCTATTTTTGGAGTGCAAACAAAGATTTTGCAAAGTCGAATCAGAAGAAAGATTATAGAGGAATTGTCTTCTATATTTATTCTAAAAAAAATAGTATGGTGTATTGTTGCAAATTATGCGCTTAATTTGCTAGATTGACAAAAAAAATTGTGTAGACCGAAGATTAGTGGTGAGTGTAAAATCGGTTGAGGTGTATTTATCCATTTTGTGTTTTAATTGCTTCCGCACTTTAATTCAAATTAAATGAGCCTTTATCAAAATTTTCAATATGTTTTACGAGATGGAGGTGTTTTTTTTTAACGTTAATAAAAGTAAGCAAGTAAGAAAAACTAATCTGAACGCTTTTAATTAAAAAAGATGACAAATGTGTTAGTCAGAGATGTTCGGACTCACACACTCACCAAATGCCATTTGGTCAACTTTCTAAAAAAAATGCGGGTTTAGCCATTTGTATAAAACTAAACATCTAAAAACATCTCTCGTGGACAGTGGACTCACAACATCAACTTGAGTTTTCTGTAGCTACGATGAACCGGACCGGACCAATTTAGTTGGACTTGTTTTGCTGGAATCTCGGCTTACTGGTAGAGTACGCTGTACGCCATCACCGAACCGGTAAATTGTCCTAAACACCAAATAGATGCCCTTTCTTGCAAAGGGAACACAAATTGATTTATTTATAAAATCAATAATCATTCGGGCAACAATACAATACGTAGGAACTAGGAATACACAACAATCATATCTTCTCAAAGACCGAGCGAGAAAGGGAAACCGGTCGAAGCTAACCATCCTCCACCACCAATAAACTGACCAGCCGTATATATCTGAGCTTCAGCAGCAGCCGTAATTACCTTAAAGCCCTTCCACTTCACTCTATTTGCAGTTCCAGCCCCTGCTCCTCTGTTCGCATACTCTCTGTAAGTCAGAGTGTTCAACGCGAAAGTCCCGGTCCACTCGGACCACCCTTCGGGTCGGATCACGTCGGAGATATCCGACTGCATTATCACCGTCTGCGAATACTCCTTCCACGGCCGACCAAGATACGTCGGGAAACTGCTTTTCACCGGCTGTAAATCCGACGTGGCGCCGATCCGACATTTCTGGATAACGATCCCGGTGTTCTGGTTCGGATCGGTTCGTCCTTGGGCCGTGACCATGTTTTTCTGCCCGGAATTTGGCCGGCGAGCGTGGATGTCGCAGTCTTGGAGAACGACGGCGGCGTTTCCGAAGATGAAGTCGACGGTTCCGGCGATGAGGCACTTGACGAAGAATTGACGGTTAGAGTGGACGTAGAGAGTGTCTTGGTAAGCTAACATGTCGCATTGGTAGAAAGCGGAGAAATCGGAACCGACACGGAGAGCCACCGCTTGGTGCTTCGACGGGCCCGCCGTGTTCTGGAAAGTGATGTCACGCGCTAGGAATCTCTCGCCGACAGCGGCTGGGCCCCACAAAAGAAAGCAACGGTCAATTAACGGCATCATTAGCTAAAAAGACAAATAAAACGGACTTGTTTTGCTGGAATCTCGGCTTTAGTTAAAAACAAAAATTTATTACTTTTACCTTTAAAAAAAAATGAAATGCAGACTTAAAATGTTAAATGTGATGATATCAAAGGTGTACTGTGATGAAAATGATGTTACAAATGTAAATAACGGACGAAGATTAAAGAGTATTGAAAAGTCAACAACAATTAAACAAAAGAAAACAAAATGTAAGAAAGAAAAAAAGGTAATGAAAGGCTCTCTTCACGAGTGGATGAGCCAATAAACCCAATCCACATAACGTGACCTGGAAAAGCATATGAATAAAGCCAAGACAAATGATGGATAGAGAGACTCGCGCACATGACTCAGAATTAATTAACTAAGTTTCTTGTTCGATTTTGGTAGTTCAAATTCAAATTTAATTTTATCTCGTTACTTGGCTTCGTGTGCGAATCATCGGTTGTAGTGGGACTAAGAATCTACTTGTGTATAATGATATAATCTATGTGCATGAAAAGAGTAAAGATTTTCCCACCAATTAAAGGACCACATCGTGCAAAATTACTTTAATATTTTTTTTCGTAAAATAATAATTAAAATTTGCTTACCAACGGTGGCGGAGTTAAAAGTGGTGCTACCGTCGACGACATTTCTACTTGCGGTGATAATAGTTCTCGTTCGTCCATCGCCCACAAACATTATGTTCTTTTTCTTCTTCGCCACATCCACATTCTCTCTATAAACTCCGGCTTTTATATGTATCACATACCTCTTATTGCTATTCTCCGGTGCCGCCGCAACCGCAGCGGCCACCGTTTTGAATGTCCCACTACCATCAGCCGCCACTGTGGCGTCGGCTTTCACGGTAGACCCTTGAAGAAGCCTCCTATCTCCGGCGGATAACCAAGTCGGCCACCCCTCGGCGTCTAGTTCTCCGGCGCCGGCGATATCTACGGCCGCCGTAGTCTCCTCCTCCTTGAGCTTACGGTTGTTTGAGGTGCTTTTAGCTTTTAGCTCGAAATTGGCTATGTCGGTATCAGTCATGTTCTTGATCATTGCTAGTGCGTTGCTGCACATGTGCTCTACGTGTACCTACACATAATCATTTCGTTACAAAGCTGTATTTTTAAAAAATCGTGTAACAATAAGTTTATATAATTAAATGCATATACTCTAATAACAACATTTGATAGCAACTATTCATACATATAGACCAACACTAGCTAACAACATCTCATTACAAGAATATGTATATACAAAAAAAAAAAAAAAAGTGATGTGATGTGATGTATGAATAGCTTGTTACCCTATCTATAATCTTTTTGCACTATATACATTTTTAAAAAAACTTAATTCGTACACACGATGAAATAATAGAACTGAAACCATTGCGGATTCCATAAATTTAGTGAATCAAAACAACTGCATTTTGTCGACAATTGCAAATTTTAAAATTACTAAATCTATTTTTTACTTTTACCAATTCGATCTTACACATTTCACATATTTATCTTAAATTTTCAATGGTTCTGCAAATCTACATGCGAGTCGTAATGGCTAATGATTTTTTTTTACGTACCTGACCCTTCAACAAGACCTTACGGACTTTCTTGTCGGCGGCGTCATGAGAGAAGCCGTCGAGACAAGTCTCCTGGTTGGTAATGGCGGAGCTAATTAGCGTTTTGAGATCACCGGCGTGTTCCCGGAGAGATTTTTTGTTAGGATACAAATGGAGATCTTCCACCGCCTCGTGGAGCTCATCGAGTGTCTCATCAATAGTCTCCAAACAGTCATGAAGCGCCGTCTTCTCACGAGGAGTCAGTCCTTTCCTATTCTTGATCAGCTTCTTTACCGCGAAGTAATTGTGTTCCACGGCGGTTGTCGTTAGGTTAAGCGACGCCTCGATGACATCTTTTTGCGACGTTAGCTTGACGCCGCCGGAGGTGGCCACGGCGGAGACGCAGAGCTCAGGGTAAAGCGTGGAGCTGCAGGCGGATCTTAGCACCGCGTGAGACGACGGGGATAGAGTTCGTTTTCCAATTTCGTTTGCTTTCGAAGCTCCGGCGGCGATTCCGGCGACGGCGGCTACGAGGAGCAAGGCTACGGCGGCCGATAGTAAAATAAGTTTCTTGTTATTCTTGAAATTATCTTTGGAGAAGATTTCTTTAATTGAAGATGCCATTGTTTGACACTGATGAGTGAGTGGTGAATGTGCTCAATGCTCCTGAAGAGTGGGTGTATATATTGATGAAATTAAAATCAGACACGAGCTTTTTTAAAAAAAATGGCCTCTCACTCTCTCTCTCTCTCTCTGCTTTTCTTGACTTTTCTTGACTATTATTTGAGTGGAATTTCAGTAAACAAAAAAAAACCACATGTTATAAGCCGCCTCGTTATAGAAGATAAGGTTTTTTTTTAGAAAACAGAATAATATTTCGATTATTCGAGTTCCACAGAGGTACTATTGTCGTGTTCCTAAATTTGTAGTTTTGTATTTGAATTTGATATTCTTCGACGACAAGTGTAACTGTGATGACCTCACCACTCTCGGCCACGTCTATCCTTTATGGTGAAGGTCTTTAAACCAATCAGTTGTCGAAATAACTACATTTTATTGAAAATAATGTTTAGAGATTTTCAAGATTTTTTTAAAAAATGTCTTTCTCTTGTTGATTAAAGCTCGATCTTGTCATGCAGTACGAATGGTTCACATTATAGGTATTATTTAAGCAGTAAGCCCCGATACAAAAATTTGAAACTATGAAAGGCATCGAATTATGTTTTGAGAATTCAACTTATGTTTGGTTAATTACTAAGGGCAACTCCAACCTTAGCATTATATTTAGTGTTGAATTCACACCAAATTTAGTATTTTAGTGTTAAATTTTATTTTCCATCTCCAACCACAACACCAAATTTCACACTAAAAATACTATTCTTCATTATTATATTATTAAATTTAAAATTATTTTTCACATTTGTTAACTATTATAGAAAACATAAATTATGCATAATTAATTAATAATAACTTAAACATACAATTAAAACTAACATTAAAAATAATAAAAATTAAAATTAAAATAACAAATTACATTGAAAATATTAATTATGCATATTTAATTAATTACTACTTAAACATAAAATTACAACTAACAACTTAAAAAAAATAACAAATTACATCATACTAATTCTCAGAATTAGTATATTCGGACCACAAGTGTTCGATTAATGCATTTCGAAGTTCAATATGAGCTTCTCGATCCTTAATTTTCTTGTGTCGAGCTAAAAATTCTTGAAATCGAGCTTCATTATTACCCGCCATTTCAACTTCCACAGGTGGGACTTCCTCTCGTTCTTCAATCGGTGCATCAACATCACGCTCATCCTCTATGATCATATTATGCATTATGATGCAAGAAGTCATTATATCATGTAACACATTCTTACTCCAAAAACGAGCTGGTTCAGCCACAATTGCAAATCTTGACTGTAATACTCCAAAAGCTCGTTCCACATCTTTTCTACATGCTTCTTGCTTCTTTGCAAATAATTTTTTTTATGATATTTGTATGATATTATGTCTTTAAAAACTATCTTGTTGCATTTAGTTTTTATGTTTGTGTGATTTTAATTTTGTAATTTTATGTTTTCAATCAAAAAAAATATTATATTCTCAGTATATATTTAAATTTTAATTCGTTTTTTTAATTTGTGTATTAATCTATTATTTTATATAAAAATAGTAAGTGTAATTTAAATCTTATATTATTAAATCTTGTATTAGTTATAAATTTTAACAAATTGATATTATTGATTCAATTATATTACTAGATAAAAATAGAAAAAAAAAAATATATTTTAATTTTTAGTGTGGTGAACAGTGTCACACCAAATATGGTGTGACACTGTTCACTACACTAAAAATATAGTGATTTGGTGTTACTTTTAGCGTTCGGTTGGAGTTGATTTTGACACTAAAATAGAGTTATAACGTCCGGTTGGAGTTGGCCTAAGAATGTAATAAGCTTATTAGCGGTACCCCTAACAATTCCAAAAACTTGTTTGCGGTAGCCTATGAGCCTGGGAGAATAGTACTTCTAAACTCATACTTCTACTTTTATTAAATATAAGTTTCTAATAGTAGTATTATTACTTTTGCATGCGTGTCTGTGTCTTGTTGACGTTATAATTTTTTTATGTTTTTTGGTTAAAAACGACGTTATAATTTTTTTTTACTTATGTCTGTGTCGGATTTTTTTTTTTTTTTTCTAAAACCTCGGGAATTTTGTGATACACAAAATTTATAGTTGCTATATAACTCGAACCGACAATAATTTTTCCTGTATTAAAAGCATATTCTTCTTTTATTTTTTAATATTCTTCTCACGACTAACAGCAGCCTATACACTTTTCAAAAAAAAAAAAAAAAACAGCAACCTATTCAAAATTATTGGTGTTGCGCAAAGAAAAAAAAAAAACATGTGTTGGATGTAAATACTAAAACTGGACCGCCGTTTCAGAAAGAAAAATTAAAAACAATTATCTATTGGTATTTTTATCTAAAATTGTTTTTAAATTTTTTATTTTTATTTTTATGCCATACAGCAGCACTCAGCCGAGAGAACGGCTAATTCATGCATAAACTCAAACAAATTGTGTTAATCCATTCCTAAACTTAGACACCACGCTTAAACATACTTAAACTTTTAACTTTTCAAAATCTCATACTTGAATTCTAAATTCGTCGCTAATCCATACATTGACCTAAACGGAATTATTCCAGCCGTGAACAGTGCTGACTTGGATGGTGCCATGGATGCTGAGTCACAGCTTGAGTAAAAACGATGCCCTTTTGATTAAACCAAAAAAAAAACACAAACCCTCGTCGCCGAAATTAGATGTCGTCGTCTTCAAGCTTATTTTAGCAATTGAAGTAAAACAAAAAAATCAAAGTAAAACAAAAAAATTTGACATTAAATTTCCCGGAAAATGAAAAAGAAAACAGCATCAACGCTGCTCACAGTCATTTCGTTGTTAGATTTATCTCGTTATGCTAAGCATTTTTCAAAATTCACAGAATCGTGATGAAGCAAAACTATTACGCAAATGTTCTTTTGCAAATCAGATTGGAAATGTGTTTTGGTGTGTCGTGTTTTGTAAGGATAATTTCTTAAGTGACTATCACGCAAATCTTCTTTTGCAAATCAGATTAGGACAAATATATATTGAGTTGAAACGAGTAAGAGTAAGAAAAAGACTAACACCAACATTTATCTTCGTGATACGAGTTCGGAAATAGAAACAAACTTTGAACTTACGAGAGAGTAACACCAAAAACTAAAACAAAGCTGTTTCAAAAACAAAACAAAGCAAAAGAACAGCAACACCAAGCTTGAACCTACGAGACCAAAACGAAACGGAGTTGAGTCGGGCACTTGTTGTGAAAGACGACCTCCTGGAGCAAGCTGTTCACGAAGCAACAACACAACAACAACATCAAGTGAATTTAATCATGAGAAACCGAAGATTGAGTTGGTTGACTTGTCCCTTCTCCAACATCAAGTGTCATTGACTCGGGCACTTGTTGTGATGTCTGAGTTTTAGCTTTCTTCTTCTTTGGAGGCCGAGGCCTAAAGGGAACTCCGTCATTAGGACACGAAACTGAGTTATGCTTGGGGAAGCCACATCGATAGCAATGCATTGTGCGTCCGTGTTGGGTCACCTTTTTTCCTTTAGTTGGAGACTCATTAACACCCTTCATTCTTTTCTGAGGGTTCTTTTTTCGACCCTTTGATTTATCTCTAGGTGGAGCTTCAATTGTTTCTTCACCAGAACTTTTCCAAAATTTCATACCCTTAACTGGTCTGATGGAATCTGAGTATTGCTTCTGCCAAGTCGAAGTCAAATAGCAATGAGAAACCAAGCTCTCTGTTTTATATGTCTTCTTATCATAGACAACACGCAATGCATGTCGACATGGAATCCCTGTCAAATCCCACCTCCTGCAGCTACATGTCTTTGCTTTCATGTCAACAGCATAAGATGTGCCTTTCTCAGACACCTCAAACTGACCAGTAGGTCCAGGAGTAGTTTGACAGTCTTTTCTATGCTTTGTCTCTAGAGCAATCACCTTACCAACCTTGAGACTGAATTTTCCCTTATGCTTCTCTGTTTTTTTCTTCCTTGTATCGATCCGGACCATGGCTAGTCTCCTCATGGTTTCTAACATCTCAACTAATGGCATCACACGTGCTTTCTCAAGTGTACTGTTGTATTGCTCTGAATGGTTGTTGAGTGCATCTTCACAAGTAGATGCCGTCTTGAAGAATGCACGACTGCAAGTTTCTGGTTTCCTGATCATCAAAGCTTCATAAACATCAATGTCATACTTCTGTAGTTCTTTCAGACTTGCTTCATAATCAGCCACATTGTGACTCTCAACAATCGCCCAAAATAACCTTTTCATTTGAGATTTCTTCGAGAAAATCCGCCTCAAGTTTCCGTATATGTGTCTAGCACACATTCGATGCTCCACTTTTGGTAATTCTTGTTCGACTGCATTAAGCAACCCCTAATATGCAAAAAAAAAGTGATTAATATATATATATATATGATTATCGTTAAAATCAGAGACATTTAAGTATATATAAACAAGTAACTATTGATCATAATCTATTTACTATGTTTATTATTAAAATCAGAACCATATATAATCTTTATTAATTGTATAAGACATCCATGATCATTATAATCAATATATAATACCTATTATTAAAATCCTAACCATCTTGCATTCCATAGAAAGTAATTAGTCACTTACTTTCTGTCGGTCTGATATAAGTGTGAATCCATCACCATCCTTAAGATCCAAATCTGTTTTCAGCTTTGAAATGAACCACAGCCAGCTCTCGGTGTTTTCTACGTGAACAACTGCCCAAGCCAGAGGGTAAATCTGGTTGTTTGCATCTCTTCCCACAGCTGCTAGGAGTTGTCCTTTTGTACTAGATTTAAGGAAACAACCGTCTATTCCAAAGATTGGTCGACAATGTTCACGCCATGTATCTCGTAAGACAGCAAAACATACATAGAACCTCTCAAATACTTCAAATCCACCTTCTCTAGTGACCGTTCTGAGCTCCGTTGATGAACCAACATTTGTACTATAGACATATAATTAAAAATGTTAGACCATATATAGAACAATAAACTTACGCTTTACTACAATTCAGATCATACAAATAAAAAAAAGATAACAATTTAGAACAAAGAATATACTTTCGCTTTACTACCGTTCAGATCATACAAATAAATAAAAAAGATCACAATTTAGAACAAAGAATATACTTACGCTTTTATTTCAATTTCGTAGTCTTTTATCCGTCGATATTGTTCATCATATTCGTCTTCAATGATACCCAATGCTTTTTTTTTTGCCTTTCGACATTGGTCACTTAATGCATTCAAATCATAACGTTGTTGAATCTGTTTTTGAATTGCTTTAGGCTTCATTCCTAGATCATTCCTTATTTCGTTTACGAACATCCTAGCAATAATAGAATCTGACAAAATCTTGCAACGCCCATCTTTGAAACAAGTATGCTCATCCTGAAATGATTTTACCATCCATTGGCCCACTGATTCTTCGTAAGAACAATAAATTCTCCAAGAGCATGAGATTTCACCTTCGTCTACTTCCACTCCACACTTCTCCTCAGATTTTACTCCTCCCCATCTTGTGAATTGGATATTCCATCCACCCTGCAAAGCATATTCTAAGACGGCTTCTTTGAACTCTTTTATACTATCAAACAATTGTCTAATCCGTAATTCACCACTTCCTTTCTTCCAGCTCTCATAAGTTTTTCTATTAGCTTCTTCTTCACAGTCTGATGTGGGCGGTGTATCTCGGTAGTTTTCATTCTCCTCGTCATCACAAAACGCATTCACAACAGCTTCAACACGAGCATCCTCTTCAAACTCCTGAAACTCAGTATCAGCAACACTGCCACCTCCCTCTGTACCATTGTTATTGTCAGTTTCTTTATCAATACCTTCACCAGATTGTTCATTGATTTGTTCATTCTGATCATCATCTTTCTCCATATATATATCAACAAATTTGGTCCAAGACGCAGCCTCACACATCTTCTGGAAATTGTCACTTCCATTACACATTATCTTGAGTTGCTTTAAATCTTCATACGGAAACTTATATCAAATCCTTTGACGATACAAAGACACAGGAAAACTGCTCATCAATCCGTTGAACAATGCTCTGGCATGTCTTTCAAGCACATGTGTTTCGCCACCATTATAAGTAATCTCACCACCTTCATGCGTTTCAAATTTCCCATTGTAATATATATGGAAAACGGCATCTCCCACAAAACTGAAATTACACAAATTATATGATTACCTTATATTATCCACACACATCACAAAACCCGTAATAAATCAAACCAGAACTTGATAAAACTCTATGGGTTACCTCATATTTTTGGTGGGAAACGAGGAACCCAAACCCAATGCCGAATGTTGTTCTATGATATACTGCAGCTCGAGTTTTTCTCCTTTGTTCTCTCAATTTCGGCGTTGAGTTTTGCTCAGAAAAAGCTTGAAGACGACGACACCTAATTTCCGCGACGAGGGTTTGTGTTGAATGTTTGTGTGTTTTTTATTTTATCAAAACGGTGTGGTTTTAATGAATTTGTAACAGAAAAAACTAAAACAACAGCGTTTTTACTCAGGCCGTGACTCAGCATTCATGGCACCATCCAAGTCAGCACTGTTCACGGCAGAGTCAGCACTGTTCACGGCTGGAATAACTCCGTTTAGGTCAATGTATGGATTAGCGACGACTTTAGAGTTCATGTATGAGATTTTGAAAAGTTAAATGTTTAAGTATGTTTAAGCGTGGTGCCTAAGTTTAGGAATGGATTAGCACAATTTGTTTGAATTCAGGCATGAATTAACCGTTCTCTCGCACTCAGCCACTCACCCTTTTATTCTCAGGCTGAGCGTGGCATAAATAGCCGCCATCCGACCCTTTAAAAAAAAAAAAATTCTATTTAATTTTGACATGATATTGAACTGAGAGAATATATTTACTGTAATAGACTGTAAATGTTGTAGTAAGTTGGATAAATGTTATGCAAACCCCCAGTGGCTGAAGAGTTTTCCGGCGGCTAATCAGTTTTTTCTTGATAAGCGTGGGTCTGATCATCGACCGGTGCTGGTCAGACTTTTATTCTCCAATGAGGTTTACAAAGGGAATTTCAAGTTTGATAAGAGGCTTTTCAGAAAACCTTTGGTGAAAGAAGCAATTATTAGAGCTTGGAATCTCAACCGGAGAGGATTTAACATGTCTGTCTCGGACCGTATTAAAAGATGTCGCAAAGCTCTTAGTTCCTGGAAGAGACAGAATAATCTTAATTCTAGGAATAGGATTATAAAGGCGCAGGTGGCCCTTGAAGCTGAGCAATCTTCAAGTTTCCCTCGTTATCATGTGGTTCATGCTTTGAAAAAGGAGCTGGTAAACGCCTATCGGGAGGAGGAGTCTTTCTGGAGTCAAAAATGTAAACACAAATGGCTTCATGTTGGGGATAAAAACACCAAGGTCTACCATGCGTCAGTAAAAGAAAACAGAGGCAGAATTGGTCTTCAGGTGTTAGTGGATAAGTCTGGTGTTGAACAGAGATCTGAGGCTTCGAAAGGTGAAGTGGCAGCTGATTATTTCTTTGATTTGTTCAAGTCTTCCAATCCAGAGAATTTTCAGGAGATATTCCATGATTTTATTCCTAGAGTTACGAATCGGATGAATGAAAGGTTGATTAAAGCAGTGTCTAAAGAGGAGATTGAAGAAGCGGTCTTTGCAATCAAACCATCGAGTGCCCCTGGGGCTGATGGTATGACTGGTTTCTTCTTCCAACAATACTGGGATGTGGTGGGGAATTAGGTCATTCAAGAGATCAGAATTTTTTCACCTCCGGGTGTTTTCCTGTTGAATGGAATTATACCTTACTTTGCCTACTCCCAAAAACAGTAAAAGCAAGGAGGATGGTGGATCTTAGACCAATAAGCATGTGTTCAGTTTACTATAAGGTTATCTCAAACATTTTGGTGAAGAGATTACAGTCTTATCTTGCTGAATTAGTTTCTCCCTCGCAATCTGCTTTCGTTCCGGAGAGATTGATATCTGATAACATCCTGATTGCGCACGAGTTGGTGCATGGTTTGAGAACCCATCCGGTTATCTCAAAGGAGTTTATGGCAATGAAATCGGATATGTCTAAGGCGTACGATCGAGTTGAATGGTTGTATCTGAAAAGTCTGCTCACTGCTATGGGTTTTGATCAGAAGTGGGTTCAGTGGGTGATGTTCTGTATCTCATCCGTGACTTTCTCTGTCTTGATAAACGATTAGCCATTTGGTTTTATTTCTCCATCACGAGGTCTGAGGCAGGGAGATCCTCTCTCTCCTTCTTTGTTTGTCCTTTGTACTGAAGGCCTATCTCATCTTCTTCATAGAGCGGAACAAGAAGGGTGTATCTCGTGTGTTAGATTTTCAGAAAGTGGACCAGCCATTCACCATCTTCTTTTTGCAGACGATAGTCTGTTTTTATGCAAAGCTGAGGAGGAGCAATGTGGAGTTTTAAAGAAAATCCTCACGTCGTATGGTGATGCCACTGGTCAAGTTATAAATCTGGAAAAATCGTCCCTAACTTTTGGCGAGAATGTGGAAGAAGGTCTGAGAGGAAAAATCCAGCTTCTTTTTGGGATTTTCAGTGAAGGAGGTGCTGGCACTTACCTGGGTTTACCCGAATGCTTCAGCGGTTCAAAAGCAGATCTTTTGGGATTTATTCAGGACAGGTTAAAGTCAAAGTTAACAGGTTGGTTTGCTAGGAATTTGTCCCTGGGTGGAAAAGAAGTTTTGTTAAAGGTTGTGGCTCTTGCCATGCCAGTCTATGCCATGAGTTGCTTTAAGCTTCCAAAATCCACAATAGTAAAGCTTACTAGTGCTATGGCTGATTTTTGGTGGAATGCAGTGGATCACAAGAGGAAAATTCACTGGATCAGTTGGGAGAAATTGTGTTTGCCAAAACCATTGGGGGGTCTAGGGTTTAAAGACATTGAAAGCTTCAATCAGGCGTTGTTGGCAAAACAAGCGTGGATAATTCTTCAAGATCCTTGTTGCCTTTTTGCAAGGTTGATTAAAAGCAGATATTTTGATAAGGAAGTTTTCCTCGACGCTTCGTTTGGTCAGAGACCTTCCTTTGCTTGGAGGAGTATTCTTCATGGACGTGATTTGTTGGTTACTAGGATCACTAAGAAGCTTGGTAATGGTAAATCATTGCTTGTGTGGAGTGATCCGTGGCTGAAAGATGTTCAGTTCAGGGTGCCTCTCATGAAAAACTACCTCATCGACCTCAGGCTGAAGGTTTCAGATTTAATGGAGGCTGACCATTTAAGTTGGAACCAGGAGACTCTTGAGGATTTGTTTTATCCAGGTGATATTGTGCTTATTCAAAAGATGAAGCCACTGGGAAATCAAGATGATTTTTGGTGTTGGAAGCACAATAAAAGTGGGGATTTCACTGTGAGATCTGCGTACTAGGTTGCTCATACTTCCATTAAAAAAGATTTGTTTGTTGAGGCTGGAATCCAACCATCTCTTAATGGATTGAAAGAGAATGTGTGGAATGTTCCTACAGTTCCCAAAATCAAGTCCTTCTTATGGCATGTTTTAAGTGAAGCTCTCCCTGTTGTGGACAATCTGGTAAAGAGAGGAGTGAAGCTGGACAAGCGGTGTCAGTTGTGTGGGGAGGATGGTGAATCTTCCAACCATGTTCTTTTCTTTGTCCTGTGGCACGACAGATGTGGGCGTTATCAGATTTTTCTTTGCCGCAAGAGGGGTTTCACTCGAGTTCTATTTTTGTGAATGTTCACTATGTATTGCAGATGGGGAAAAACACTAGTTGCCTTCTGATAGCGCGTAGATCCTTCCCTTGGATATTGTGGTTTCTATGGAAAAACAGAAACAAATTTTTATTCGAAGGGTCAAGGTTTGCCTTCCTAAATACGATAGAGAAAATCAGGGAAGAGACCAATTTATGGTATATTTCTCAGGAGATTGACTCAGATTTTCGTTGTGGATCCAATGGTGGATCAAGTCTGGCAAGAAGAAATTGGCGCCCCCCGCAGAAAGATTGGTTTAAGTGTAACGTGGGGGTTTCATGGTCTAAAAGGAGTAACTTAGCTTGCTGTGCGTTGGTACTAAGAGATCATGAAGGTCAAGTTTTATTGCATAGTAGGAGGGCCATGAGTGATGTAGGTAGTCTGGACAAAGCAAAACTTCTGTGTTTGGTGTGGGCGATTGAAAGTCTGGGTTTTCATCACATAAACAGGGTTATCTTTGTGGCTGAGGCCCCTGCTCTAATTGGGGTTTTGAATCGACCGAAGGCGTGGCCTTCTTTCAAAGATGAGCTTCTGCTTCTTCAGAATTTTTTGGTAAAGTTTCAGGATTGGATGGCTGAAGTGGAAATCCGACATCGAAACAGAAGCGCGTTTCTCATCGCTCAAAGTGTTGTGCAAGAGAATCGAATTCACTCTTATGTGGCTTTGGGAGCTCCGTTTTGGCTTCGGTCTTTATTTGATAGTGAAAAAGTGCTTGTCTCTGTGACCTTTTGTTAATTCAGCCTGGATTAGCTTATGGTTTGTTAGTCGATTTTTTTGGGTAAATAGATGGATCCTTTTTTTGTTTAGTCCACTGTTTCGGGACCTGTTGGTTTTTATGAGAATTCAAGGTCTGTAATCGACGTTTGATCATCTATAATATTCAGTTGAAAAAAAAAAAGACTGTAAATGTTGTTTTCAGAACGCTAATCATGCCTACAATTGGATATATGTATATATATACATTTAAACGTGCATGTATAATTAAGGGAGAGCAAAACTGTACATAGCGATTAGATACCAGTTGCACCGAATATATCGATGAAATAATAAATAGAAAGTATTTAGGCCAATGGCTGTGGAACTGTAATAAGCATATCCATGGCTGTCATGGCCTCATGGGTCCATTTAACATCTTTAAAAAACAATATATTCAATTAATTCGATTAAAATATTAAAATACGTTTTTGTCGGTATACGTACACGTACAGCGCAGAATCCTAGCTTTCTTGTAAAAACTTTGTGTTCGTAATTTCGTATAATACTCTTTATGTTTTAAAAATAATTTTGTAAGAATTTTTACACATATTAAAAAAACTTATATCCAATCATAAATATATAATTTGTTTTTAGATTAATCAATTTTCTATAAATATTTTTAAAAATCGAAAATTTATCATCATTAATTAGTAAAAAATTGCATATTAATATTTTAAAAAAATCTCTCTTTAAAAAACAAGAAAAACTATAAATTTTATCTTCTAAAAACAGAAAAAGTACATAACATAGAAATATTGGGCTGACGGCAAAATGTATGAATGGTTATACGGTATAATGGTATATGATGTTGCTCTTTTGATCAGATTGTTTTTTTTTTTTAAGAAATTGATCAGATTGTTTTCCGATACAACGAAAATTCTTTTGATCAGAAAAACCATATCTCATGGGTGAATGACTAATTAAATATGGTTTTGAGTTGAAAAGGGTTATACGATATATTAAAATGTTTTCACCAAGTATCTTTCAACATTAAAATATATTTTTTTTTTAAAAGTAAAAGAAAGAAGTGAGGATAGCTTTTGAGATACTATAATGATAATCTTTTGTGACACTTGTCTTTTTTTAGTATTTTAAATTTTAGTAATAATTAAATTTTATTGAAATATCAATATTATATTGTTAAACCAATGAAGATGTAAATTACTAGAAAAATATTCGATTAAGAATTCAACCGTAGCCATAATAGGATAAAATGCGTATTAGTTTTAAAGTTACTTCCCTCGTTTAGAAAAGCAGGCACAGTTGTAAATTACTAAAATTGTACTAATCATCAGTCTTTCTTTCGTTTTCTTTATTGAAAATAAAAAAAGTTAGTATGTCATAATTATTGAAATCCTGTTTTCCTCTCTATCATTACTCTTTCATATCTAAAAGTTTGATAATTTAAGGCAGGGAACGTATTTTATTTAGAAATATAGAAAAGAAAGCAGAACAATTAATAGAGTGGGTTAGGGCACGTTGAAAGAAGAAAATCAACTTGTATTATCCTTTCCGACAACAATTTGCAAATACAGGGCATCCGATGTAGCGCCTCGTTCTTTATAGTTTAAATAAACGAGGGCCTAGTTATTATTTTTCGTATGTGGATCAAATATCATAAATTTATTAATATCAAACGTAATTAGTTCATAAGTTGTATTTGTATACATGTACAAGTGTACAACAGTACAAACTATTCTATCTAGTATCTTCCTACAATTACAAGTGTGTCAGTTTTTTTTTTGTAAGATGAGTGAGAGTGGTCACACTGGTTTGGTATATTTGTCGGTGCTCACACTTTTCACGTGTTGCTGCATTGCATAATACACAGTTAATCTAAATTAAATCGTTGTCAGTAGAGAGCGTTGGGAAATAATTAAAATTACTAAAAGTATTTGTAAAAAAAACATTCATCGCGACATTCACAGCATCTCCGGTTCGCATCTTTCTTGCAAGTTGAAAAAAGCACATTTGGACTTGGATATTATAAAGTTAAATTTTGTGTTTGTGAACAAGTTGCGGAAAACGATATACATTAAGATTCTTAATTTTTTTGTAAGAAATAAACAATAATTCAATGGGGGAAAAATACACTAGCTACTTCTCTCTCTTGGATCAAAAAAAAAAAAAAAAAGCTACTTCTCTCTCTTTTTTTGGTAATATTACGGTAGATTTGTATTATGGGCCGCATCTTCACATAACAATGGGTCTATATTGGCTAAAATGGGCCTAATTTTTCGATATTGTTGGAATCTAGAGTTGTTGTTATAGATAAACTCTCGATTCGTTTTCGCCGGAATATCTACCACCACCGCCGTAAAATCTGGTCGAATTTCGCCCGCTTCGCTGCAAATAGCCTCTTCAACAACCGTCGTCTTCGTAGTAAGAGGAGGAATGTTCGGAACACAGGTCGTGGTTTTGTGCCAAACCCTCGTCGCCACCATGTTCCGGTCTCGTTCCTCGCTGCACCGAACTAACTCTCTTTCTGCAGATAGGACAAGTGGAGTGAGAGCGAAACCACGAGTCGATGCAATCCGCGTGAAAGCAGTGGTTACAGCTCGGCAAAACCCTATATTTGTCTCCGTGGACGAGATCCGAGAGGCAAACGACGCATACGACACCGTCTTTAAAGTCGTTCGGGTTGAAGTCTACGACGGGGATTGATCGGAGAACGGAGGGTTTGATACCAGCACATTCCATGATGGTGATCATGACATGGTCATCGCTGTTTTCATGATCATGATGATTGTCATCATCGCTATCGTAGCACTTAATAATACAACTCACCGTTCCATACACAATCCCAAAGAAAAACACGACGAAGCCGATATTTATTCCGAGATGTATTAGAGTGTCAGAGACAGAATCTTTCATGCTCAAATCCCTTGGAAGAAGATTCATCAGTAAGAGAAAGCTAAAAAAAAAAAAAAAAACACAGACCCTAGAGAAAGCTCTTAATTAATTAGCATCCGAACCTTATTAAGTTATATTTAGTTATTTATAACAACGTTACAAAAACCCAATTTCATTCTAATTAGGATTCCTAATTTATTTTTATATAGATATACTCTTTGTGATGCAATTTAGCTATAGATATATACAACGATACACTCCTAATAAGTCACGACAATTTGTGAAGCCAGAATTTTTTTTTATCATAACTGGTAAAGCTGATCAGAACCTTGCCCGATACGAAACTTGTTTTGTTATATTCTTCTGACACTCATTTTCTCTTGATTATTTTGTTACTCATCAATTTTTTTCTTTCTTCGATTTAAACCTTTATTGATATATATACACAAAATTTATGGATATACTCGACGGAATTAGATTTCTGATGCAATTAAAATTAGATCAAACAAAGAATTAGATAGAAAAAAAGTAACCAAAAAAGTAAAACTAAGAAATTTCGTAATTGGAAATTGTTAACTAAACCAAAACGATAGACCGTAAAAAACGTGACTAACCCAACGCATGACCTGGCTTCCACCTGACGTTACCTTCTTCCTCTTTATCTTTCTTGATGAACACTCCACCGCTTTTCTTCAGTCTTTGATTGCCTTAATATCACTGGTTTCTCTTCATAATGTGTTTTCTTTTTCTTTGACAGAATGAAAGCCTATGTGAGACTTCATCAAATCGACTTCTTCTTCTTTCTTTTTTTGTATTTATAACAATAATATAACAATGTAACAGAACCAGTGGCCATCCTAAATAGGAATGTATTTTATATAGATACTTTTGACATACAAATCGAGTTACAATGAACCGATTACAAAATGGAAACTGCTCCTAAGGCATGGCATTGTGAAGCCAGAACTTTCAGTTCGTACAAGTTTAAGTCCTACAGACATAATTAAGAAGTTAGACTTTGGTACCATTTCGAATATGATTCTCCGCGAGTTTGATAACAGTTTCATTTGTCGGTATCATGACATCTCAACCCAAGTTTGAATTTGACACCTCTGTCTGCCTCGATTTCTAGTTTGCTTACCAGAAGCATAACATAATGTGTTTCCATTAATGTGTACTGATTCAATCAGTTGCATTGCTAGGAGTACGAGCTTTCTACTCTCCAACACTGATGCTTCAGGCAAATTGGTCTCCTGTGGCAGCAAGCTCAAGCCCTTTTCGCTTCGACTCACTTGTTGCAAAGGTTTTTTTTTTTTTGTTCACTTGAATACTTCACCCGTCACCAGTAGTCTTTACATGAGCAGACGCCGTCAACGAAATGGTGGAATCGTTTTGTATCTCTGAGGACAATGACTCTCCCAGTTACTTGCGATACAATCTTCATCCATGAATGGCAGTCTGCACATACTCTCAGATTCTTGGTAACCCTAATTGGAACTCCTTCACCGGTGTGAATTAGAGAATAAGTAGTCGCGAGTCTCTCGCTGTGTCCACAAACCCAATTCGCCTTGGTTTCTTCATCAACATCATGAAGCACCACACTTGTATCAGGAGAATAACCGGATTCTTCAATTGCTTCTTCTAGTTCTGACCATACTTTCTTGTACTCGTCTGAGTTACGAAACTCGTACCCACCACCCGCAACAAAGATTTGAATCTTATCTTTAACCTGAACCCAACTGCAACCAGCTTCTTTTCTGATCCCTCTTTGTTTCATCATCTCTCGGATCTTATCCACATTACCCCACATCTTTGCATCAGCGTATATGTTAGAAACCATAACATAGTTCCCTGGATTATGAGGCTCAAGAACAAACAACTCTTTGGCTGCAATCTCTCCCACTGAAACATTCCCATGGAGCCTACAAGAGTTGAGCAGTGATCCCCAAATGGATGCACTTGGCTTAAAGGGCATTGTTTCCGCTACCTTTACCGCTTCTTCGATTTTACCAGCTCGGCTCAAGATGCCAACCAAACAAGCATAATGCTCCAAGGCCGGTGAAACTCTGAATTCTGTTTTCATGCGTTCAAACAAACTTAGACCATATTCAGTGAACCCTGTATCGCTACACCCAGACAACAAAGCAACAAAGGTAATCCCATCTGGTGCGACGCCTGACTCTATCATACATTCAAACAGATTGGTTTCTTCTTCGATGTCCCCGTTGATTGCGTAACAGTTCAGAATCGTGTTCCATGAAGTCAGATCCTTAGTCGACATACCATCGAAGATTCTCCTAGAATACTCTACCTCACCACATTTACCATACATATCCATCAATGAGTTGAGCAACGGAACATCAGGCTTCTCTTTCGATTTCAGAATCTGTGAATGTATCTCTTTACCGGTGAGAAGAGCAGCCACACGCGAACAAGCGGGCAATATGGTCGTTAGTGTCGCCCAACTAAACCCGATTCTCTCTTCCTGCATCTTCCTGAACAGATTAAGCATCTCATGCACCCGAGCTTTCTTGCTGAGCACCGAGATCAAAGAGTTCCAAGTAACGATGTTTCTATGAGGCATTCCATCGAACAACTTGCGCGCGTCTTCGAACGAGCCCCTTTCCATGTAAAGCTTCAAGAGCACATTACTCACCACCTGATCAACTTCCTCCTTCCGTTTCAAAATCTGGGCATGGATTCCTCTACCAACCCGGAGATCTTTGAGATCAATGCACGCTTTTAACGCGACGGAAATCGAAAAATCCCCTGGATCGATGAAGCTAGATAGCATATCCACATACGCAAGCAGAGCGTCTCTCGGTGACCCGTTTCTAGAGTACCCAATCGCCATCGCCGCCCACACTTCCTCAGTGAGGAAGGTCGAATCGGTGGCATCGTCGAAGATTTTCCGAGCGAGATCCAATCGGCGGCAAACCGAGAAAAGGGTGATGAGCTCGCTCAGTATTTGGGGTCGTGACGGAGACCTGGGTCGTTGAGAACCAAAGAGCAGATTTTTTGGCCGTGGTGGAGCGATCTAGCGGAGATGCAGGCATGAAGAACGTCTGTGTAAGCCTCGGGGATGGAGAGATTGGAGGGCGAGGATGACTTCTCTATCAGAGTGACGACGGCTTCGTCGAGCTTGCCGGATTTAGAGAGGCCAGCGTAGTAGAAATTTAAACGCTTCGAGAAGCCTGATTGTTGTCTCCATGGAACTTGTAAGAATCTGGATTGGATTATACTTTGAGACCCTCCCAATGGAGAAAGATGAGCTTGTAGAGTGACAACATCTGCAAGTTTATTGAATCATGGAAACACTTTATAACCAATGCAATGAACAAAGGCACAACAAGCTTTGAAGAAACATTTTTGCAGAGGCTTTATACATCATCAAGGGTAGAATTCGAACCAATTATCAAACATATTAAAAAAAAAAAAAAAAAAGTGAAATCTATTGGCGCATTATTAATTTTCGGAATCTAAATGCAAACGTACCTAGAGAAGGCATTGGAAATTCAAAAGAAAAAGAGTGAGAGAAGAAGGAAAAACTCGAACCCTCTTCTCTGTGAATATACGGAAGATTATACGCCAACAATGACAGTAAGAAAGTAGCGGAGAAGGAGATGGATAAGCCATGTCTGGTTCTTCTCGTATTTTCTTTTGTTAGTTTGTGTGATTAATGGGCCTCTACTATTTGGGCCTTTCTGTCCTGATGCTTAACTCTGAAACTATACTCGTTTTTTCTCTACAACAATATATAATTTTCTTTGCTCTTGAGTATTTAAAATTTTGAAACATTTTATGTTCTGGTGATCTGGTCCAAAAAAATTCATTCATTTCTCTTCGTAGAAGACAAAGGACCAAGAAGTCCATTATAATGCATATTGGAAAATTTCGAGATCAAAGAAGAGTAGACAGTTAAAAAGAAAAATAAACCATGACGAATAATCACCGGGAAGAGGATTCATCGTCGCCGTTGGATCCTCTTTGCGAGCCTTCAACTTTTTTCTCAACTTCTTTTCTTTTCTGTTCTTTGTCTTCTCTCCCTTTATTAATCCTCTCCCTAATCTCTTCCTCCTAATCATTACAAGAATTTAATTTCATAATTACAATGACAGAATGTTTAAAAACAAACAAGAATTTTGAGATCTTGTATAATCTCAGTTGTGTAATATTTAGTTGCTAATTTAGCTATACATATATAATTACATTGTCAAGTGCTTTAGCGTCGGGAGTCCTGGAACCATGAACACCGGCTCGGTTCGAGGCTTTTCCAACCATCGTCCTCACGCCGTAGTAACGACCATCACACTTTCCGGCGGTTCCGAGAGCTTTCCAACACTTTCCGATCATCATTCTCTTCTCTCTCTGTTTTGATGAATTTTACAAGGGGACGTGTGTGTGTGTAAATAAATATGGTTATGATTCACACGTGAGGTTTGCATGACTATATGATTCCCACTGCCAGCCACGTGCCGTTCAAGTGTCCACATGGCGTCCTCTGTTTTTTTGTGGCTCTATTCAGTAAAACGGTGTCGTAGCGTGGAGACCAAATTATGTTCCGGGTCGGGTGTCCAATACACGAGTTCGGGTTCCGTATCCATCATCGTCGTCACCCGTCACCTTCAATACTGAAGACGGCGATCTCTCTGGAATGAATTTCAATAATTTCTTAACACGACCGTTTTGTTTAAGCGTCAATCAATTCAGTAGCACCATATTCCAAATATTAACAGGAGAATTATTCAAAAATACAATGAAAAAATAACCGTTTTCGCTCGGAACTCACAAAAGGGATAATTTTTGTTCATGTTGTCGGAATCTAAAAAAGCTACAAATGGGGAACATATTACAAGGAAACATGGGATTGTACAATGCGTAGAGGTGGTTGTTATTATTCTCTCGGTTTTATGGGAAAAAACAAAAAACAAAAAAAGAGGAGAAGAAAACTTTTGTTTTGTTGATCGTCTGTCCCTGTCACTTGTTCTCGTCCGACCCAGAATCGGAGCAGACAAGAAGAAAAAAAAAGAGGGGCAAAGTGTTTTTTTTTTTTTTTTTTTGGGATATCTCAGGTAAAGAATTTACATGTAATCATTGGCGCCGGAGCTACCGGAACCGACTCCGACAGTTCTCTTGCTCATGTTAGCTCTCTGCACCAAAACAACCAACGCCTGCACCACTTCAGACATCGGTGGTCTAAACTCTGGCTCCGGCTGTCACAAATTAAAACAATTCAGATTCCATTCTTTCTATCCGCAGGCACACATTTATACGTATATACATTAAAAACATTACCTGAACGCAAAGGGCGATAACATCTGCAAATCGGGAGAGTGATTTAACTGGGTAAAGCCCTTTGAGAGCTGGATCAACCATTTTTCCCAAAGCATCAATGTCGTGAAGCTGAGGTGTTGCCCATCTCACCAATGACTGCTCAGATCTTGACCTTGTGCTGTCACAACAAACATCACCAAGATTTTGCTTCGATTCAGAACACAAGAGAGAAAGGTTTTCAAATTAAGCCAAGTGATACGGATCATAATAGTACCTGTCGAATGGTTTTCTTCCGGTTAAAAGCTCAAGCATCACTACTCCGAAACTATAAACATCGCTCTTCAACGAGTATTGTCCTGACATTGAAACTTCTGGTGCGCTGTATCCTTCATCGTTTTGGTTCAGTAGCTGCACATCATATCAGAATCATAAGTGATGGAGATACAAGAGAGAGAGAGAGAGATACTAGAGACTGGAGAACATATGAAACTGTTGGAAGTTTCTGTATATACCTCATTCGCAGTGGGGAGGAAGCTAGCGAGACCAGAGTCTGAGAGGTGCGGATTTAGCTCTGAGTCAAGTAAAATATTTGCTGATTTGATGTTCTTGTGGACTATAGATGGCGAGCAAACTTCATGCAAGTACCTGCAACAACAACACTTTCCATGAGACTCATTGCCATATAATGGGCAAATAATGTGATTGAGTTGTTTGAAGACTTACTCCAATGCGCGTGCAGTGCCAAGAGCGATCTTGACACGAGGATTCCATATCAACGGTTTGCTTTCCTCTTCCGAAAGATGTAAAAAGTCGTGCATTGAGTCATTTCTATGGAACTCATAGATCACCAAGTGTTGTCCATGCTCAGAACAGTAACCGTCAAGCTTTGTGACATTTTCGTGATCCAAATGCGCAATCTTCGATACTATTTCGGTAAAATCATCAGCCGTGTCAGTTGGAAGCGCAGAGGAGTCTATTTTCTTCACAGCAAGTACCTATTAGATAAGAGCAATAATATCTCAGCAGCAAAAACATTATGAAATTGTGCTGTTACGAGTAAAGGATCATATAAAACTAAAATACCTTTCCATCATCAAACTGGGCTCTGTATACTCTTCCAAAAGTCCCTTCACCAAGAAGATTATCTTCGCTGAAACTGTTGGTAGCCATTTGAAGATCCGCAACCGAATACGTGTTCACATTTGAAGGAACCACAACAGCAGCTTTCTTTGCAACAATGGGTTTTCTCACTGTTGAATCATCTTCATCAAACGACTTGTGTCGCTCAGCTGGTGGAGGGCGCAGATTCATAGACAACGAGGTATCCAGTTTCTTTGTCTCAACTAATGGTGGATTCTGTATAGATTTATTCTCTGCAAACCACATGATCAAAAAGTTAGAAAACCATAAGAACATGATCAAAAAGTCATGTAAAATCTCTACGAATTCTTTTAATAAGTCACCTTGATGAAAGTCGTTTGAAGCGAGAGTGAAGGGTTGGTTAATGTTATCAGTCTTTTCAATGTCTGTGGACGATGTCCGCTTTGATCTTTTTCTCTTGATCAAGAAGAAAGCTATGACTGCTGCTACAACTACCAATGAAATGACTATTCCTGCTATTCCACCAGCTCCAATCCCTGATTTCTCAGAGCCTTTGCTGCTGCTGGAATCACCATTGGACCGGGGTCGTCCACCGTTACCGGATTTAGGAGTGCGTGATTTACTGATCGGAGGTGTACCAGGAGGTGGTGGAGGTGCAGGCCCGGAATTGAATGAATTACCATCTTTTCTGTTTCCAAGATCATTCAGGAAAAAAAATTTAGTGAAATAAGAAAAAAAGGTTCCAAGAAAATCGAAGAAACCAATGAGAAACTTACTGCAAGTTAATGCCTTTCAAAGAATCTGGTATCCAACCCGTGAAACGATTGTTTGCAATATTCCTGAGGAAGCATTCAGCAAGAACAGCATTCAAATTGATGTTTTTAAATGTGATAGATTTCTAAATACAGATAAGCTTAAGTTACCCACAAATTTTCGAGAGACAGGCTTGCTAGTATATCGATGGTCCCTGAGAACTGATTGTTCTGAAGATAACTGTGAAAGTTAAAAAAACACAATGTTAGTACTATTAACTGGTTCCCTTAGCAGTGGTTTCTTTCAATACATGGATAATACTTAAAGAAGCCTTACATTGATTTTGCACTCGTAAGAGAGCTGAAGGTGCTCGGAAGAGAACCCGTGATAGAGTTGGAAGAGAGGTCCCTGAAAACACACATGATTTTTGTCAAAACTTTTGTTTATTAACTAATCACAAGTTTCGTAACTGATTTAACTCAGGAAGGAAAAAAGGATCTTACAAGACAGTGAGAGAGGTGAGTTTCGTGAAGTCAATAGCTAGTTGCTTCAACTGGTTGTGAGCAAGATTGCTGGACAAAACCAATGGAGCATTAAACAACCAATCTTCTCCGAGAGAAATTCTGAAGATAATATAATTGAACTAAACTATGAACTTACAGGTACTTGAGAGTTGTCATCTGAGAAATGGAATACTGAGCAGATCCAGTGAACTGGTTATTAGCAAGATTCCTAAACAAATTCAGAAACTTTATTAACTTGGAAATCCCACGTAGAAGCTTGTAGAGCATATAGAGAAATCATCATACATACAGTCGCTCCACGTTTGGAGGAAGCTGATACGGCAAATCGCCTCCAAGGTTGTTGTTGCTTAGATCACTGCAGGTTTCACCAAAACAATCCATGAGATTATAACCTTATGCCATTAAATACAAAAGATAGAAACTTTGGACTTTATAGTATCGTGGAAGATGAATCTTACAACTCAGTAACAGAAGTCAATTTATCAAGCATGTATCCTAGTGTTCCAGAAAGTCCAAGACCTGGTAACTTTCTGCAAGTAGATAAAAAAAAAACAAATGTATTACGCATAGATACAAGAGAGAACAAGATAGAACACAGTGATTTTGAAATCATTATTATGATACAAAAATCATTACATTTGAGTAACTCGTGAGCCAGAACACGTTATGCCTCTCCAGTTTTGTCCACAGGGATCACCTCCTGATCCTGTCCACTGTGATAGCTGTCCTGGAGAATTCATGGAGCTGAACATGGTGTTTAACGCCGAAGCTGCGCATATTGAGGACTCACTGAATCAGAGACCATGAGGGAATATTTCAAACCATGGATTGAATCATAATCATCTTGATTTATTTTTTTTTTGTGGATTCCGTGAAGCAGATCCAAGATTAGAGATCATTGGTGGGTTTTATGAACTGTGAGAGGACTTAAAGTTTCCGGTCTAATTGAAGAAATGCCTGAGACTGAACAAACAAAAAAAACCCAGAAAAGGGATACACACAACAAAGGAAAAGAAGAAACAAAATAGAAAGTGGGAGGAAAAGAGAAAAGATTCGAGATTTTGGGGAAACCCATTTTGGTCGAAACAAACCCGTTTTGAAGAAAAGAACATTGTGACGGAAAGTTTTGAGTTTTGGGGATGAAGAAATCAAAAGTTCGTAGGAGGAACATAAACCCAGAATCACCGATAAAACTTACACAAATGATGGATTAAAAACCTGAAAAGATCGAGACTTTTTGGAAGAAAAGAGAGAAACACACACAGTGGAAGATTTTTTTAAGGAGAAGGGAAAAGTAAACTCACTATCTGATGCATCTGTGGCTCCATGAATGGAACTTGGCTTCAACCCTACAATGCAGAGTATAAACAGAGCCAAAGCCACCCGATTCTCAGTCATCTTCTTCTCCTTCTCCTTCCTCTTCCCTTCTATCCTTTCTCTCTCTCTCTCTCTAAAACCAGATGAGACAGAAGAAAACCCAAATGGCAAAAACCCAAAAAGCTCAATTTGTAAATTTTCAGGCTTTTGTGTTCTGAGATTTATTTTATTAATATTTTTTGAGGATAAATTTTGTTAGCTAGATTTTATACTGTTTCAGCCATAAGACGAATTTATCGAGTAAAGCTGGCAAGCACGATTTGCTATAAGTAAGAATCCAAGAGCCATAGAAATAGGCTTCGGCGCTTAGCTTAGCTTTTTTTGTTTCTTCGATATTCTTTTACATTTTTTTACTCCTAATTTTCATTTAATACTAGTATTAATTAGTGTTCTTCTACTTAAATAGTAGTATGATTTTAAGTTTGTCCATGAGGTTTATTAAAACGATTAATCTTGTGGTTGGTGTATCATGGTTATGGTCTGACGCATTGTTTTTTTGTTTTGTTTTTGTGCATTCTCAGTTTCTCATAAATCAAATAAAAATACAAATAAAATAATAACTACCTGTAGTTTTCATAAGGCCTACGCGCTTTTAAAGGTTGTATATTCTTCTTTGTTTTCATTTTTATAGCTTATAACATTTTTCCTGTGAATAAACATTTCATATACGCAGTTTATATTTATTATTTTTTAAAAAATAGAACGAAGCTTTCATACATTACTTTGAAGATTGGCTATGATTGGGTCTTTCCATCATTGCTTTGAAGAATTAATTACTTTCCCTTCACATCTAAGTGGGTTTTATAAAGAAATAGAGTAAAAAGTGAATTTTCTTACTAAAGTAATGAGTTTGTTATGCAAAAAAGGTAAAAAAAAATTTGTGAAGAAACATGTGGGTGAATATGAGTTAAAAACACGCATTAATGTCGCAATTATGGGTATACAATGTATTAAGTATTAACAGATTCATCTTAATTAAACTCACGAGATTCTTGCAGCAAATATGACCTTTTCTATTAGAGAGACGGAAATTAGTTCAGATAATTTGATCATGTGTATGAGAAAAGAGAACTTAGCAAAAGAAGCTATTTACTGATTAAGATTATCATTAGTAGTTAAATGATACAATCCTAAAATGTCATTCAGCATTTTTATATATGTCAATCATTTCGTTAACTTTGAAACTATTGTCAAACTAGAAGTTACATCATCGATAATCAATCATTTAATTTAGATTATCCCAATCAAAATGGAATATATAGTTTGTAAAAAACGTGTTAATCGGTCATTGTACGTGGGTTGCCTCTCATTCACTTGGTTAATGTCTTCGTTGAAAATTTCTTCGTTTCGCTTTCATGATTTTTCTCAATTTAATTACTAATAAATTGCTCAGTTGCTCTTAATGTTTTGACCGGCCAAAAAATACGTTATACGTGTCTGGGATATTAGTTTTAAAATGCACCGACGAGACAAATATATATATTTGACACGGGGTTTGGAATTTAGCATAATAGTTGTGCAAATATATTTTTCATACAATTTTGAGAGAACTATTGGCGACATCTATCTATTTTTTCTACAATTCATATATCACAGGTAGATTAAATTTAGATAGCTAAAACTCGGCTACTACGAATCCCGCAAATACAGAGTTTTCATATTCCCACGTAAGTTGGATCATTTTAATTATTGTTAAACTGCCTAGTGTTATACTCATTTAGGTCGATGAACACAGATCAAGGGTCCTTTCTCCACAAAAAAAAACAAAAAACAAAACAAACAGATCAAGGGTCTTGACTCTTGAAGCCAAGCGTGTGCCAGCAAGAAATTATTAATTAGTATAATGTGTTTGCCAAAAAAAACAAAATAGTACAATGAAAGATTTGACGTATCTCTCCAGCAAATTTATTGAATCAAATCGAGCAACTAAACATTAAAAAAAAAAAAAAAACAGAAAAACAAACGAAACACAAACAAGTTAGCTTCGATGAAACCTGACCTTTGTCCACAAATATCAATCGGGTGACAAAAACAATCTCACCAAGCTAATATTTATTATTATCTTTTTCGTTTTCGTTTGTCTCATTGTTACTACTCATTTGAGTTCATTATAAGCTATAAATTTTTTAGGATTGTATCGTGGAGTAGGTATTGGGTATATTCTAATTTCTATTGACACTTGACACGGACTATTAAGTTCGATAAATAAATAAAAAATTCTTATAAATTAAAGAAATGAAAAAGAAGAAGTTCGAATCAATAGACAAATGACCAAAACAACTTACATTCACGAGCTCGTAACCAAAAAATCTTCCAGAAAGGCCAATCAAGCCGTTAACCAGACTATACTACGCGTAATGTGTGTGCCGTTTATTTGTTTGCCGACAAACTACGCGTCGTTTTGATTTCATTTGTGTACAAAAAGCTGGGCGACCTAATTACGTTATTTTGGTAGGTCCATTCGCAAAGATGGAGGAGAACTATTTGTTTGCATAATAAAATGGTCGGTGACGTGTTAGTGTATTTTGTGTATGCTTTATTTATTTATTTTTTCCAACTTTTCATAATCGATGGTGTATATATGCTTGTATGGTTTACTTTAAAAGATTTTTTTTTCCTACCCATAAAACTTAAAGTAACATGTCAATCAATATATCGATTAGCCCACTACAAACCCTTTATATAGACATCCTATAAATTATTCGTAAGTTCGTAACGTTCACAAATTTGGTCGTTATTACTAATCATGCGTATTTTTTAGTGCCTTTATCGTTTTATTCCTTCGGAGTCTAGGACTATATATGTATTGTATATGTTTATTGTGTTATATACGGACCGAATAATAATTTAAATAAATAAGAGTACTGAAAGTTATTCCAACACTAATTTATAGGAATATCAAATAAGCCACTTGTTAACAAGTAGTCCACCAAAAATTCTCATAGAAACTAGAATGAAACAGAAAAATAATATCTACGTCAATAAATTAATAAAATAAAGCATAAGTTTTGGTAAGCTATAAATACATACATTTACAAATTCAAAGTACCATATTCAACTAATTAAAGATATTACAACGAAGATTATGATCAGATAGTCCGCCTTGCACAGTTGCACGTAAATTCTATATATGCATATATATTCTGCCTACTATGTGAATTTTTCTCTCTTTAATTTTTGACAATTCCGCTGTTTGAATACTTAAAAATCGAAAAGCTAAATGAAATGGTACATATAATCTTATTTATCTAATTTGCTCATCTGAAGAAAGAGTAACAATTGAAAAATTTAGTTCAAAAAAAAAAAAAAAGAGTAACAATCTACTCATCTGAGAAAAGAGAAACACACAAGAAAAAATGCTTTGCTTGTTGAAGAGTTTACTTTCTTTCGGAAGACTTAGGATTAAAAACTGATGAGAACAGACAGAAGTTCTGTCACAGAACCGACGTGTGGCGTGCATGTCAAGAGAAGAAAATATTGTTTGTTCCAAAAAAGCTACAAGCTTTGCATTAAACGATATAATTAAACCGTGCTTTTTAAATCTATCTAAAGCGAGAGTCGAGAGAGCCGCTTTAAACCGACCCCTTAACCACACCTTAAACGATGAGGTGCTTACAGCTTAATATATTACAATGATCATATCTGCTTGCCAAAACCAGTATAATCCTATAATAGCTACAATTTAAAGACTGATCCTTAATCATCCCAAATTCCCAATCATAAGGATTTGCTGTGATAATGGGATTCGATATTTACTCATGATGTACAGTGACATATTTATGTAAAAATCTAAGCTTATAGATTCCCGAATTGCTTATGTGGATTATTGGAAACCGGTTTTAACCATGATGTACAGTGACATATTTATGTAAAAAATCTAAGCTTATAGAAGATATCCAATTTATTTGGGCGGGTCGGGAAGCAAACAGAGTAGCGGACATACTTTCAAAGGCAAATATCCCAAACGATGGAATTTTTTATTCTCATTTTTATGTCTTATTTTGTATTTTTGCTACCTTACATGAAAACCTTATGGGTTCAACATTAACGTAATAAAAGTTGGTCGACAAAAAAAAAAAAAAAAAGATCGATTTTGAGGTAAGGGTGTGAGAAAGCAATAAAACATTTGTCAAAATATGGGTAAAAGGAAGAGCGGGAACGAAAGGACGCGTGGACTCCGTGAGGACCGTGACATGTGTGTGTTGGATTGTTTTTTTTGTGTGTGATAAATATGTGTTGGATTGTTTGGGCCGTTGTGGACAGAGGCCCACTTTCTGAACACCTGCACACGTAGGCATGCGCATTTGTTGGGCCATTAGTGATGAAGGCATACTTTCTGAACACCTCCACACGTGCCTGAGTTTATCCGAGCTTCCTTTTTATTTTCTTGCATTAGTCCTTACAGAACATGAATTTTACATCGATTAATAGCTGGGAAAATAAAAATCGATGAATACTGTGAACATATGAAAAGAAAACGTTCCTTAATATAGACTCAACTGAAAGTTGAAATGGTAGGTGAGTAAGTTTATTTTGTTTTTTTGGTCAGATGACTCTTAAGTGCATTAACTAGTGCAACTTTCGTTTTGGTCACGAAATAGTCGAACTTTTCAAAACTATTTTTTTTTTTTTCCGTTTATGCCAACTCTTAAACTCATTTATAATTAACACCATTGTTTTGGTTACCCATTTGACAAAAATAATTTAAAAAATAAAAAGAGAAAAGTAACAAGTTACAGAAATCAGAATATGCAGTACACCTGGTAAGAAAATGACGAAATTTATCTATAAAATAAAACTTTTAACCTAGACAAGCAACTTCTCCTCTGCAACAAATTAAAAGCCTAAACACAAACAGAGAGATATATGCATGCATATATACATTCATCTATATAGAGTATAAGCTAGCCTCCCCATTTGATACAAAGACACAGAGGAAAGCAGAGACAT
This sequence comes from Alliaria petiolata, assembly GCA_020283515.1. Classification (NCBI taxonomy): domain Eukaryota; kingdom Viridiplantae; phylum Streptophyta; class Magnoliopsida; order Brassicales; family Brassicaceae; genus Alliaria; species Alliaria petiolata. The sequence continues at coordinate 11,916,231 of JAHZTW010000002.1, read as the reverse complement.
GCACAAAGACGACGAATCGGGTTCGGGTCCGAATCCGGGTCACGGGTCGAACTACTTGATTGTTCGGCCTCGCCGAGGCGGGTACAGGGACTTGCTTCGGTACGGTGTGAGAGGAGACGAAACGAGCAAAGAAAAGTTCCTGGAATGGCCTGATGAGTACTCCACTAGGAGCACGGTGGTGGTCGATGAGGAAGCGGAGGATCACCGTTGGGTAATCGTGGTTTCGATTCTGGTCCGCAAGATCATCGGACTTCTCCGTACGCCTATGGAATACACAGGTTTCTTCGTTGACTTTTTCCTCAATCTCTGGTCTGCGAATGGTGGCTTCTTCGGTTTGCTTCTCGGGTTAATTCAAGGTAATCAAAGTTACCAACTTTGACAGAAACGAAAACAAAATGTCGCATTTTTTTTATGAGTTCGGATGATTTTAACGCGAATTGATTGTGTTGCAGCGAAGGTTGTTATACCAGAAAGAGGCTCTGTGGCGTTTATAAGTACAATTGGGCAACTTGACGGGCGAATTGATCTGTACAAGGGTTGGAATTTCGTCGAACAGTTGGTGAGCATAGACTCGGTTGATTCCGGTTCTTCTGGAAGGTTTGGAATCGAACCGGGAAGTCGCGGGCTTATGGATTTGTGTGTGATGGCGTCGAAGCTTGCGTACGAGAACGCCAAGGTTGTTGAAAACGTCGTTAATCTCCATTGGAAGGCAAGTTAAGCTTCAACACACATTTTCACGAGGGGAAAAGTTTCCAACTTTATAAAGTTTCCGTCTTTTAATGTCTGCAGATGAATCTGGTGGAGTTCTTGGATTGTTGGAATGGTGAGAATCAGATAGCAAGATTTAAGCCTTTTAGGATTTGCTTAATTAGACAAGTCTTAATGAACGCTTTGTGTGGATGTGTTTTTATTTATTATTTTGTCTATCTTCGCAGATTATCAGAAGCAGTTGTCTACACAAGTATTTATACTTACGGATAAGCAGAAAGATGCGAACTTGATACTAATAAGCTTCAGAGGCACTGAGCCGTTTGATGCAGATGATTGGGGAACCGATTTCGACTATTCTTGGTACGAAATCCCCGATGTGGGAAAGCTTCACATGGGTTTCATTGAAGCCATTGGTTTAGGTTCCAGAGACGACACTCCCACTTTCCATTACCATCTTTTAGAACAAAACTCCTCCGAGGAAGAGAACCATAAAAAGAGTCCCCTAGAGATGGGAAAGAGAAGCGCCTATTACGCTGTTCATAAAACTCTGAAACGTTTGCTTTCGGAACACGAAAACGCCCTTTTTGTAGTCACTGGTCACAGCTTAGGAGGTGCCTTAGCGATACTGTTTCCCACATTGCTGGTGTTGAAAGAGGAGACAGAGATGATGAAGAGGCTCCTCGGAGTTTACACGTTTGGACAACCGAGGATCGGAAACAGAGAGATCGGGAATTTCATGAAAGCTCAGCTGAATCATCCCGTGGACCGATACTTTCGAGTTGTTTACTGCAACGATCTTGTCCCGAGATTGCCTTACGACGACAAAACTTTCCTCTACAAGCATTTCGGACTCTGTCTTTACTACGACAGCTTCTACAACGAGACAGTAACGTTATATCATCACTTAAAACAAACTTACTGATTTCAGATTTGGAATGTGAAATTTATTTAACTAATGATGGTTTTTCTTGATTGTTTGACAGAAATCAGAGGATGAGCCGGACCCGAACCCTTACGGCCTGCGTTATGAGATTCTTGGTCATGCAAACGCTGTTTGGGAGTTGGTTAGAGGCTTGACAATGGGATACATTCATGGACCAGATTATAAAGAAGGATGGTTTAGGATCTTGTTTAGGCTCATAGGGCTGTTGATTCCAGGTCTGTCGGATCATTGCACGACTGATTACGTTAACTCGGTTAGGCTCGGACCGGATTATGACCTTCAGATGTCCCCTCTTTGAAGAGGAGTGCTCTGTTTTTGAATCGGAACTTGTTCTTGGAATATATCCAGAACTCGGTTAAGATGTTGGTTTGTAAAATAAAATAAGATGAGTTCTGTGGTTTGTTTAGTTCTTGAGCTTGAGCCAATAAAAGAGTTAAATTACCAAAAGTTAAGTTTTATTCTCATTATATTAATTATTATCCTTGCATTGGTTACAACCAGAGGCAAAAATCAAACAAGAAGATCTTAGATGATAGATGAAACCAAAGAGACTACTTTGGTCAAAATGAAAACTAAACCCAAATCTTCCCAAAGATTTCAAACTGTGAAACTCTTTTACTTACATAAAATCGTCCATGGCATCTCTCTGTCTGTTCAAAAACAGTAAAAAAAAACTCCGCCAGCTCGATCAGCGGATAAAGTTTCTCTTTCGGTTGATGCAAATTAACCCATGAAAACAAAAACCCAAAAGACTGATTCTCTAGGTTTAAAAAAGGAGACAAGGTTTGCACCAACCGAAGCGAGATAATCAAAATGGGGAGGGATCAAGCCATGCATCCACCAACACCCAACGGAGAGCTTCAAGAAGAAGAAACATGGGGAGGAGAGGGATATATATACATATATATATATATATATATAGTTATATGTAGAGGTTAATCTGAAGGAGAACTCAAAGGGCTCTCTATTCATCGCCATGGATGTACCAGCAACAAAGCATGGTGGCGCAACGGCGGAGAATGTAGAGACGAGCTCGTTGTTCCTTCACCAAGGAAACACATTTGCTTGTGAAGGCATGACCTTTGTTGAACTTTCTCTTGAATTCTGCCATGGGATTGACAATTAGGGTTTATATTAGTGATCAAAGATTGAGACTTTGTTTTTTGGTTTAAGGTTGAGACTTTGGGTGCCCAAAGAAAAAGAAAAAAAAACCCGTTTGTGGGTGATGGAAGAGTGTGCAAATTGAAGAATTACAATGAATGAGAAAGGGATTTTAAAGGTATTTATAGAGATGAAAAAGAAGAAAGAGGTGTAGTAAATTAAAAGGAAGTGAACTTTAAGAGGAGATGAACATGGTCTTGATTTTTTTGGTTCATTGACATTGGGATTTGCATGGCTCGCTTTGAAATCTCCAAGGAACTATATACTTCCACGAAATCATATCTTTGTACATAAATATTTTTTATTCTGTCATTGTCTAGCCTTATTATATTATGGGGTTGCAAAATAACAAATCTTTGAAATATCACATTTTATGATCACAATTTATGAATCCTTTCAAAATATTTCGGTGGTATTTTAATCGTATATTGTTTTATTCAGTATTAGTATTGTGTATGGAAAAGAGCAAGATGCATAAGTTTACAATTCGAAATTCTCTGCACCTCTAGAAAATGAACTTCATCACAGAAATAAATAATCTAATTGTGTTGAGAAGTGTTTTAAAAAGAAAAACTTATTTGGTGTACCTTTATTTATATGTAAGAAACGCGGTAAACACAGCTGTTGATTAATATTATTTGTTTTTATAACCCTTAAAGGAAATGATTTAACTTAACAACATTGTTTAATATATATAGGGCTTCATCAACACAATCTAAAGAAAGAAGTAGAGAAAGAGTAGAAAAGGGAGAAAGGTGGGCATGAAAAGAGGAGAGATGTTGAAAGAAGACAAAACATTGAGATTTGGTTTAGGGGAACATGCAACCGGCAATCTTATCTTCACTTAAGAAGGTTTGTTTGGTTCGCTTTCTCTTTTTATAATCTCAACTTAAGATTTGTTTCAACTAATGTCACTAAAACGTCTGAATTATCTCTAAGAGCATCAAATCATCGAATCAAACCAGATCGAAAGTATAGTGCTAAACCATTTGATTTAAACAAAAACAATAAAAAATTTGTATTTCAATCTCAATGAGACAATGACTGATTCACTGGTATCCGCTTTGCTGTGGATTTCCTTGGCCTGATCTCGATAATTAATAACCCTAAGGAGTGAGTCTATTCCCTGCGTCGAAACTTGATGACTTTAGGATTCATTTTATTGCACATTCTACTAATATCACATTCTACTAATATTCATGCGAATTTTCTTGTGAAAGGAGTAACTAGCACGTCATAATCTTTTCCTATGCAAGTTCTTCGGTACCGATTGACTTTCTCATGCCGACTAGCATCTTTTTTGCCAACTTAATGAAATATAGTGATTTATGTAAAAAAAAAAAAAGGTTTACTTATGGATAGTTAAATTTTGGAAAAAACTTTTACATTTACAATTGAATTTTGTTTGGTTTGTTAAACTGGAAAGTACTTTGATTTTTTGAAAGTATACATCATCAATTTTATTGTATACTATTAAGTTGTAAACCGGTAACAAAACCTAATATCAACTATAATATATTCTAGAATGTGGTCGTCGGAACAACCATATAAACATTGGGTTTAAAAACATTATCTTTAACCATTGTCATAATTTAATTAGGCAAAACAAAAATCTGTAAGCGAGATTGCGACTGTTCCCGTTTCTCTATAACTCGTTGCGGTTTTATAGCTGGTAGAACAAAATCATCCGTCATGATCTCTTCCTCATTTTTATAATCAGTTCTCCGTCACGGCGTGTATCACTATCCGGATCACAACAGATTTGGATCACATTCAAATCGTCATCAGTCATGCTATACATATTAAAATATCAAGACTTTAATATTTGTTATTGAGGATCTAATTAAGGATTCTAAGCCAAACCGGAATCATAAGTTTTATTATGTTGTTTCTTATAACTTAAATAATACGCCCACATTCCAATAAATTGAAGGATACGAGGTGGGCTACTAGCATCCCTTCTTGTCATTTGCATTGAGATCTAATCGTCCTAACCGTAAGGCCCAATATTTAACTCCAGTTCATTTTTTGAATTATGAATAAGGTCTTAGATTCATTTGTATCTACACGTAGTAACTAGCTTTTATGGATGTTTACAAGGTGCAATGCAATTGGAAAAAAACGAAGTTACATGTTTCCTTTCCGTAAACCTTACATTTTTTCCTTTTCATATTATAACCCGTAGATAGTAGCTTGACATATGAAAATTTATCAAATCTAAAAATAATTATGTACGAGAGTCTATCTAAAACTAAAAAGTAGTTGGCCAAAAACTTGTAATATATGCTTTATTTTGTTTTTCTAAGTTTTTTTCGGACTCGGAAATTGCTGAAACGTTACTAATGCAGTTATGTATATATAACGAAGATATGACAAAAAAGACTATTTATTCTGGTATAGTTTCCATATACAAAATCGTTCAACAATCAACATGTATACACATATACACTAATAAACATATATACACACTCTAGCTATGTTTGTGTTGTTTTTACCTCTAAAGTTGTATAAGAAAAATTGAAGAAGGAAAAAAAAAAACGTGATACAGCCTTAAACGCGTTTGCGACTCGCGTAGCTTTTGCCTACATAATGATAATAATTACTGTTGCTCTGATTTTTACTTCCACCATTAGAACTTCTGCCGCGCAGTAAATAAGACAATGCCCTCCACAGAAACGACTTCCTCCGTCGCGGCGAAACGGCGGTCACGTGACCAGCATGTGCTCTCGTCGACTTCTTAATCACAAGACCTCTAACTTCCTCCGGTGGCTTATAATGCCTAATCAACGGCCACTTAATCCCATCGAAAAACGCATGACGTTTGATATCCTGCGCACCCCTGGCGCATCCTAGCCTTTTCCTCGGATCCTTAACCAAAAGCTTTTCAATCAAGTCCCTCGCTTCCTCCTAATCACCGTCCTCGTGGAAATTCACGGTGTTAGTGGTCGATGCTATATTGCGCAGGGTCTGCTCTTTACTACCTCCCTTAAACGGCGTCGCTCCGTACAACAACTCGTAAAGGAATATTCCGAAGGCCCACCAGTCAACTCCGCTTCCGTGTCCGTTTCCGGAGACTAGCTCCGGCGCAAGGTACTCATGTGTTCCGACGCAAGACCGCGAAAATGCCGTCACCGGCTCCGCGGTAAACTCTGCAACGATCTCCTCCCTCTCGTACTTTTCCTCAGCTGCTGCCCCGGAGAAGCAACCGCTCCTCCGACGACGTAGCGACGGAGAAGAAGAAGTTCTCCTGTACCGGCGAGAATTAAAAGTAGGGACGACGTCGGATTTAAAACAGAGATCGAAATCCGTCAGCATGACGTGTCCGTCTTCGCGGAGCAAAACTTTTTCCGGTTTGAGATCCCGGTACACGATTCCCATTGCATGAAGGTACTCTAAAGCGACGAGAACTTCGGCGGCGAAGAATCTAACCGACTGTAACGGTAAACGGTTACCAGGTTGCTTGCGGAGCAAGGAATGTAAGTCTCCGTTGGGAGCATAATCGATGAGGAGTCACGTGTAGTGAGATTCGTCGATTCGAGTGTAGAGCGTAGGGAGGAAAGGGTGGTCTAACAAGGAGAGGATCTCTGCCTCCGTCTCGACCTGAGAGAGTTTCTTCGCCGTAGTGAGATTATTCCGATCTATGACCTTTAGGGCGAATCTTGCGGAGGAGTCACGGAGGTTACAGAGGAAGACTCGGCCTAGGTTTCCGGTGCCGAGGTGGCGTATTAGTTTCAGTTGACGGAGGTGGATGTTTCCGTCGGAGGAGAGAAGTTTCGCCGATTTGATTGCCGACCATTGAGGATCGTGACGACGGTGGTTGACTGTGGAGGATGAGTCGGAGGAGGTTGTTACGGCGGAGGAAGTGGATAGTCTGTCGTTGAAGCTTAACGTGAGGCTGGATCGAGCGCTTGTGGAGGAGAATGTACGGTCGGTGACGGTGGATGTGAAGCTGAGATCGAGATCGGTGTCGGGGAAATATATATCTTCTTCTTCCATTTTTTCTTTTTCTTGATTTTCCTCTTTTTTTGTGTGTGTTGAAAGGGCGGGGAATTCTGAGTTATTTATAAACAGGATAGTGGGGGAGACTGGGAGAGGAGAAAAGTGATTAATTAGTTAATTAATTATTGATTAAAAAGAAAAGGTTATGTTCTTGACTTGAGGAAGTTGGGGAAAGGACAAGGGAAAGTGATTCGTTTAACCTAAACGGGTCATTTTTTTTTAATGTTTAAATAATTATAAATCATTAATCATTAATCAAATATTGGATTTATGATTAATCTTTGGTGTGCAATCACATGCTTGTTTTACCATAACACATGGATGATTACATTTTAAGAGAGAGATGCGAGAAGACTCGAGAGAAAAAACAAAATTAGTCTTCTACGAAAATTTGATGTGGTTTTACCCTAATTTTTAATAGGTGCGTGAATGTGAAGAAACTTAAGGTCAGTGAGAGTAAATGCGCGCGACTGTGTGCATTAATGAGGCAGTAACAGTTTGTCGGCTGTAACGTTCCTCAAAATTCGCTCAAGGACCGGACTGAGCCTACGCTAACGATCTTATCTTTCGTTTAAGGACTCAATTATATGCGTTTACTGCTAAAATATTTCAGCATTTGTTTGCTACGCTTTTCATTTTCGATTCGTAGCAAGACTATTATTAGTTGATAGGCAATAATGTTTGAGATATATAACTACTTTTTCTCTCTCTCTCTCTCTATATATATATATATAGAAAAAAACAACTAGAATATTAGCAATTTTATTTATCACCATATTCCAACAACTACAAATTTTGATCACCCATTATATTATCAAATTTAGTTATCAATTTTATCAAATTTACAACTACAAATTTTACTTAATTATCACCTATCAGTTTTTTTTTTATGCTAAAAAAACGTGAGAGATACACTTAACGTGTTAAATATAGTTATTTACAAGTCTTCATTTAGGAAAATAAGTGGTTCACATTTTAGAAGCAGTGACAACTTAAAAGATATTACAGAATTTACAGTACTACACAACTGTGAATATAAGGTATTTTAGTAATTGTGTTAAGCAAAAATAAATTGATTGTGATAACAATTCGATATTTTCTCAAAACGATGCAAATTTTATTAATTAGTAATTTAGTCGTATTAGAACATAAAGTTTCATTGTTAATTTTTGGATGGGTCAGAAATTTAAGAGGGATTCGCATGTTGAAGAGAATATGGGAACTGGATCCATGTGATGGGCCATTACAATGGCTTCTTACCGTCGCGGGACCCACGTCGGCTCAAAAGTCTTACTTTGTCTGCCACGTGGCCAACATAGGACCCACCCATGTCGCTTCCATCAATTTTGTAATCTGTTCTATGCGGGCCTCTCTTTTTAAAACTAATAAGTAGTACAATATAATTAGATTAATAAATTCTTCCAATAATTATTTCCCATTTACTTCCTACCTAAATTATTATTTAAATAATATAGGGAACCATCTTTGTTTCTTAATCAATAATTGAAGTTATCAAAGCTCGTGGATTGCTCGTTGATCAGGCTGATGATACATAGAGTCACTGATATAATATTAAATCTATAAAATTTTAATGTCGGTCTTCTTAAGAAAGCTCAGTGGAAACATTTGACGATTAGTAGATGGTTTATTTAATCACTAATAATATAAAATAAAGAAAATTTATTCACTAACCACAAAATAAACCAAAACTTACAAACTAACCAATTTATTTCTCTACTTCTCCCTATCTCTCTAACTTTTTGGTTATTTTGTAATTTTTTCTTTCTGTTTTGGTTATTAACCAAATTGACCCTATAAAATACAGAGAAATCGCCAGATCAGACCGGTACATAATTGCAAAACAAAACCGCGAAACAAAAACTGGTAACCCCAAGATGTCAGGAAAAGGAAAACACGAGGATCTTACCCTGATTAAGTATATGGGTTCAATGGTAATTGAACACAATAATGTCAAATTGTCAATACATCACCAAGCGATTTGCATTAGAAGCAATGGGATTTTGTTAATCAACCACGTGCTTTGGCATAATGAATCGATACATTTATACTCTGGTCGACGAACGTGATATTAACATAATTAATACCTTTCTATACTCAATCAGAATTATAATCAAGTATCTTTACCTTTACAATCCACTGTATTGGGAGTAAAAGTGTATATGTAAGTATGCATATATCATATTAGTTACTTTACCGTTTAAAAAAAAAATTAGTTACTTTACTAGTATATTATTTCAATAATTAGTTACTTTACTAGTATTTTATTTCAATATATATAACTATTCTCGAATGAACTAACTCTCATTAAAGATTCTTATTTTTATTTGTTTCAATTTCAAATGCTATATATGAATTATACACTGCAAAACGAAAAAGAAAAGAATTTTAGAGAAAATTGATGGGGGCAAAGAATCCAACCTGTATTAATTATTAGGAGAAATCATTATTTGAAGACGAAATAATGCTTAACATTTCATGTGATGGGTCGTTGCATTTTGCCACAACTACTTCTAACAGAAATAGAAAAAATCTCCTCATTTATATAATGCTATATATGTATATGTAATATGATACATACGTTGGCCACTTTAATCCTGAGACTAAACTAACACTACAACAGAAACGGTTTTGTAACGATGTTTTATATTAGAGTTAACGTTGGTTACTAAATGACTCGAAAGTAATAACGTCGGTTTGACCACCGACTTAACATCGTCCGACGTTATATATTAATTGGCCTCACTTGATCAAACGACGTTAAGTTTTACGTTTTTTTTTTTTTTTTTAACAAGGGAATATTGATAATTAAGAGGTTTAGAATCAGTTTTTTTTGCCAACTCGCTTCCTATTAGAAATTTTAAAGTCGGTTTAACATCATATCTCATGCATTGGAGTGTAAACCATAGTTAGTTCTTTTTGAGGTGCAATGCATCTTATCTTGAATTTGTTACAATACGATGATTAATTTTGTTAATTTATTATAGTTATTGTGTACTAATTAAGCTCCATGGTTAGTACAAAGCACTTTAATTTAACAAGTTTGACATGGTCATATCACATGTACCAACGTTCATTGAGATCAAAACATAACAGAAGCTCCTAATCATCACCTTGGAGCCCACAACCAATTTATTTAATAAAACAACATACCATATGGGTTTTCAAATACATTGAACTATGCCACTTTTAAGTTAAAACGACTTAAATAACTAAACAGAAACCTAATGGAGACTGAAATAAATACATACAGTGTCTTGCTCAAAAATAAATACACATAGTGTTACTTAGAAATTAATTTTTGACATAACCAACACAAAGGGACATGCCCACAATACGTCTACAAAATACATTTTTTAGAAATTATCTGAGGTTAGTACTATCAATAAACAATTGCACTCTAGAGGTCAAATAGTCAACGTTTGTGGCTGACTAATTCGATCTCGGCCCTTACCTGTAAATGGGCTTTATGTGATGGTTTGATTTCGAATTCGCTTCAAATCTTCTTTCGCATGGGGTCACTATTGTTTGTTCTGCTTGTAGATTTATGTATGCAGTTTGTTGTCTTTTATTCACATTTGATAGCCACATGAATCTAAGTTTTTAAGTTTGTCTACATTAAAAATTAGCCCTTTTTTGGTTAAGATAGTGCTAATTTTTTGCTACTTTTAGGAATTCTCACATATAAATACATGTTATATACCACCTAATCGGTCATTCATTTTATGCATTTGGCCTAATACGAAGTTCGCTGAGGACCATTAGTATTACATTTACTGGAATTAAGTATATGATTTGGTTTGATCACCATGACTGTGTGATTGTATCAACTTTGTTAAAGAAAAAATTATGGAATATCTAGTTAACATTAGCGAAAAAAGGAACTGATCACATTTCGGTTACTGTTTTATTCAACTTTCTCTTTCACTTAAACCAACATAACATATTTATCTTTCATCGTCTCTTGTACTTTTGCCTTCCTGTTTGTGTGTTTTGTTTTTTGTTTTTACTGCTTAGGTGCTTCAAATCTACTGAAGAGTCTATAAGAAGAGATGAGTGAAAGCGACATGTAGAGAATAGACACAAGAAATGTGAACATAACTGAGACCAGTGCCTTGTGACAGAAGACTCCGTAGTAATCACAAGCAGAGCTCCAAGTGATGGCTAAGTTTCCTTTATATACTAAGTAAACCGTCTCCGCAGATACAGTCCCAGCCGCTAGAACAGCATAGGTGACAACCTGGTCAAGCAAGAACAATGTCCAGACTCGGAGCTTGCTTATTGGACACGGAACGGCTATTACAAAGATAGCAGAAAGAAGAGAATACGCAGCACAAACTCCATTAGCATTCACCAAATACCTACAAGAAGAGAACAACAAAAGCAAATTAAGGTTCATTGATTGATTACTCTCAAAGTGAAGCAAGAAGAGAAAGAGAGAGAGAAGAAGGTGCACTTGAAAGCTCCAAGAGTTGAGTAAGAAAGAGAGCCAAAGTCGTTGGAGATAGAGTTCTTGATCATGATCACGAGACCCGCAATACTTATAGCTATTGATGCTACTCGCAGGACCGTCTCTACCGTTCTCTCCGTGCGGTTTAGCTCTAAGGCTGAGCCGTCAATAGCGTCTTGATCAGTCTTGTCCATTTTTTTTTTTTTTTGTGTGTGTTAGGGAAAGAGAGATCTTTGCCTCTTATAATGTTAAGCGTTTCAAGTCGTCATAATAGACAAAACAGCCGCTCAAGCATTCAATTTAGTCATGTGATGATTATGATGTCATCAGTCTCAATTTTAGGTAACTGTCTTGTTTTGTTTGCCCTAATTTATCATTTTATCTAAATTTGGTATTACGTACCAGCAAAGACTAAGGCTCTGGTCACCACAATAATGAGCAGTAACATTAAATTCATTTTCATTCCTTAAAAATTATACTATTTATAAGTAATATTTTGTACACATGTTTCTTTTCATTCCGAAAACTTTAAAACAAAAATATTTTTCATCAAATTTGAGAAAAACAATAATTCATATTCTTTTATTTATTTTTATTCTTTTTCTATTCATTCCTATTGGTGTTTTAATGGTCACTAGTTAGAGTCTAAAAATTTATATATAACTATATATACTTTAGTAGTTTTTGAATTAAAATTACATGTCTAGCAAACGGGAGTGTTGTTGAATTTGGCAAAAACTGAATCGAATTAAACCAAACTAAAATAGGGCAATATGGTTTGATTTTATTAGTCTTATGAATATTAATTTATAGTAATCGTATGATATGAATATAGTTTAGTTATAAACCGATTAAATTAAAAATTGAATGAATAATATAGTAAAATATAATGTATGTAAATTTATAGTATAAGCGATCATCTGTATATGTAATCTCACTTCTATTACAATTATTTTAGTTTAATAAACTACTAACTAATAAAGTTTTCGTTTAAACCTATAAAACACCCAAACGAAACTTTTAACTTTGTTTAGAATACTCATAATTTAATATTGGCAATTAAGAATCCCTAATTTTACGTAGGTTCTTTTCTTTTTGATATTCTTATAGCAGAGGATGCAGTAGGCAAAGCCAATCTTACATTTAAGAAAGAATATATATCTAATATTTTTCTTTAACTCCACCGTTTTATTCTTTGTCTTTTCTAGTCACCAAAATCAACACATCCACATGCATCCAATTTTCATTCAATTTTATGTTTCAATTCTGGGACACTTAATGAATTTACTAGTTATAGTTGAGGTAATTTTATTTTAAAATTTTTAGAGTTTTTTGGTTTAAAACCGAATAAACTAAAAATCAGAAATATTTAAACCAAACCAAAGTAGATATAGATTTTGGTAGATATTTCTCGTGAACTGAAAAAAAAAAAACTAAAAAAAAAACTGAATTGATACCAGATAACACCTATACTGGGAAATATCAAAAGATACCATAAGGTTACTTAAAATAATAATGTGGGCACAAGAGAAGAGCATATAAACTTACAAGTAAAAAAGAGGATTCAAACATATTAAATTCACATGATTCTTGAATAAGAATCCCTATAGCTTCCGAATTTGCTTATGCAAATTATGAGCATTGCATCATAAATCTATATCTCAATAACAAGTAACAGCCTCACCACCATTTTTCCTCAATTAATCTGACAATCATTTGGTTAGACAACCCCATTTCAATAAACATAGCAACTGTTTCATCAAGCATTGGACCCTCTGACGTAACAATAAAGACTCCGATCTATAATCACATCTTTATATAGTTAGTTCAAAGAATAAATGTATGCCTAAGTCCGAGTTTAGAAAATTAAATGGATTCGATCAATTGCTTGGCGCGACCAAAGGAATTTTGACCACCCTCAAAGCAGATCGAATAGAATCTGAAATAGTGTAAATGTGATGAACAGTATCGAATTCGTACCACTAGTTATCGCATCAAAATTAGATTTATAGTATAGACCATTGCATCATCCACGCGTCACATCTTCAAGCATCATACGAGTATATGAAATCTATTTATTCCACCTCGTGATTTCAATTTAATTAGGGGTTTTAAGGGATAAAAAGTTATATATAAAAAACAAAGTGATCTTAGACTTCGATCTTTTGTTAACTGTATACATTTTTTTTTTTTTTTTAAATCAAAACCTTAACAATTGACGAACTGATTTCAGGCAAGAGATAGATTATCTCTTCTTTCTGATGATTAATTGAAGTGGAATAAGAAAGAAAGAAAGGGACAATATAGAATATTTTTATAAAGCGATGTTAGATTCTATGTTCTAGCGAAAAGTTGAAAAAAGAAAAGAAAAACGAGTAAACTGTTTTAGTTTGCTTTGTTTAACGAATAAAATTGTTTGACTCTATAAGAATGTAGAATTAGTTAATTGCAATCAAACGAGATGAATAATCGTGAAACAAATATCGAAATCTAAGTAAATCATTTGGAGGGTTTGAATATTATATAACGTCGTGACAGTTTCACACGATCGGTCAATCCCATCCATGACCATATTTGAGTATAATATATCTATGAGTATGTGTGTGTATATATATATATATATATCTAGAATCTAACATGGAGGAATAGAGAACGAAACAGAGCCAAGGTCAACTTGCCAGACACAAATCAACAGATTAACTGTGTGTAATGTTGACCAAATGAATGGTCAATAAACCGGTTGTGTTTAAACCGGCAAGTCATCCTTGGCTCAACCCCACTCTTTACTCCTTCATGCAAGACCCACTGATACAAGAGGAGACTCCCATCATCATCTCTCTCGATCCAAAGCTACTTATTTCAGATGTGTTATATACCTCTTTGAGTACTCTTGTGTTGTGTGGTTAAGCCTACTTGAGATAGGGTTGGTATTTATAGGCATAGAAATGCGATAAAATTGTGTAGAATATTTTATATATTGTCGATCCCATTTCCATATATGCATGGCTGAGAATTTTGACCAAAACCCTAATTCAAGAATAGAATATAAAAGTTGGGATTAAAGAATATAATCTAGAAGATGGGCTGACCAAATTTTCCGAATTCGAATTTCCGATTTAAATCGAACAGTATATGTTCGTTCCACTACTTTTATCGCTCATAAATAAATATATGTAATTAATATTATGAAGTTTTTTTAGATGGTCGCAGAAACCAATAGAGGAATTTCATTTTTGTGGATAAGTGGAATATAAGATAATGAGAGAATGGTCTTTACTCTTTACAGTGGGAAATGGGAATAGTATTATGATGAGCATTCTTCAACAAGATTTACAAGTTCTATAGTGTATTAACGGCGGAAAGTGTGAAGCTGCTTATGTCAAACAAACTCTCAAAGTCCATTAATAGAGGCTTCAATTTATAGGAAGATTCCAAAAGAAACCTTTCTCTGTGTATATGAGACGGTGGCGGGAAGCTCGAAGAAGTAAAATGGTCCCGTGCGACGCCGTATCGGAGCAGCTACCGTTCTCCGCCATAGAATAAAGGTGGTGGTCCTTTAAATTTATATTGTTTATGTGGTTTCTATAATAACACATATCAAGTTTTGAATGCTTTATATATGGTACGACGTCTAACAACTATGTTACCTGAATTGTCGCATCATGCCATTAAATATGTGGTGGTAGGTTATTGTTTCTTCTTCTAATAAAATAAGATTGTAGTAGGCCTCGTGTTTATAGTTTCTTTTAATTCTATAGTTTAATATTTGATTCTTCATCGAAATATGTAGCTACAAAATATGAGTTTTTGTTCTTTGTGTGGATATGTGGCTAAGGGTTTTTCTGCAAGGTTTTGATGACAACTGAATCACTTCTATATATGTATGTGGATTTGGAAACATTGCTTTACAAATTTCTCTGTACTCTTAGATTGAAACTAAAATAAAAACTAAAGTAACATTATATAAGAAAAATATACACTAATCAATTGATTCCTAATTGGTTTTGAGTTGAAAATTTATAAATTTTGACGGAATAATCGGGAAAAAGAAAGAACACACTATCGATTCAACTAGAACCTATATGCACAGGCACAGCTAGCCATACATAAATTCTGGCTTTTGAGTTAAGTTAAGAGACGGTAAATGTATGTATATGTCATCTTCACGAAATCAATGCTAAAAGTTTGGCAAACCTTTGGCTGGCCAACTCGTTTTGCTGCGATGTTACCCTTAATTATATGTTGCTGTCAATTTTTTCTTTAAGAAACTATGGGATATAATTATTTTAACGGGTACGTATCATGTCACACAGCCATATATTATAGGATTGGAAAATTAGAATATGTGATAATAATATATTATTCTATTTAGCAAATATTTTTATTATTAAGCCACCTTATCTGAATTTGAAATGCAAAACTGTAATCTGTAGTCTTGGGAAATATAATATGAAAATAAATATGAGGTTTAAACGATCTTTAGGATATAAAGAAAATCAAGTGAAATGTGGAAATTTATATAGAGAGAAACTCAAAGCTAAAAAGGCGATGGTTGTCGCTAATTTATTTTGGATTTTGATTATAAATGAAGAGCCCCCCACACCGTCGTCCCTTTGAAAGCAACTTTTCGTACATATCACTTGATTTTGCATCCGTACCAGTGTGTTTGTAAATATAAATCTTGATTTGGGTTTGTTTTTTTGGGTGGTGTTTGTACTTTTCGATTTATAACTTTTCTCGTTAAACCAACTTGTTGTAATCAAATGATTCCGTCATCATTTAGGTTCAAAGTACAAAATGGCTCTTAGTTGTTTGGTTGGTACACTGATACTCGCAGATTACATGTTAAGTTTCATGAACTAAAAATCAATTGAAAATGAGTAGATTGGATTGTGATATCATTTCCGTTGGGGATTCTTAACAATACCAGATAATTACGTTTGGCGATAAGAAAACACAATAGTATCGTTTTGTTAAAAATGGTGGTTGATTAAATAAAGATCATCAATACAATCATGTTACAATTTCAGGTTTGATTTTGTCTAATGACGAGGGGGAGTGTAAGTACTCACTCTTCCACATATATTATTGTCCTTTTGTAGATGCAAGTACTTCATACTCTATAAATTCACTTCAGTTCTCACCAAAATCTTTCACAAACATCTTCTTCTGCAATCTCTCGTTTCTCTATCCTTTTTTTCCATTCCCATGCCCAACGAAGAACTTGTCTTCTCCCAATACTCTCTTTTCGATCCAGAAGATCTCAATCAGAAATGGAAACAGTTAAGACCTCCAGGTTCATCACCGAGGTGGCTCCGGCAAAGTTGATATCGGCGACGAGAGAACCATTCAAGAACATGTTGACCACAATCTCCGAGGAAGACTTTGACTTTGAAGAATTAGTCAGAGCCACTGCAGAGAGACTCTCTTCTTCTTGTCCATGCTCCTCCTCCTGGTCTCTTGGTCACTACGCCGAGACCAACAGACTCTCTTCTTCTAAAGACCATTTAATTTTGCGATCCCAAAAATAAATGCATTTTTCTCTATTTTCAATAAGACGAAGAAGACCCCCGAAGAAATCATACGTTTCTTGGTCCAATCATCCATCAACCTTTTTAAAGAGAAATCTGTTTGTAATCACTCAGCATCAAGCATCAGAGTTGTTTTGTTTGATTTTTTAATCTACTCATTGAATCTTTCGGCTTCATTTTCCCTGCTCAATATCAAACATTCTTGTTACATCTTTGATCGATCTTTTTTATGTATTACCAACCAACAATCCATTAATTTTGCTGTAACAAAGCCACGTGAATTAATGTGAGTGTTTACAGAAAAGAATATCTGCAACGAAATTAAAGCCAAGAATGCTCTTATATCAACTTCCACAGGACTAATATATGTATATATATGTAAGCTTCTTCATCAATAGGGAATAAAAAGAAAAAAAAAGTTCCGAGCAGGCTCAATATTATACAGAATGAGATGTGTTTTTTTGTTGTTTTCTATTTCTTTTCCGTTAATTACTTTTACTCTTCCAAAAATGTAACAATTAATAAGAAAAGAGAAAAAACTCACTTCACCCTCACAGGAACAAAAATTCTTGATCCGCTTCTCTCTGTGTATCACACAACCAAACGGGATGGGTTAAGCAATACGTGTGAATGAATGAGTACTGAGGAGAGTGTAGAGGGAACCAAGTGGGATACTTTAACGGTTATGAATGGTTCCAGAGTATTTCTCCTTGCTAGTTAACCAGAGACGGTTTTTCAATTCCTCTGGTATCTGGGATAAACTTGATTTTACATCTGCTATCAACCTCCTCCTGCACAAGGTCCCACCGTTAATTCACGAAATTAATTAAAAAAAATAATACGATTTCTAATCATCTAATGAAGCATCAAGATAAAAGAAGTCAATAAACCAGGATGAGCAAAATTCTAGCTATTATACGAGAGAAAAATATGACAACAGAGAATAAAAGTAGTCGGGGTTTCACTTACTTTAAGTCGTTACCATCTTCACCATCTCCTCCTGATTGCTCTGTACGCAATCTCTTCTTGGCACGCATGGAGATTTCTACTTGATCATACCATCCGCATGACCGTAAATATGACGACGCTTCTTTCTCTAGGCTGAGGAAATATGCAAACACAATCATTATAGGTTAGCTATGTCATCAGATGTAGGAATATTAAACAAATGCACAAACCGAAGTTACCTCTCTTTCATTGCTTCAAGTTCATCACGAGATGATTCGTCTTTTCTAAGCGAAATGCAGGAGTCTTCATTTGTTGAAGAACCCAAGGCTTTGGATTGTGTTGTACTAACACCTGTCTCTTATACACATCTAGATGTGTATAAGAGACAGTCTCTAGGCTGAGGAAATATGCAAACACAATCATTATAGGTTAGCTATGTCATCAGATGTAGGAATATTAAACAAATGCACAAACCGAAGTTACCTCTCTTTCATTGCTTCAAGTTCATCACGAGATGATTCGTCTTTTCTAAGCGAAATGCAGGAGTCTTCATTTGTTGAAGAACCCAAGGCTTTGGATTGTGTTGTACTAACACCGTCCTTCTCAGTTTCCTGGTGATCAGTTCCATTTTGTGAACCATTACTCTTGCATGGATGTAAGCTATCTTTGTGGTGATCAACCCCATTGCTGGAGCCATTACGCTCGTGGGGATGCAATGTCACTTCATTTTTATTACTTCTACTACTACCTTGTGCACTGCCGTTTTCTTTGACTCCATTGCCACCATTTTCAGTACCAAACTTTTTCTCCGATCAGGTGTATACCCTAGTTGGCGAAACGGATGCGTTATTCTCTTTGTCCGCCTTTGGAGCTATGTTCTCATCTTGGTGGAAAGAAAGCCTGCTACTGACAGCAGGAGAGACCCTTTTGGCACCAAGGTTGACAGATATACTGATTTTTGCATGTGGCTTCATAGGAGCCTTTTCAACTTTGGCGGAAGAAACAAGGGGGAGGGGCTGCTCTGCTCGTGGTTTCATATTAGCATCTTTAAGGGGACGAACAAATTTATGGCGGTTCGAAGAAGCCAGGTTATCCTTCTCGGCCCGTTGTTTCATGTTGACATTATTAAGGGGACCAATAAACTTATGGGGCTTTGATGTCTCACAGCCATTAGCTTCATGGGATGTAGTCCCATTGGACGTTCCCACAGTTTTAGCAGCAGATGCTGGCCTCTGGCTGGAACGGCTGAAAAACAGAATATAAGCTTTCTCCGACAAAACATCTTGCAAGGTGGAGAGTGAGACGAACGAATCATTGCAGCAATACCATTGACCCAAGTAATCCTGTACACGGCAGTTAAAAAGTCAGCAAGCAGTTGGAGAGTTCGCGTTGCTGCGTGAAAACTGAAAAGGGACAGAAACGAACCTTAACGTATGCATAATAGTGCCCGGATTCAGGAGAAAATCCTGCATGCACAATTATCCCAAAAAGCTTGTATTCTGGTTGAGGGTCCTGCAGTTTCGATAGAGTAAATCGATCAAGAAAAGCAGGAATTGGGAAGTACAACCAGAAAAATATCACAAGCTAAGGCACTATGATGATTTCAAAAGTAGATGCAGGCACTTCGAATCATATTTGAGTTCACGTAAAAGAACTCGGAAGCATTCATTCGAAATAACAGAACTAAAAAGAAACTTAAAGTTAAGTTGAAATTGAAAGTGTCAGAATCTTGTACCTTGCTTGCTTTACTCATGAAGCTCGAGAGAACCAGAATCTCACCAAATGAAATGGCCTTATCAATCTTCCCACCAAAAATGCCCTCAAACCTCTGTTGAATAAATTTATCAAGACAAAACATTTAAAATATTTTCTACGTAACACTGAACTTTTGTAAACAGAAACATGATATACTTACTTTCAATTGGATAACAAGGATATTAGGCGCTTCGAGTACTGACATCTGCTTCCTCGCCGTCACCAGATTCTTACAGCTAAACAAATCAAGCAGTTTTGTTATAAAAAAAAAAAGGAACCGGGAACTAAAACACTCTGAAAGAAATACGACTAAATCACTTACCTTTCGCATCTATACTTATTGTTGCCATCTAAAATCTCTGGCTGAAAGAACTTTTGCATGGATTCTTTGACTGAGTTGCTGTGCAAAATTTCAAGACTGATATCCATAATCTCATCCGCCTTATTCGACTCCGCACCACATGACAAACACTTGACCTGGCTCTGCAAAGCACCACCAAAAATCTCCTTCACCACAGTATTGCCGTTAAAGGGCTCAGCACCCCCCTTTGCTCCCAACTTCTTCAGTCGGAGAGACGTATTGTGGCATGCATCAATCACATACCGCAAGAACTCATGGGCGTCCTCTTGACGCCCAAACTTAAAATGCTCGGCAAAAATCTTGAGGCATCTTGAAATCTTGTGTGGAGCATCGATTGCGTTATCCACACTAAGAGACCTTGCTATTCTCTTCTCAACTATGCAAAAAGGACATTCCCCTTTCCGCTCCCCATCCACAACATATGAGTCGCCTATCAAATATTTGAAAAACGGTCCCGAGCAGAGAGAACAAACCATCAAAAGCGTCAGAGATGCAAAAAAAGAAGAAGAAACAATAACACAAAACAAGAGCTTGTTAATTACCAGTAAAAACATCTCTTTAACATATCAAAAAAAAAAACTAGAAAGCAACTACAATACCAAAACCTGTATGAAATTATTGAAACTTATGAGCGACTTCCTCGATTACCGATCAGCCGGTATACCTAGAACGTGAAATCAAAACAAGGACACAAGGACTAAAACCTAATGTAAGCGACGTAAGAAGGAAATGCTTTGAGAGGGGGGAGAGACTTACAGTGAGAGGAGTGTTTGTGACCAAGGCAGAAATTGGCGAGGGGAGGAGTGTAGGTGAGACACTGAAGGACACTATTGAGGTAGCAGGTGTTGCCGAGATTCCGCAACCCTAAAGGCGGACCGTTCCTCCGCTTCTGACTCAGTAGACTCGGCATCCAGCTCATCTGCAGTTCAAATCCCATCAAAATCGGTTCCTCTCCGCCGGAGAAAAACACCGAAGCAACCGCTCATCGCTGACTCGCCGCCACGGCGAAGCCAACAGCTGCGATCGCATCTCTCGCCGCCGCCACCACCACAACCACGTGTCTCTTTCTCTCTAATTCACGGGCTTCGGGTTCCTCTGAACCAATTATATTATCTACTCGAATTTCCTGGAAGATTTATTGATTTCGAAGGGAAAGAGTTTGGAAGGAAGAGGAGATCGATTCGATATGGTGGTAACCGCCGAGGGAAGAGACCCGCCCAGCAACAAACCCCACAATCCCTCGCGAGTTCGTATTTTACCCTTTTTTTGTCCTTCTCCTCTCCGTTTTTTTTCATTTTATTTTTAAATATAAAAAATTCCAGGTAGATTAACAAAAAAGGAAAGACGGTAAGAAAAATGACATTTTGTTACTGTGGGCTTTTAGGGCCCATTTTTAAAGCGAGTAGGAGTCGAAACACGATTTAACGACATGTAGCGATGTTTCGTCTTATTTTTTTAAAAAATCAAACAAAATGTATGTATACTTTTTTTCTGACTTATGTGAAAAATAAGATTCGCTCATCATATGTGAACTACATAACAAATGTATTATGTATCATGAAAATTGGAGAAAGTTATTTAAATACTTGTTTCTTTTGCAGGTACAGAATAGTTTGTATGAGTTATATATATAATTAGGAACGGTACAAATCACAAAGCAAAAACAATCAAAGATTACCTCACGACTGATGAGAAACTACATCATCATTTCTCTGTATTAGCCTGTGATACCAATGGTATAGATTCACCATCTCCTGGAGTTTCGGAGGTAACTCGAGATGCTTCTTTCTTCAGCTTATGGTTGTTATAAGCCGCTACACCGGCAATGGCTGCGTGTAAAACACATAGCACAATTATAAGAGAAGCAAACCTCTTTGATTCTAAGCCAATTTGGTATGTGAGGAGGAGTTTTTGACTTACCAATGCCGTAACCAAAAAGATTGATGATTGTGAGTTTTGTGTCGGCAAAGAGAAGAGCTGAGACCAAGACAACCACCCACTCCTTGACAACGCCAGCAACTCGGATAGTGAGAGCACTCGTGTGAGAAATCACCAGGAAAACCGACAAGTTGAGAGCGAATGTGCAGAGGGAATTAAGGGTCAACACTAAGAAATGGAAGTTCCATGTGCCATTGCCTTCCATCTTCGATTTCTCTAGAAAGATCCACGGTACAAACAGGCAAATGGCACTGCAAAAGGAGGCACATAAAGATAAGTTACTCCTTAGGCTTTACATAATGAGAGAATTGAAGATGGTGTTCTTCTTCGATTTCACTTACCTGCAGGGGCTCACATAGTACATAAGAGAGATTGGGTTTAATTTGATGCCCTTCCTCTTGACAAGAATTTCCATGAAGATTAGCCTCAGGGCTTCTCCAACTACACCACCCATTTGGTAAACCACTCCGATCCAGTTGATGTTTAGTTCCCCATAAGAGGCCACTAAAACACCAAAACTTATGATAGACATTATCAAAAGCATCCTGCAGCTCATCATTTCAAGCCCAGCGGCTACCCCAAGGATAAACACAGCAACAGGCACTGCAAGTATGATTCAAGATTTTATTGGTATCCACAGTCAAGCTAATTAAAATATAAGTAGAAATATGCTTTATGAGGAAATGAGATCAGGAAGGAACAGTTAGGTCTTCTTACTTATAGCCTTCAACATCTGCGCAAATGCAACTGATATGTACAGATAGGCAGTGTTTCCCAACCAGAGGGTCATCGCAAACATCGCACCTATTGGAATAACTGACGTAACATATCTGAGTACATAAAGTGAGTTATTATTGCTAAACCAAAGATCAGTACTACATTGATAATATTGGTAAAAACATTTATGGGTATTTTCAATTACTCCAAAATCAAATTGCTTACGAAGTTTCTTTCTTCCTTACATTTCTAATGTCATTCCTTCCTCAACCTTCACGATCTCCATGAAGAGGTAAATACACAGAGAAAGAGAGACCAAAAGTTAGAATCTATGCATTCTTACTTATGAACAACAAAAGGAAGATCATTGCAAGATTAGATACCTTAAGAACTCTGGTAAGAAGAAAGCACAAGACTGAGGAAAAGATCATATGGAGTAAAGTCAATCCAAGCGGATAAGGGAAGTTTATTTCCTTAGATGACAAAACCCACTGCAACAGAGCGACAAGAACCGTTAGTCATGAAGCCAGCTTTTCCCTGGCGAACAAAAGTATCATTAATTGCTTCAATATGGACGGTGGTGGACTCTGACGCATAAGCAATAATCACAGAGAGCCGCCATTAAAACATACTCAGCTGATCTCAGAAACAACCATCAAAGACTTAAAGTGAGCTACGTTTTCGCATATCTTATGCCAGAATGAACACCGGATGTTGATTTCTAAGCTACCCGGAATCTGCTAGTCAACTTTCCGGAAAACTATCACAGTCAGAGAAATAATACATTGCACCGAACCTCTCCCACACGCCGCTCAATCCGAAAACTAGCGATCGGTTTCACAAACAGAAAGAGCACAAATACAATACGATGCGAGAACACAGATCCAGTGAAAGACAGGTTGTGAGATTTAAGTTAAACCTTATTGAAGAAGATTTGACCGCTAGAAAGGGCGATATAGAGCAGAATGTAAGCATAGGTCACGAATTCATCTCTCATAAAGCCTCTGCTCCGATCCGCCATTGAAACCGATACTTGTGATTATCTCCGATGACGGATTTTTTTTTTTTGTCACCGCTGTTTTTTAATATCCCCCTTTTTCCGCTTGCTTTCTTCTTTTTCTTTCGTCTGTAAAGAAACCAACACCGATAGTGCTTAGCACTAGCTCAAGTGCTTAGCACTAGCTCAAGATCGTAATACCCGATAGACCCGAAAAGAAATAAAAAACTCTTTAAAGTATGAAAAAATATATGGAAGAACACTTAGAGAGACTTATGAAAACACTCTTTATTAGCTTGTTCAACTTCTTGTATTTGTTGTTGTTATATTTACAAATGAGGGGGTGAGGAGGTATTTATAGCCTCACAAAACTATCTTACAAAGTTCTAAACTCTTTTTTTACAACCTCCTTACTTCCTAGATTTTTTCTAATTCTCTAGAGTTTTCTAAACAAATCTTAAATTAATTAACTAATAGAATCCTCTAGAATTTTCTACACAAATATCTAATTAATTAACTAATAGAATTCTCTAGAAACATTTAGAAAGTATGCAGATTTTAATGATGTTTCTAAAGAATTCTAGAACTTTGGGTTTAATAATTTTATCATCAACCCAAAATTAAGCTTAACCCAAAATCAAGTTTAATTTCAATACTCCCCCTTAAACTTGATTTTGTCCATCATACCTAGCTTGGAGCGGAGTAACTCGAACTGCCCTTTTGGTAATGACTTGGTGAAGATATCTGCAACGTTGTCCTCGCTTCGAACTACCGAGGCTTCAATTGTTCCATCAAGCACCTTCTCCCTTATGAAGTGATGCTCTAACTCAATATGCTTTGTTCTTGCATGGAACACCGGATTGTTAGCCAACTTGATAGCACTTTAATTATCTCTATAGATTGCAACTGGCTTGTTGATTGCCTCAAACAAATCTTCAAGAAACTTCCGAAGCCATATACACTCTTGAGCTGCGAGTGTCGAAGCTTTATACTCTGCTTCAGTGGTATATAGTGACACTGTTGCTTGCTTCTTGCTGCACCATGAAACACTTGTGTTCCCACATAAGAACACATAGCCTGAAGTTGATTTTCGATCATCTAGATCTCCACCAAAGTCAGCATCCGTGAAGCCATAGAGAGAGACCTTAGCATTATACTTGTACACCAAACCCATGCCAAAAGTTGTCTTCACGTACTTCAATATTTTCTTTGCCGCTTCTAGATGTGGCTTCCTTGGTGCTTGCATAAACCGACTTACAAGACCTACCGCGAAGACAATGTCCGGTCTTGTAATGGTTAAGTATAGAAGACTTCCTACAAGAGAGCGATAAGGTCGAGGATCAGGTAGCAAGGACCCTTCATCGCGTTTAAGCTTTATGTTGACGTCCATCGGAGTAGAGCGTGTCTTTCCTTCATGTACCCCGAACTTCTCAACAATTCTTCTTGCATAGCTTTGTTGGCCGATGAATATTCCATCCTTTACCCTTTCTACCTCCAAACCAAGAAAGTTGTTCAGTTCACCCAACTTCTTCATCTCAAACCTTATCGACATATCCTCTTGTAAACGAGGAATTTCTGCATCATCATTCCCGGTAATGATCATATCATCCACGTAAAGAAGAACAACAACATGGACTCCTCCATTCTTCTTAAAGAATAGACTCGGATCAGAATTTGATGCCACATAACCGCAAAACTGAAGAAACTGAGCGAGCTTTCCATACCAGGCTCGTGGAGCTTGCTTTAACCCGTACAAAGCCTTCTTTAGCTTGCACACATAATCAGGATGCTCTTGTGATATGAAACCAAGTGGTTGCTCCATAAAGATTTCCTTATCAAGCTCTCCGTATAGAAAAACATTCTTCACATCTAATTGCCATAACTTCCAACCAAAACTTGCAGCCAAAGATAAGAGGGTGCGTACCGTTGTCATCTTAGCTACAGGGCTGAAAGTCTCTTCATAATCTTCTCCATACTTCTGAGAGAACCCCCGAGCAACCAACCTTGCCTTGAATCTATCAACGCTTCCATCTGTTTTG
This sequence comes from Alliaria petiolata, assembly GCA_020283515.1. NCBI lineage: Eukaryota > Viridiplantae > Streptophyta > Magnoliopsida > Brassicales > Brassicaceae > Alliaria > Alliaria petiolata. The sequence continues at coordinate 11,890,663 of JAHZTW010000002.1, read as the reverse complement.
CGCTTGATCCGGTACACCCATTTACAAGAAACGGGTTGAACATCCTTGGGTTTCGGAACCAAATCCCAAGTTTCATTCTTCATGAGAGCATTCATCTCTTCCTTCATTGCGGTCTCCCACTCATCAACATCTTTTGCTTCATCATAAGATGATGGCTCATCTTCATCTAATGGAGCTGCAAAGTAACATGAGTAGGTGGTGACAAACCTTTCATCTCTGAACCGAGCAGGTTTTACAATGTTCCTTTTAGGCCTTTGAGTAGCCATAGAACCACGATCTTCCTCCTCATCCTCTTCATGACTAGTGCTCCCCCTTTCACCTTGCTTTTCCATTTCAGGACTTCCGCTCTCACTTGGAATTTTAAGAGTTGGTTCAGCAATCTTGGAGGAACTCCCACCTTCTTGCTCAACTAAGACTTGAGGTGGCCCATAAAATGAGGAAACTTCATCAAAAACAACATCTCTAGACACCACGTACCTGTGTGTCTCTGGATCCATACACCTCCAACCTTTTCTTCGTTCATCATATCCAGCGAAGATGCACTTCTTCGCCTTTGCCTCCAACTTTGTACGTTGAGAATCGAACACATGGACGTTGCAGACTGATCCAAATATCCTGAGATGTTTCACTGATGGCTTCTTTCCGTGAACCATCTCATAAGGAGACTTCAAATTATTTGGACTGAGTGGCATCCGGTTGATTACATACGCTGCACATCTAATACCTTCCGCCCATAAGGCCTTAGGTAAATCTTTTGCGTATAACCAGCTTCTGCACGTCTTGGTTAGATGCCTGATCTTCCTTTCTGCTACTCCATTTTGTTGAGGTGTATGCGCACAAGTAAACTCTCTCCTTATTCCATGCTTTTGACAAAAGGAGAGAAACTCCTTGGACATGAACTCCCCTCCATTGTCTGTCCTTAAGGTCTTGATTTTCCGACCTAACTCCCCTTCCACGGTAACCTTAAATTCTTGAAACTTGGAGAATACTTCTGATTTTTCCTTCACAAAGTATACCCAAGTGTACCGTGAGAAGTCATCAACAAACAGCAACATGTAGCGAAACCTGGAATACGAGGGTGTTCTTGTTGGACCCATTAGATCACTATGGATCCTCTCCAACGGAGCTTTGCATCGTGAAATAGAGTTGTCAAATGGAAGTCTATGTGATTTTCCATATTGACAACCTTCACAAATTACTCCTTCATCTTGAATTTTCAACTTCGGGAGCCCGTTAACCAAATCCTTATTCACCATAACCTTCAGCTTAGTCATATTTATATGACCGAGCCTAGCATGCCATATAGAGGCATTATCATTCGTGCTCATCTTCTCCACATAAGAATTTGAAGCAGATAAGACATATAGATCCTTAACCCGCGATCCGGTGTGAACCACATCCGCCTTTAACTCTTTAATATTCCTCAAGAATTTAACGTCTCTTGGGCCAAATAAAACGTAGTTACCTGAGTCTACCACATTCGCCACGGAGAGAAGATTCTTCCTTACTCCAGGAACATGGTATACGTTCTTGAGAGTGATAGGGCTTCCATCATCTCCTTCAATGACAACAGTCCCTTCCTTCTCCACGCGGTGGGTTGAATTATCCGCAGTAATGATGGCTTCTTTTCCGTCATGATGTTGAAGACTAGAAAATAACTTCTCGTTTCCGGTAATATGATGACTACAACCCGAATCCACTATCCAATCATTTCCAAGATTTTTAGTTGTGGATGTACCTGAAGATGCAGCCTCCACCGTGAAACATTTCCCCCATTCTTCGTCTTCATTATGACCTTTTGATTCCGCCATATTTGTTTCCTTCAACTTGACTCGGCAATCCTTTTTAAAATGCCCAAGCTTTCCACACCGGTAGCACTTGAACCGCTTCTTTTCTCCCGTAGAAGATCCTTCACGTTCATCGTTATTTTTGGCACCAAGATACTTGGATTTGGCTTTGAAGCCTTGTTGCCTCCGAGCTACAAAAGCGCTCCCTGAATCATCATTGATTTTAACTCCAGCCATTTGCTTGGCTAATGATTCTTGCGAAGCTAGCAGGTTCTCGAACTCCTCCAAGGAAGGTTGTGTAGCCCATCCTTGAACCGAAGTCACAAACGGTGTATACTCGGGTCGTAGACCTCGAATAATAGACCGCTTTAACCGTGCTTCCGAAATTGATTCCTCCGGATTTAGAGTATTAATCTCAGAGCAAAGATTTTTTACCTTGATGAAAAACTCTGAGATTGAAGACTCCCCCTGCTTCGCATTTGCCAGCTCGTTCTCTAACAATTGTAGCCGAGCTTCATTCTTCTTGTTGAACAATTGATCCAACGACTGCCAAATGGAACTGGCGGATATACACCTTGAGACATGCTCAAATATTCCCGAGGATATTGACCTCTTCAAAGCAAACTCCGCCTTGGCATTCTTCCGGATCCACTCCTTTGTCGCTTCCGCTGTTGCAGCAGCTCCTCTTGGTGGTGATGTGCTGCTACCGCCAACGACATCCCATAAGTCCTCACTCACCAAGTATGACTCCATACATGACTTCCATAACCGGTAATTAGATTGGTTTAAGATCTCCATTCCCAATCCAACAACACGACCCATTGGCTCCATACTTAGAGTAAACCCGAGCTCTCTTTAAACCCCGATCTTGAAAAGAACTAGATCAGAATGGCTCTGATACCATGTAGAGAAACCAACAGCGATAGTGCTTTAGCACTAGCCCAAGATCGTAATACCCAAGAGACTCGAAAGAAATAAAAGACTTTCTAAGTATGAAGAAGAATATGGAAGAACACTTAAGAGAAAACTTGAACACTTAAGAGAAAACTTGAACACTCTTAGAGAGTAAGAACACTTAAGAGAACTTATGAAAAATACTCTTTATTAGCTTGTTCAACTTCTTGTATTTGTTGTTATTATATTTACAAATGAGGGGGTGAGGAGGTATTTATAGCCTCACAAAACTATCTTACAAAGTTCTAGACTCTTCTTTTACAACCTCCTTACTTCCTAGATTTTTTTCTAATTCTCTAGAGTTTTCTAAACAAATCTTAAATTAATTAACTAATAGAATTCTCTAGAATTTTCTACACAAATATCTAATTAATTAACTAATAGAATTCTCTAGAAACATTTAGAGAGTATGCAGATTTTAATGATGTTTCTAAAGAATTCTAGAACTTGTACTCAACTTTGGGTTTAATAATTTTATCATCAACCCAAAATTAAGCTTAACCCAAAATCAAGTTTAATTTCAATATCGTCCTCTCTCCTTCGCTGAAGCATTTCACTTTTCCATTTTCTCAAACAACACCCTATATAGGAAAGAAGACGGTGAGAAGAACGACTATAAATGGGTCCCACTTCGATTATCCTCCTCGACGAGTCGCGTTTATGGGCTTTTTCTCACATGTAAAGCCCGATAATTTGGGCTTTTAAGCTTCTAGTTGAACCTATTGTTTTGTTTCATCAGGCCCATGAATGTTCTTCCTCGCACGCTTTTCATTTTGTTTTTGTTTTTTCTTCTGTTTCAGTTTTCATCATCTCTCTTCTTGGATTTATGTCCTTTCAAAAAGAAAGAAAAACAATTGGTTAATGTAATTATTATTTTTTTTCCTCGAGATTGTGAACGATAATATGAAACAAAAGCTGAGGAACACACAAGTTGCTTGTGGATTAGACACAACCCATCTGATCTTTGTCCGTATCTCCTCCTCCATTCTTCACCTCCACCTTCTCATCCATATTACAAATAAATCAATCACAAATTTTTTACATTTAACTATATATAAACATTGGACGACAAAAAGATATAAATGATATAAGCTTTACTTACCAGTCGCACCCTTCATCTCTCCCGAGAGCTCCATTCTCATCATCAAGGTTTGTGAGATTCTGTGTTTAAGTCCAAACAGAGACACTTGTTTCTGAATTCTGGAGATTAGAATCGTAGCTACGACTATGTCAGAATTCTACAAAAGATGATTACTAACTCGTGCCTCTTTACTCTTTTGACAGACTAACATCAGAAAATGGAGATCACAAACGTTACCGAGTATGAAGCTATCGCAAAGCAGAAGTTGCCAAAGATGGTCTACGACTACTATGCGTCTGGTGCAGAGGATCAATGGACACTTCAAGAGAACAGAAACGCTTTCGCAAGGATCCTGTGAGTTTTTTTTTTTTTTTTTTTTTTTAAGACAAGATACACTTTTTCTTTATTGGTTTTACAAGAGATGTGATTTGATATACATACAATTGCGTTGTTTTAAACAGCTTTCGTCCTCGGATTCTGATTGATGTGAACAAGATTGATATGACAACAACCGTCTTGGGATTCAAAATCTCGATGCCGATCATGGTTGCTCCTACAGCCATGCAAAAGATGGCTCACCCAGAAGGTAAAAGACGTTCTGTTTTTTCCTGAAACATTATGTAGAAACCGAGTTATGTTGTAGAGAGTGAAAACTTGCTTTAGTAGTATTGCTAGAGACAAAAGAGTAAGGCTTGTTCTAATGGAAACCAATACAGGGGAATATGCTACGGCTAGAGCTTCGTCTGCTGCTGGAACCATTATGGTATGCTATTATATTGTCACGATTTTTTTCATCTAAAGCAAGATTATTCACCTTTTTTGGTCTTCGGAGCTTCTTAACACTCTGTTTTGAGTTTTTTTTTCTTCCATGATGCTTTCAGACACTCTCTTCATGGGCTACTTCCAGTGTTGAAGAAGTTGCTTCCACAGGACCAGGGATCCGATTCTTCCAGCTCTATGTAAGTAATTTCAGTCGCTTGTCAATACATCCTGATAAACCTGGTCACATTTGATGGTTCACACGTTATGATCGTTGTGAGTAGGTATACAAGAACAGGAAAGTGGTTGAGCAGCTCGTGAGAAGAGCCGAGAAGGCTGGGTTCAAAGCTATTGCTCTCACTGTAGACACCCCAAGGCTAGGTCGCAGAGAGTCTGATATCAAGAACAGGTAAAGCCACGCTCCATTCGAACATGCAGACAGATAGATAGAAATTATAGAGTAACGATGTTCGTTCTTCTACTACAGATTCACTTTGCCTCCAAACCTGACACTGAAGAACTTTGAAGGTCTTGACCTCGGAAAGATGGACGAGGTAAGCTTATATCAGATACTATCCAGTACTATAGTCTGAATAGTGGCAATGATCCACTCTTAAAACAACTCTGAAAGCAGACTTGTTATGTTTACGTTTCCTGAGCTTGTTATGTTTCCCACCTGCAGGCCAATGACTCTGGTTTGGCTTCATATGTTGCTGGTCAAATTGACCGTACCTTGAGCTGGAAGGTAAACGAATACAGCAAATTAGCTCAGCAAAACTTGATTCAGATTTTCTCTAACTTTCATCTACACAAACAGGACGTCCAGTGGCTCCAGACAATCACCAACATGCCAATTCTTGTGAAGGGCGTTCTTACAGGAGAGGATGGTGAGTGACAATTTGACAAACCAATGTTTCCATCACTTTACTTTCATAAGAGTTGTCTGACCAGGTCAACTGTTATCGTCCTCGTGCAGCAAGGATAGCGATCCAAGCTGGAGCAGCAGGGATCATTGTGTCAAACCATGGAGCTCGTCAGCTTGACTATGTCCCCGCCACAATCTCAGCCCTTGAAGAGGTAGGTCATACTCGACTCCAAACATCAAATTTGTGTTGTTCTGTCCAACAGTCTCGTTTCTTTCCTCGTGTGTTCAGGTTGTCAAAGCGACACAAGGACGAGTTCCTGTCTTCTTGGATGGTGGTGTTCGACGTGGCACTGACGTCTTCAAGGCACTTGCACTAGGGGCCTCAGGGATATTCGTAAGCATCGTAGTTTTCCAATTACCAGAAAGCTGCTTGAAACCATCGACAGTATTCTTAACTGTCCTCAAAATCTCAGATTGGAAGACCAGTGGTGTTCTCACTGGCTGCTGAAGGAGAGGCTGGAGTCAGGAAGGTGCTTCAAATGCTACGTGACGAGTTCGAGCTGACCATGGCACTAAGTGGATGCCGGTCTCTCAGCGAGATCACCCGCAACCACATCGTCACCGAATGGGACACTCCCCGCCATTTGCCGAGGTTATAGAGCAAAACAAACACAGAGCATGTAATGGCTTAAAACTTATTCATATTCTGATTGGTCACTTTTGCTGCTACTCTGCTACCTTTATCTCCAAAAGACTTGTTTCTCCTTATATCGAATCACAAACCTCATCCCTAGAGAATTCTCTGTAATGCTATTTGGATACTTCTACCTTCAGTCCATGCCTCTTGCTTATAACAATACAAGACCACAAAACAATACAATGAGATTTTAAGTCAAAACCTCATTATAGAAGGATTTTGACCGCTTGAAAGGGCGATATAGAGAAGAATGCATAGGTCACGAATTCATCTCTCAGAGAGTCTCTGCTCCGATCCGCCATTGATATCGATAATTTCGATTTCTCAATCTCAATCTCAACAACAGCTAAATCGTGGCCAGAGGAAACTTGGTGTTCCACTTTGATTGTCTTCCTCAATGAATTGTGGGCTTTACCACCCATTTTAAAGCCCAATAGATTTTGTGCTTTAAGGTTTATAATTAGGCCTATATTGTTCTGTTTCATCAGGCCCATGAATTCGGTTCTTCCTCGCGCGCTTTACTGTCTCAGTTCCATCTACTAACTGAGAAAGCAAAACAATTGGTTTAAAAACTATTTATTTTTCCTCTAGATTAAGAACGATAATGTGAAAGAAAATATAAGGAACACACAAGTTGCTTGTGAATTAGACACACACAACCCCATCTGATCTTTTGTCTCCATCTCCTCATCCATTCTTCACCTCCAGCTTCTCATCCATATTATTTTCCACTTTGCCAACAATTTTTCAACTGTCAGTCACACAACATATATTTCACAAACTAATAATAAATCCATGGCAAGTATTTAACTTTTAAACCAACTATCAAAAGACATTGAGATATAACATAAGCCTTACCGGTCACTCCCCGAGAGCTCCATTCCCATCAAGGAAGAAGGTGTGTGAGATTCTGTGTTTAAGACCAAAAGAGAGAAACCAGATTGTTTTGGGTTCGTGGAGTACTATGTCTTGAGTTTCACAAGAGATAACTAACTCGGGCCTTTTTTGCTCTTTTTGACAGGCCGATATCGGAAAATGGAAATCACAAACGTTAACGAGTATGACGCGATTGCAAAGGAGAAGTTGCCTAAGATGGTATACGACTACTATGCCTCTGGCGCAGAAGACCAATGGACTCTTCAAGAGAACAGAAACGCTTTCGCTAGGATCCTGTAAGTTCTTTTTTTTTTTCCTCTTAATCTTAAGACACGCACTTTGTTATAGGAGATGTGATTTGATATACATATATATATACCTTGGGATGTTTAACAGCTTTCGTCCTCGGATTCTGATTGATATGACAACAACCGTCTTGGGGTTCAAGATCTCGATGCCGATCATGGTTGCTCCGACAGCCATGCAAAAGATGGCTCACCCAGAAGGTAAAAGACGTTCTGTTTCTTTTCCTGAAACATTATGTAGAAACCGAGTTACTGTATGTTGTAGAGAGTGAAAACTTGCTTTAGTAGTATTGCTAGAGAGAAAAGAGTAAGGCTTGTTCTAATGGAAACTAATACAGGGGAATATGCTACGGCTAGAGCTGCGTCTGCTGCTGGAACCATCATGGTATGTTATTATTTCAGTCTTTGGAGCTCATTAATCCAAAATCCATGCATACCCATGTCTCTGGCTTGAGTTCTTCCATGTTGCTTTTCAGACACTGTCTTCATGGGCTACTTCCAGTGTTGAAGAAGTTGCTTCGACAGGGCCAGGGATTCGGTTTTTCCAGCTCTATGTAAGTAATCTCAAGTCGCTTGTCTTACATCCTGATAAACTTGATCACACTGAATGGTTCACACGTTTTGATCCTTGTGAGTAGGTATACAAGAACAGGAAGGTGGTTGAGCAGCTCGTGAGAAGAGCCGAGAAGGCTGGGTTCAAAGCCATTGCTCTCACTGTGGACACCCCAAGGCTAGGTCGCCGAGAGTCTGATATCAAGAACAGGTAAAGCCACGTCAACTGAAGTGTGATACGATTTTGATTGGATTTTAATATGCATGTAAAATAGCAAGAAAGTATGAAGCGCTGTGCCTTCTTCTGCTACAGATTCACTTTGCCTCCAAACCTGACATTAAAGAACTTTGAAGGTCTTGATCTCGGAAAGATGGACGAGGTAAGTATCCATCAGATACTATCTAGCGCTATATATGATTCTCACAAGACAAGTCTTAAAGCAGACTTGTTATGTTTACGTTCCCTGAGTGTTCCTGAGCTTTTTATGTTTCCACCTGCAGGCCAATGACTCTGGCTTGGCTTCATATGTTGCTGGTCAAATTGACCGTACCTTAAGCTGGAAGGTAAGAGGGTACAACAGTTTAAAAGATAACCACCAAACCGAGTAGCTAGAACAGAAACTTGATTTTTGACTGCTCTAACTTTCATTTACGCGAACAGGATGTCCAGTGGCTCCAGACAATCACCAAAATGCCGATTCTTGTCAAGGGTGTTCTTACAGGAGAGGATGGTGAGTTACCATCTGACAAACAAATATCTCCTTAACTTAGATTTAGTAAAAACACCTAACCAGGTCAACTATAATTATCCACTTGCAGCAAGGATAGCGGTTCAGGCTGGTGCAGCCGGGATCATCGTGTCAAACCACGGAGCTCGCCAGCTTGACTACGTCCCAGCAACAATCTCAGCCCTAGAAGAGGTAGATCATTCTCGTCTATATATAAAGGTCAAATTGTGTTCTCATGAAAATGTTTTTGGACGGCGATTTCAGCTTTCGTTCTCCTGTGTTCAGGTTGTCAAGGCGACACAAGGACGAATTCCTGTCTTCTTGGATGGTGGTGTTCGACGTGGCACTGATGTCTTCAAGGCACTTGCACTTGGAGCCTCAGGGATATTCGTAAGCATCATATTTGTATTCACCAGAAAGCTGCTTGAAACCATTGACAGTAATAATAACACGTTATTTTTACGCCCTCTCAATCTCAGATTGGAAGACCAGTGGTATTCTCACTGGCCGCTGAAGGAGAGGCCGGAGTCAGAAAGGTGCTTCAAATGCTACGCGATGAGTTCGAGCTGACCATGGCACTAAGTGGCTGCCGCTCTCTCAAGGAAATCACCCGTAACCACATTACCACCGAATGGGACACTCCACGCCCTTTGGCCAGGTTATAGAGAGACCAAAACAACCAGAGAACAGCAAACAACACAGAGTATGTAATGGCTTAAACTTATTCATATTCTGATTGGTCACTTGGCTTCTACTCTGCTATTTATATCAAGACTTATTTCTCCCTATATCGAATCACAAACCATGCCTAGAGATTCTGTAATGATATTTGGCTTCTTCTTCGTTCAGTCCATTATTCTTGCTTAAACAACAAAGATACGTATCTTGAGATATAAAACAAAAACGTATAGACTAGTAAACCATGGAATTATCTCTTTCTTCACCACCTCCTATGCTTAGATTGAACTCAACTCAAACACATAACAATTCAGTTTCTTGTGATTCCCAAAGATTGAAATGAACATGGACATGCCAATGAGCCGATCGAGAGTAGCGATTGCAAGTTTGCAGCTTATATCACTCAAAAACACAAACGAATATAACGAAAACGATGCATTAAAACTATGGAAGGAGAATTACACTGACCAATTGAACAAAGTGACATGTACAAGAGAAGAAAGATAAGCAGTTCATCGCCGTGTACAACCACACACATCCTACGAAACATGAACCATTCAAAAGCAAATTCTTCTTTTTTTTCATCTAAAACGGCCAGACGTCATATCCACCGGGTTTATCCACAAGCATCCGATTGTAATCCGGCCTCGCCGTCTGCAAAAATAACAAAAACTTTCAGAGGAGCAATCAACACGAGGAAAAATGCGATCCGCTGTCGAAACCTTCATGATAATAAGAAATAATTTTCAACGAATTCGGGGTGAAATTACCAGATCTTTGAAGATGACGTAGGCTATTACGATGAAGAGAACAAACAGGATCTCAAACTCAGCCAATCGGAAGAAATGGAATACTGAGTCAACAAACCGAGTCAGAAGGGAGTCGTCCCTCCTCATACCGACTCGATTCGTTCCAGCACGACGGCCGATCATCCTCGAAGAACCTTCCCGCCCACTTTGACCACGGTCCACCGTCGCTCCTCGGTTGTTCTCTCTTCCGAGTCTTACCGGCGGAGTTTGTTATCCGTCGAAGAAGAAGAAGAAAATGTTTTTGCTTATAACTAAAACTCTTAACGACTTACGAGAGTCTGGGCCGTTATTATTTTTAAAAGGCGATGCATGATCAGAGAGGCTTTTAGAGCCCAATAACAGATTATCAAAGAAACAAATCTAGGCTATGTAAACGAAAAGACTGCACGTTTTCGATACAGCGGAACATTGAAACGACAAGGCGTTCACCTCCAAATATCACAGACAGTATGTTTTTATATAACGTTTAACCACGTCGTGGAATGAATCTGGGCCGTTGGTTTAAAGACGACGGCGAATCCGGACAGTCGAAATTTGCCGGCTTCCTCTTGACTCCATTCGCAGGTTAGGATCTAGATTTGCCGGGCGCGATTCTTCCCAGAGATCAGATCACCGAGCATCGATCGGACTTGAGTCCTTTTTTCAGGTACGAATTAAACTGAGACTCGATTTAGAAATGAGGATTGTGCTCGAAATTAGTGTTGTTTGTAGACGTAATTAAGGTCCTTTAGTCTCGAGATTAGCCTGTTCTTGATGGGTTTCACGTTTGATCTGCTCTGTAAAAGTCAATCAAGGGTTTTGAATTATGAACATTTGTGTTGACTTTGCAAATTATAGAGATGGATTGGCAAGGGCAAAAGCTGGCGGAAGAGGTGATGCAGATTCTGCTCCTAGTCTTTGGAGGCGTTGCTTTCGTTGCTGGATATGCAACGTCTTCGTTCCGGACAATGATGCTGATCTATGCCGGAGTTGTGCTTCTTACAACTTTGGTCACTGTCCCTAACTGGCCTCTCTTCAATCGTCATCCCCTCAAGTGGTTAGATCCAGTCGAAGCCGAGAAGTATCCCAAACCCGAAATGACGAATGTTACTTCGAAGAAGAAAAAGAATAAGCATCATTAGGTTTGTTGAACTTCTCTGTTGTGAAGTTCAAGATTGTCTGATATGAGCTATATGGTCTTTTTGAACATTGATCGGTTGTCTTTTAAATTCTCAATCTTTACCTGAATAGATCCGTTTAATGTAATGAGATATTCTAAATTGCAGACCTTGGTGAAAGTTTTAAAGTTTCTCGGATTTAGTTGGTTTATCTTATCATCTATGTTCATGTCTTTGATTTTGGGTTTTATCTTCTAAAGTTTGCAACTTGGTAGGTCAAAAAGCTGAGTTGTTCACTAAAAGGATGATGCATCGTGTTCTCTGTGTCCCATTAGTTGGTCACATGATTCTTCATCACTTGGCGGCGGATTGATTTTGGTAGTCTTATTGTTTAATTAGCATAAACTTTATTTGTGCACTGATTCCTGGTCAGAAGTTGCTTGCAGTCCCAATATGGCGGCAGATTTGATTTGTCAGCCTTTTGCTTCTTCTCTTTGTTCTCTTGGCCTCGTCAGATTTTCCAATGTCGGTATCAAATTCGAAGTGGGTCATAAGAAGAAGCATCGTTTTCATGTCATTAAAGAGATGAGGGGAGAAAATGTTAAAGAAAGAAGATATGTTCTTCTTCTTCTTCTTCTACTTTTTAATCAGTGAGTGCCCTGTGAGACTGGGTTTGTGGTTACGTTGACGGTCACGTGGTCATGTCCTTCTCGGCCTTCAAAACCAGAATACGTCCAGAGGTTTCTGCGCGTGGCTGATTGCGACGTATTATCTCTTTTGGGAATATGACGATGATGATTGAAAGCAAATTGATTTTTTTTTAAAGTTAAATCCCCAAAATAAGGAAGAAAANGCACCTGAATCCTTTTCGCAGGTACGAATTAAATTGTTGTGTTCAAGATTAGGTTAGAAATGAGGATTGTGCTCTCGAAATTAGTGTTGTTTGTAGACGTAATTAAGGTCCTTTAGGCTCGAGGTTATCCTGTTCTTAACGGGTTTCACGTTTAATCTGCGCTGTAAAAGTCAATCAAGGGTTTTGAATTATGAAAAATTTGTGGTGACTTTGCAAATTATAGAGATGGATTGGCAAGGGCAAAAGCTGGCGGAAGAGGTGATGCAGATTCTGCTCCTATTCTTTGGAGGCGTTGCTTTCGTTGCTGGATATGCAACGTCTTCGTTCCGGACAATGATGCTGATCTATGCCGGAGTTGTGCTTCTTACGACTTTGGTCACTGTCCCTAACTGGCGTCTCTTCAATCGTCATCCCCTCAAGTGGTTAGATGCAGTCGAAGCCGAGAAGTATCCCAAACCCGAAATGACGAATGTTACTTCGAAGAAGAAAAAGAATATGCATCATTAGGTTTGTTGAACTTCTCTCTGTTGTGAAGTTCGAGATTGTCTGATATCAGCTATATGGTCTCGATTGTCTTTAAATTCTCAATCTTTAATGTAATGAGATATTCTAATTTGCAGACCTTGGTGAAAGTTTTGAAGTTTCTCGGATTTAGTTGGTTTCATCTTATCATCTATGTTCATTATAGTGGATTTGTGCTTAAGAGGTTTTCTAGGATCGGTTGCAGGTCTGTGTCGAGATTCACGGAATTTTTAAAGTCATAGTATATCTGAAGCTAAAACGTTTTCATGTCTTTGATTTTGGGTTTTATTTTCCAAAGTTTGCAACTTGGTAGGTCAAAAAGCTGAGTTGTTCACTAAAAGGATGATGCATCGTGTGTTCTCTGTGTCGCATTAGTTGGTCACATGATTCTTCTTCACTTGGCGGCGGATTGATTTTGGTAGTCTTAATTTTTGATTAGCAGAAACTTTATTTGTGCACTGATTCCTGGTCAGAAGTTGCTTGCAGTCCCAATATGGCGGCAGATTTGATTTGTCAGCCTTTTTGCTTCTTCTCTTTGTTCTCTTGGCCTTGTCAGATTTTCCAATGTCGGTATCAAATTCGAAGTGGGTCAATAAGAAGAAGCATCGTTTTCGTGTCATTAAAGAGATGAGGAGAAGATGTTAAAAGAAAGAAGATATGTTCTTCTTCTTCTTCTTCTTCTTCTTCTACTTTTTAATCAGTGAGTGCCCTGTGAGACTGGGTTTGTGGTTACGTTGACGGTCACGTGGTCATGTCCTTCTCGGCCTTCAAAACCAGAATACGTCCAGAGGTTTCTGCGCGTGGCTGATTGCGACGTATTATCTCTTTTGGGAATATGACGATGATGATTGAAAGCAAATTGATTTTTTTTTAAAGTTAAATCCCCAAAATAAGGAAGAAAAACAAAATGAAAAAAAAAAAGAGAATTGGTCTTCTTTATCCGTTTTGTGGCTTTCAATCATGTGCAAAAAGTTTTCATATCATCTTAAGCGGTCCATGGTGGCTTTGCTCCAGACAGATTATTTTTGTCGCGATAATGCAAGATATGGAAACTAATTAATAATATCTAACTGGGATAACATGCGAACGTTATGTAAATTGTCATGGATCAAGATTTTTTTTTTTTTTTTTGGTTGCTAATGGATAAAGTTTTTCTGAAACATGTAATATCTTCTGTATATCCAAGTTTAAAGCAGATTTATTAAGTTTTGGTAATCAGGTTAGATCTTACACCGAAACCCTAACTAAACTTTATTTTATAACATTAGCGACAACAAAAAAAAACTCTATTTTATAAAAAGTGAAAATATTATTTGTCACTTAAGATGTCTGTAATGGCTAAATAGATTCCTAACAATTTTGTAAATGGTGGAACTCGTTTCTTTTCTAGATCCACATGATGAATCTTCTTCCACACCACACCAATAAATCACTAGGCCACTAGTTAATCTAATCACGTTCATTATTTTGGCAGTGCAATAAGTGTTTTTCGACCATTTTTTTATTTAATTGATAAGCCTAATTTAAAAATATGGTTAAGTGGAGCAGATCTCATAATTGAATTGCATGTTAGTCTGCAAACTCGGTTTTTGGTCTTTGTATTTTGTATTGAAAGGACTATTTTAGCTTTTTTTTAGCTATTTTAACTAAATCAAACCAAAGAACTATTTTAGCTTTTTTTTTTCTTTTCTTATTATGAATTCGATAGAATTATAGCAAAAAAAAAAAGAAGATAAAATTAGAGCAACAACTAATAAAAAGGAATAAAGGATAATAATGGGTAACATCTTAATCAGTGTGTGTGTGATATCACGTGAACATTCAAAAAGATCATGAGTCATAATAATAATAACGGATGTTAAGGGTGAGATAATAATATAATAGTATAATGCAAAAATATATATATAAAAAAATTGTACTATACTCCGTCGAACAAAAAAGTGTGTACTATAGAAAAAATAACTAGTATACTAATATTAGATAACATCATAAATATAAAACAAAAAACATGATTGGCCTATTTTAACGCTGAAAGGTCGACCTCCACACAACACAAAATCCCCCAGCTGTTTATTTGTTTAATGATGTTGGTTTCTTTCTGGGGAGCTTTACACTGTATATCTATAAATAAATGTATATATTCAGCATCAAATATTCAAACGAATCGATTTAGTTTATAAAGAAGGTTGATCAAGTACAATTCGAATCTATATTATATCGATGACACTAATATATGGTAGTTACTAGTTAGTTAGGATAGTGTGTGTATTTTTTCTTTGGTCAAAAGGATAGTGTGTGTATATAATAAGTATATAGTATATGCTAAAGTTTTGGAAGTATAGGTAATGTGGCGTGCATTATTGGCGTTTATCTTTTATAGAATATATGAGGCATTGAATACCCTTTTTCAAAACAAAAAAAAAAAGAATATATGAGGCACGATTATGGTGGTATACATCATCTTGTTCGTCACTCTCCCCAATCTTTCCCATTTAAAAAAAAGAACCAATTAGTTTCAAATGTTATTTTCTATTTGTTGCAATAATCATTTCTCGCTTTTATCTACAACAACGATCTTATGCTTACGATGTATGAACACGTGCCCCAACGATAACTATCATCCATTGGAGGCAAGATCAAGTGATTCCCTCCCTTTTATCAAATTTTTATTACTTCTTTCTGTTATCGACGACAACAGAAGCAGCCGTAGTAAGCAAATAATTCAGTTTTGAATCCCCATACTCATAACTCATTGGACTTTCAAGTTTGATAAGGAGTCCAAATTTAGAAAACGACGGAGACTTGGTTGAGATAGTATATTTACCGGAAAAAAAAAATAGTTGTTCGATATATATTTGAGAATACGGCGACATAACCTATTTGTTTCTAAGAAAATCGACAAATTTAGTTAGGGTGGCTATTCTATATCACTCTCGCCAATTATATATACACCATAGTTCGAGTTTATAAACTTACACATACATATATACACACGTAAATACATGTGTGTGTGTGTGTATATATCCAATGAATCATCGTTTTGTCTTGACTTCCAGATATAGTAACACATGTAAAAGTTCAATAAATAATTAATTGCTTACTAGAATGCTGTATACACTTTAATTATTAAAATTCCAATAGTTGAAAGCATAGGGGTCCCCTCAATTTATATTCCTTGCCACTCTTTATTATATTATTATTTGTTTGTATCTTTGGACATTTCAATATACTTTAGCTAGCATTTGGTAAACCAATGGCTGATCATAATTAACATATGCAGCCATTTGCCACGTGGTTCTACTCACATATATATATAAATATAATATTATTATTTTATGCCGACATATACATATAAGAATGCGACACATATTGTCAATGAGAATATCCTTGGACATTTCGTCGAGCTAATCATTTGATGCTTTATTGATTATTTGACCAGAACAATAAATTTCATGTTTAAATTTTTAAACCAATCTCAAAACAAAGAGATATAACTTATAGAAATCTGAATTTAATGAAACAACATTACACTATGTTTGTTTAATAATTGAAGAGCATTACTCATGATCGTTTTATTCTGTAAGATTGGTAATCTTTTTAATGTTTTGTGTTTTGATTTTCTGCAAAAAAAAATCACGTAAATTTTTGTGTTTCGTCATTCTCGCGCGCTAACACTTGTTTGCATGATTTCCATTTTCGACCGGTTTATAATGTTTTCATTATTATTTTATAATTATGATGAGCATACATTTTAAAATATCGAGAACAACAATCAACTCCTAACATTATTTGTTGTGGTCTCTCCTCCTCGAGGAAGAGCCAAATAAAGCGCCGCAAAACTACTCAATGGCCAGTTCACAAGAGTGAACAATTAAGGCAGAAAACAAAAGAGAATGTTTATAAGCCACATATATATATGGACTCTACTCCTTAGACTTAGAGCATTATTTTTAGCTAGTTAGGTTAAAAAAATAATTACAATAATACTACTATTTGATTGATAATCCAAAGAAAATAATATAATGGTATAGTAGTTGCGATTTTTTGCCTTTTTCAATCGTATAAGTGCATATTTGTAACCTGTGTTCGATAATTCTGCTATTTCATCACTTTTACAATATATATATATATATATATATATATATATATATATATAAATCTTTTTATTTTCGTTAATTTTCGAGCTAAATTATTTGTTATCCACAATTGGACCATCATTATGGAATGGTCCGCCTTCGCCATTAGATACACATTGAAAATAATATTAAAGCACACATTTGCTATAAGGAACCTTACAATACCAACCACATGTTGTCTATATGTATTGTCTATTGTCTATATGTATTAGCTAAGAACCTGTAAATATAAATGCTGTGAAAAAAAAAACCTTTAAATAAAAATTCATTACAACTATATATAAGAAAGCAAAGATATCATATGTAACCATAGTTCTGCGAATCAGGATGCCGGATTTCGCGCTCTAAATAAGGTAAGAGTAAGTAGTAACTGCCAATATATATAATATAAGTAGAAAGCATAAGTGCCAACCTTCCACTAAAGGAAAGTAGTTAGGCTTTGAATTAATTTGGAGAAAAGTCACCTTCTACTTTGGGAAAATAGTGAACATCTAATTGTTGGCTTCAAAAGATTCTCTATATATATACTGTATTACTATATTATAAGATTATAAATATTGTGACGTGGACGGCCGAAATTAACTGTCTAAGCAGACCGTATCCTTTCGCCGTATCCAATGAAGGTTTTTTCGATTAAATTTTTACATCCAATGAACTTTCACAACTGTTATTTATTTATTTTTTATTTTTTTGGGGTGTGGAGGGTAAAATAACTGTTATTTATTCGTAAGATATTATTACCTTTGTTTCACAAAAAGTGTAATTTTTTTTTCCACACATATTAAGAAATCTAATAAAAATCTATTTTATCATTTATTAGTACACTAAACAAAATTCTCTTTTTAATTAATACACTAATATAATAAAGGTAAAATTGGATTTTTGTTTAAAATTTTACATTAAAAATACAAAACGACACTTTTTGTAAAACAAAAATAAAATTTTAAAACAACATTTTTTGTGAAACGGAGAAAATATTACTTATAATTTTCAAATATCAACACAAGCCCCATCCCATAAGGGATGATACTCTCAACACTGTAAAAAGAATATTTAAATAACTTTCAACACTTGTGTTTGAATAATAAACACGAATGTAAAACCAAACCAAAAAACACACAAACGATCTTTCCATAATATTTATAAAAATACAGATCATATGATTGTAAGCATCAGAAAATTTTTAAACTGTTCCAAGTTTTTTTAGTTACCTTTTATAAGCATGAACCTCATACCAAAAACTCATACTACTTGCTGACATATGTTAGAAAGTTGGATATTCTTGTTATTTTTAACATCCACATCAGCTATTCATAATTAAAATTGCAACTGAACAATCCGATTTGGTCCATACCCACATTCTTAACCATTAGATCTTGAAAATCTTTTAGTCGGGAAAAGTTTATGTTTATACTATCTATTAAGTGTTCATCTTACCTCATCATATTTTGTAACTATAATAAAATCTTTAAAGCAAAATTTAGCTTTTATTTCATATATATATATAGTATAGAGTGTTCGTCTATATCCGTTTGGTATAATATATGTAAACTATATATTTTGTTTAGATTTTTGAATCGTTTTAATTATTAAACTATTAACAACAACAAAAAAAATAAAAATAAAATATATATATATATATATATATATATATATGTTTGTTTGGTTATACGATACATTTAGCTTAAATAATTAGTGATATTTTTATTTTAAAACATCTTTCGTTTTTAAGATCACATTAAGTTAATTTTACATGAAGTACAGTCTCTAAAAATATAAAGAATAAACAATGTATATATTATATATATACTATAATTATAGTCCAACGAGAACATTATTAGTGGGTTTCTATTGCATTGGAAGAGAACGTGAACAAACAAACAAATTAAAAATCCACCATATGGAAGATATCTCCAAGTTGGCCAAATATTAATATTTCTTTTTGACATTTTTCCAAAATCATGTATGATCTCTGTTTTAACACTTTTGGTGTTTAGATATTTTCGTGTAAATGTGAAAGTGAACTAATGTGCTTTTGATCCCTATAGCATTAATTAACTAATGGAATGTTCAGTTTGTGCTTCTTTTTCACACATTACCCAATTAACTGTTTCCGATATATATATATGCCCAATTACGTAGACAATCAACTTTTTTGTAATTAACCACAAATTTTTCAAATTTTCAACCCTTTATGTTTCGATATAAATAAACATAGAGTAGTAATGTAACGGTTGTTATATTAAATAAAGCATATAGTCGAAATCCCGCTAAATTTAGAAAATAACAATTTATCTAGGTAGATCAATACGATGACCGTGTACGTAAAACTTACAAGATTTTAAATCTATGCAACCAACATAATTAAGGTTGCTCTTCCCTAACTAAAGTAATTGATAAATGATAACAAATGGTTGACAAAAAAAAAATGATAACAAATGTAAATCATTGCAATTTGTAAACCAATTACTTTGGAAATGTCTTAATCTCAATACACCGAAACACTCGGACAGTTGACTTTGCTTTCTTTGTTAATATCTTTATTTTCTCCAAACAATCAAAGATCACCCTATCAGATTAAGTGTTACATCTTATAAAAAAAACTTTTTGAAATATATTTAAGAAAAAGTAACAACAAAAGCGTTATTACTTATTATATAAGAATATATAATGCCGTTAATTTCGTCATAATTCCACTAGTTTTGATTGGTCTCTCCACTGTGTTACCACCCACACCACTCCACATATCCAATGTTTACGGTTCTGCTTACCAAAATAACAACATGTTTTTTAGTATATGTTTATGACAACGAGTCAACGACCACTTACTAGATGTCCTTTAATCTTCAAATAGGTTAACAACAATAAGTCTGTCATATTCAAATTACATACTAACTCTTTTTTTTACGTGGGTTAACTTCACTCGTTGATTTCAATTTCGAAATTGACTTTTGCGATTCTCTTCCATGCAAATACCAAAAATTGACTAACTAAATTTATACGGCGTGTGATTTGGTTATTACTTTTTGTCTTAAAGTCCAAAAGTTTACTTTAGTCTTGTCTTTCTCTCATTGGTCCATTATTTAAAATTATATAATCATTGAAAAATATATTTTTACCAATAAAATTACTGAATGATGGCACAAACCAGAAAACGTTTCCATAAGTAGAAAAGGGAGAACATTAAAATAAAATTAAACTCATAGACAAAATGGTATCGAAAATCGAATAAATGTTGCTTAATTTTTGCTTGAATATAAACACATATATAAACATTGTGTTTAATATATATATACTTCTCATTATGAACAACAATAAGTGAAAGAATAACAGAAACCAGCTGAGCTCGAACGGCCAGGCTACCCTACAGCCCAAAAGCTACAAACTGGTCCCTCAAAATCTTTCAGATTTCTAGATTGACCCCAAAAAAGAGGGAACTAGCAAACCGCACCCCAAAAGAAAAAAAAACAAAGAAACAGAGCAAAATCCAAAAAAAAAAAAAAACACAAGAGGAGAAGATTCCGGGGACGTATATGCAGAGCATCCCACTGGTAAATCCCTCTCTCTTTTTCTTCTAGAAGATTCTTCATCATCACGTATATGTATTCGTCTGTGTATATACACATAACAGATCACACCTGCTTCGCCAAGTCATTGGCTCCGATGAATGTCCCGTGAAATCCGTACGGAACCCTTGACGGAAGTTTAACCGTTGCTTCAACCTCCAAGCTAACGGCGTTAACTATCTGTAACTCCGATTTCCATGTCTTCTCGTCGTGAACGAAACAGAGGATGTGTCCTTCGTCTTCTCCTCCGTTGTTGTTCTCGTCTCCGGGGAGAAACAGAGGCTCTCCGCCGTAACGGTTATCGCCATAGAGATGTTTCTTGACTTCACCGGTCGCGAGATCAACTTTGGCGAATCCAGAGACCTTAGGCCACGGCTCGGCTAAAGCGAGGTAAGCGAATTTGGTTTTACGGCCGAGCATGTTTCGGTTGACCATCCCTGCTTCGAGGTTGACTTGTTGTTCTTCGTCGGAGATTATCGGACGGCGAGTGGATTCGCCGGTTTTAAGGTTCAGGCGGATTTCAGAGAGGACACTCTTGAGATTCTCGTCTGACTCGTTGAAAATTGAGTCAGGTGGAGTCATACACGACCCGATCACGACGATCTCCTCTGTTTCCGGCTCCTCCCAAGCGTTCCAGAGATGGAAGCAGAAGCAATCCGGCGCTTCAATCCACCTGATGTTCGACGAATCTTCGGCGTATTTGTCTAAAATTCCGAATCTTGCAACCTTGTTCTTGTCGTAAACCACCGGAGAGCCGCCGCGGATCATCTCCGGCAGCTTGAAAACGACTTGCTGGTCCGGTATCACCACGAACTTCTCTGTTATCGCGAAATCGTGCATCATCGTCGGCTGATCAAGCTGGATCTCGACGTCCGGCGATTTCGTTCCGTCCGGTGAGAATCGGAAGTACTTCAGGTAAGGTTTCGAAACGACGTCGTAGCTCAAGGCGAAAAGCTCGCCGGATTCCGGGTCGACTTTCGGGTGTGCGATCATTGTGGATTCCAACTGTCCGTCAAAATCGTACCGGCCAACGGTTTTCAAGTCTCCGCCTGGAGTGATCTGCACTTGGTAAGGCAAATCGTCCTCTGACATCGCCAATAACCGGTCGTTGAAATAGACCAAACCGGCGTTAGCTACTCCAGTTCCGTGTGCCGGGTCGACTATACCGGCTGCAGCTCTGGCGTAGAATAGCATGAGTCGGGCAATACCGGTGTGACCGTGAAGCTCGCCGATGGCTTTGGGGAAAACAGGTCGACCCAATTGACGCTCCTGGACAAACCGGTTTGTTTGAGTGAACCGGCAAGCGTAGCTAGCTGAACCGTCCTCGAATTTGACGGCGTGGACCATCCCGTCTCCGTCGAAGAAGTGGTGACCAGTCACCGGTTCGTGAAGCGGATTAGCTCCGTTGCGCACATACACTCCTTTGATGGAATCCGGAATTTTTCCGACCACCGGAAGGTTACGCCGGACGGGCTGTTCATTCACCGGAGCGAAATTCCCGGCGATCTGAACACTAGGATCAGCCGTTTTAGGAAGCGGATGTGTTCGCTCGTGGCTCACGAGGAAACCCTCCGCCGCATCCAACGCGGCCGCCGCCGCTCTCTGGAACAAATTCATATGTTTAGTGTCGGATTCTTTGGCTTTGGGATTGACAACAATGGCGGGAGAGTTGGAGGATTGCTTGGGGAAATGAAGAGCGGGAGGAGTGTGAAGCGCAGAAGAAACATTGAGCTTTCGTTGGACACGACTAGTCATGGGTATGGAGCAACAATAACTCAAGTCGGAGCTTTGAGAAGACGATAATGGCGGCTGGGGATGATTGCCACCAACCCATCTCCGAGAAACCGCCGCCGTCGTGAAAGAAGCCATTTTTTAAGTATGCGCAATCAATATTTGGTGCTTAAAGTGAGAGTTCGATTTCGAGATTTGTAAAGGCTCTGTTTTTGCAGTTTTTTTTTTTTTTTTGAAGTAGAAAGAGAAGAGAGAGTTGGTTTGAGAGCGATGAAGTGTTAAGGGTTTATATAAACCGGGAGGTGGGTAAGGGGAATAGTGGGTCCCATCTGAGTGGCCACGTGTTGAATAAGTGAGAGAGAGAGAAGAATGGAGTGAGTGGCATTAAGAG
The DNA here is from genome assembly GCA_020283515.1 of Alliaria petiolata. NCBI lineage: Eukaryota > Viridiplantae > Streptophyta > Magnoliopsida > Brassicales > Brassicaceae > Alliaria > Alliaria petiolata. The sequence goes on along the minus strand of JAHZTW010000002.1, from coordinate 11,868,276 downwards.
AAAAAGGGTACTTTAGGAACAAACAGAAAAAACAGAGTAATACGTTATGGTTCAAAGTTGAGACCTTTCACACTTAGACAAATGCATCCACTTCAATCTTTAACTCTCTCTGTCTTTTTTGTTGCTTCTTCTGTTTCTAAGCTTTGTTAACAAAACCTCAAATCTTGTGGCAACTTGAAGATACATCGGTCGTGAAAAAACCTCTAATCTAGTAAAAAATATATCCTCCTGACCTGAGATCGGTGGCTCGAGGCATGTAGGGCATATAGCTTGTCCACCTGAAATCAGTGTGCAAACAAACTCTAAAATAGTCTAAAATTCGCCTTCAAAAATCGATGGAACAAAAAGGATATGTTTCGTTCTTTTTTTTTTTGTTAAAAAAGGATATGTTTCTATACTAACAAAAATGTTTATACGCATTTATTGGCAACATGATGTTTCATTAATTACAATCACCAACTTGGCTTATGTCGTGGCTCAAGTGCTTCTTGTTTGCAAACTCCAACTTGGCATATGTTTCCTATCATCCTATGTATGATATGGTCAAGCTAGTGGTGTTAAAATTTAAAATGCAAGACTAATACAACTATCATTCTACTTGACTCAAGACATTAATTATGTCCGTCAGTCCGTAACAGTTAATTGATCCGGGTTATATAATTTAAATCTCCGACCGTTTTGAAACAATTCTTAATTGTACGGACACAAGCACACAAACACTCCGTGGCCTCATCATCTACATTCTAACTCTGATATCATTTTCTATTTTCTAACTTAACACGGTTTGAAACTTTTGAAAACCTAAAATAAAAATTGCAAACGCAGATAAACCTAACAAATTATGTCTCCCTCAGTCCCTCTATATTTGCCCGAATAAAGCAAAATATCGTCCACTACTTAATTAGTAGCTCATTCACTTGTCTAATTATCCTAGAAACCAGTTACTATCCAAAAAATCATAACTTATAGAAATGAACAAAATCGTTAATTGAACACTAATACACTACGCACGCAAAAAAATTCAAAAGTCGGTGTGTTACATCATATAACTTGCCCTTTAAGATATTAACTTTGAATTGTCTGAAGTGATAATGCTGTTTTTCGCTTAGATTTTTAGTTGACGAGATCTATAGAGATGTTCGACCACTCCTTTTTCTATTGGGTCAACACTCAAACAGGACTTCTTACATTTATGTTTTTGTTCTTTTGTCATCAGATTCTTACGTTTATGTTTAAATAATTATTCCCAAATACTTTTTTGTTTTGGACATTTTTTTTGTTTGTTTGCAAAGTATGTTATTTATGTCATCATTTAAAGATTTAATACGTGGATGGTGCCTTTAAAATACTAAGCACAATATAATTCATTTTTGTGTTAATAATCATAGTGTAGGACCTCGAGTACAAATTCGGAGTTACTTGTTTAACTCTAGTATACATAGCGACTCGAGTCATTAATTAACTATGAGATTACTAGGACTAGAAGAGTTTTAAATTTGTGGGTATTCCATCCGTTTAAAACTTCATTTGAGTTTTTTAATAATAGTATTTTAATATAATTTAATTATGTAATTAAATTTTAATTGAAAAATAAAGAATAGAACCAATGAAAAAAAAACAAATGATAAAAAGAGTTCTTAAAAGTTTAAGAACCGTTTCTTATCTTCTCTCATATTTTTTGATTATTTTTCCTTTTTATATGTTAAGATATTCTCTTAAAAACTCCTTAAGAAATATTGATAGAGATGCTCTAAATTTTTAAAAGAATATTTAAGTAATAAAATAAAAATAAAAAATAAGAGAGACGATGAGAATCAGTTCTCAAATAAAAAATCATGAGAGATCCTTCTAGTACACTTGTCATCTTATGAAAATTTTAATTTTTGCTTTTAAAATTAAAAATTATTTATTTATTTAAAAAACAAATTTTATTGTTGAGATATTTCGAATATCTAAACCGATGGAAATACTCTTATATGTGGACACATATATAAATGAATATATAAATTTAACGAAACAAACTTCGCATATTATTTAATGAAAGAAAAATATTTCACGTATTAATTTTCTAGAAACTTCGCCTAATAGTTTAATAGAAAAGAAGCATATAAAAATCGAAAGGAAGAATTCCTACACCAAACCAGCTTTGTATAATCATGGTATGGACTCGTGTAACAACAAAATGTTGCATTATAAAATTAGGTGTATTTGGACATTTTTAAAAGGGGGGGAAAAACCTTAGAAAATAGATTAAATAAGAAGAAAATAACACGTAAAAAGATAAGTAAAAGGACATTTGGGTCTGTATAGTCTCAATAATCTCCCGATTGGACCATTGTGTCGTCTATCTTTCTTTCTTTCTTTCTTTTTTTGTTTTGGTTAGAGAAGTGAAATCAAATTGGTTTGGTACGTCGTTAGTGAAGAGGACACGTTTTAGAGCTAGCCCCGCGTATTTGCCTCATAACCGAGTTCTCCCATATAACACGTGGCGTTCTTCTCTTTTACACTTCTTCTGATCTCCATCACGCTTGCTTTATATTTTTCTCTTTTTTATCTCTTCGTCTTTTTCATATCATTTCTTCCTTTTCCTTTTTATTCTTTTAAACAAACACAATTTTCTGTTTATTCCTTTTCACCGTAGCACCTAAGTTAACTAAACTGTATCACAAAAGCAGTTGTATACTTATCTTTGAATTCGCTATCAAACCCGTATCCATTAACGACTGAATAACTTCAATTTTCATATACATAGTTAAATAAAATATTAAAAAAATCTGAATTTACAATTGAACTCTAACGCTTATTGATCACGTGGATCCATCTAAAATTTCATAGTTTACATTCAATCCACGTACTATAATTCAAATAAATATGTAACTTTGTGATTTTTTAATTAAAATTAATTGATAATAAATAGACTAGTCCATATTTATCATATATATCACCATTATTATTTTAACTTGTTTTCGATGTGAGATTATTTCCGATATGAAAATTCTATTATATCTCTTCAAAATGATTATATCTAGATATTTTCTGAAATAATGGATTTTTGCGGTCTATGTTTGACCAAATTATACAATAAATCAATTATTTTTTGAAATCAGTTGACAATAAATCTCTTATATGTTATTTTTTATACTATCGATCTCATCTTTGGATATTCATAACAAAATAAATAACATACGTTCCATTGGATTTATACGACTAAAACAATATGATATAATAAACGTAATACTTGAAGGTAACGAATAATATTTAAATCTCATAGAAAATTCACTACTTTGTTAATTTATTAATTAGTTAGTTATTATCTTAAACCGTCAAAGTTAGGTATAAAATTTTAATTCATCTTCACATTATTCTTTTTCTGGCAACCACTCATATATAATTATGTTCTAAAAATCGTTCTAATGGGTAATACACGTTTCTCGACAACTCGGTTTTGAGATAAGCCCTTTTGGACTTCTCACGATCTTATGTTCTAATAACAATTGTCTACGTTTCCTAAATCTTTGCAAGACTTTCCAACCTACAGATTTTCTTTTATTATTTTTATCAACTATAACTTATATATACAATTTCAAATTTGATAGCACATCGCAAGGTTACTAATATAAACCACTAAATTACAAAATTCTATCAAACCTAATTAAAGATCATTAGGATGTTCATAATTTTGACTTTTTGTGAATATATACATATATTTGTATATTTCGTATTTTTCATCTTAAATTGTAGCGGAATATACTTGTATAATAATAAAAAAATGTAAGGAAAAAAAATTAAACATGCATGTATTAAGTTTTGCAGCGACCAAAGAAAAACATATATATGTCTTTCCAAATTGAGAATGAAGATAGTTATTTTCCATATAATATCGATGTCAAATTAAAGGAGTAATGAACTAATTAATAAAAAGTTTAAAATTATCATCTGAGATTCATGCAGGTATGTAACTGTTTTTTATAATAGTTTTTTTTTTGAACTTAGTTTTTTATAATAGTTAAAAAGAAAATAAAAACTGATAATTTTTACAGAAATTAAATTATGTATTTATCGATTGGGGAACAAATAGCCAGTATCATGTTCTACCAGTCATCATCTATTATAATAATAATATTTATCTATCGAACGTAATATTCTACAAATGATATTATTTATGTTGTTCTTAGATTTTCATCGATCTTTCGCCACATTGTCCATCCAAAAAGAGTAAATAAACTTGGGTGTGTAATATATAATCAATAATAACAAAATTAAATTTGGTTTAAATTTTAACGGGAAAATGTACTTACCATGTTATATATGTTAATATCATAAATATTGATGAAAATATGAAGAATTAGGTTTCCTTGACGACCAACGACAATGCCTAACTAGTTAATTAGTACCGTATTTTATGATCGCCAGTTAACTGATAATTTAAATATTAAAATTTTCACATTGCAACTGCGAACGACATAGGCTTATCTACCAAATCCTACAATAGTACTATAATGTCGCTAGAAAAAAAGTGATCTAAAACTAATTATATAACCTCAGCTAAAAAATTAAGTCTAAGTGGGATTTTTTGTCTCGTTTGATTAGAGTCATCAATGACTCAATTAAAGCCCCATATAAGTGGAGGGAAAAATTAAAAAAATACTAGGAATAACAACATACTATGATATAAAAATAACGGTTGATTCGATCATCCTCGTGATATTTTATTTATATACATAATTTCAATCATGCTTGTTATTTTAACCATCCTTTCTTTTTAGTTTTATTGTTTATAGAAAAGATACAAAAAGTACAGTATATCATAAGTTATCGCCACGTCAGTTTTATCGACACCTCATTTATAATTTGAGTGTCTTTTATATCTTAAATGGAGTATTTATTAGTGTGTACACACTACACGCGATGTGTATACTATAAATACATCTTATGTATGGATGAATACACAACATGATTTTGCGAAAAGGTATCGTCGACGATGTTGTGTTTAACGGACGAACTCGTGGCTCACGAGGCACCTCATCAATAATTTATATAATGTTATAAGATTTTCTTATAATTATAACTAGCTAACAATATATAATAATAGCTAGTTTTTTTTTTTACTTTAATCTATCTCTTTTTGCTAAAAGGACTTTAATCTCCTTTAACAAAAAAGACTTTAATGTATTTCTGTTAACTCAGTTAATTGTAACTTTTTGCTTATGATGCTACGCAGGTTTTTAACCATGATCTTAAAGGTGGTCACCGATGTTTTATTTATAGGTTAAAATAAGTCAGATAAGTGTGATTTTTAACGACTATATGAGATTTATATACAAATGTGTTAATCATCAATATTTTTACTATACAAAAAGCAGTTTGTTTAATATGAATCTACGAAAAATGTGGTAAATTGCTGTCTAGACTAATCTTTTAAACTTGCATATATTTTGTGAGTTGACTCAAATCCAGGTACTCTATAACCCTACGTAGTACGTACTACTAACGAGAGCTACATTCAGTACACGTCGAGATATTTTTTCACCGTACAAATTAAGAAGAATAGGGACATTATGTGCACTATACATATGTTTAGACACTTTAGAAAATAACATGAATCATGAGGTTGGATCAATAATATAAAACAAACACTTGAGCTGAACAAACTGAATAAAACAAATAAGAAGTGTAACTTAATAATTAAATATAATATGATATGATTCAAGGAATTATAGAAAAAAAAAAAAACAGAAATCTTATCCTCCTTAGAATGGAATATTGTCAGAACCCTAATCGATTAGACGTGGCTCCATGGTTTCTATTTTTTGGTGGGTCAAAGGTCGTCTCGTTCACGTCACATGTCACATTAATAATTGTGTGCTCCAATTATATCCGATATAACAATTCTGCGTATAATTGAGCTATTGTGCAACACTTTTAACCCGACGCTATGTGGCACTTATACGACTCTGTTTTTAACTGTTTATCTATTAATTTGCTATGGTTTTTTGTGCTAAAGTACTAAGTTGTTATGTGATCTGTATTATATATTCATGTTATTACTATTTTTGAAAAGGGCCTATATATTCATATTTAAACATAGCATCGTTGTTCTTTAACAAAAAAAAAAGAAAGAAAACATAGCATTGTTGTAAAAAAAAAGTGTCTTAAATAATACGGTGTCCTTCGATAACAAATTTTAATATTTAGCCTTAAACATATGGCGAACCACAACAAAATACAATTTGCGGTCAAAGAGTCAAAGTTTCTCAACTCTTGACACGTGTACACTTTGTATTGGAGGAAATCTATCCGACAAAAGATTTCGTCACCATGTGCTGCGCACGCACATGTCAGACCATATAACATTGGAGGACATCTGTCCTAACGCAAGGCCGTTTCCATTTAATTTTGTCATTCTCATTTTTGTCAACAATGTAACATTGTAAATTTGTAACTAATTAATTAGCTGGTAGGACTAACGAGTTTGGAGTCATGTTGTTAACAAAAAAACACGTAAAAAGACACAAACGGACCAAACAATCAGTCTTGAAATTAGAGAAATGTAAATTATAAAGCAAAGTTAAAAAATGATTTTTTTTTTTTAACCGGAAACTTCGTCTAATAATTTCTTTTAAAATCCAAAATTAAACTTTAGATATTTCAATTTGAACCAAACCCTTCCGTTTCATAGATGGTTTGAACCTCAATACATAACAAAATCAATTTCGTTGTATTACCAGTAGACCACCATCTATTTGGTGAAAATATTTTTTTTTTTCATGATAATTTTTGTTTGGAGATAAAAATTAAACTAACGCCAACTAGTTTTCAGCATTAAACGTCATTACAATCAATTTTTTGCAGTCCATGTTGGCATTGTATTTTATTCTATGATATTAAATTATAAAAAGATGTATGGTTAGTTAAATTTTTTAATTGTCAGTAATTGAATTTGAAATCTATAATCATTCATACGGTATTAGAATCAGATTGATTCAATTTGGATGGAATTTGATTTTCCACATGGATTAAACAGATAAAACCAAAATTTAATCGTGTTAAAAATCTTTCTGCTCAAAATAAGATAAAACCAAAAATAAGAAATAAAACAAATTATTTCATTTATTATTTATTAGTTTTAAACTGAAAATTTATAAATTTAAAACGTAAAATCACAGAATATTTCTCCTAAATTAATTTTAATATATCTATTAAAAAACCTACACAATATGATGTATTACACTTTATATTTATCTATGTATTCAACCTTATATTCTTTCTTGTTATGTTATTGAAATTTAGAAGAAGAAAAAACTATATTTTATAAACTCCATTTATTCTCAATGATATTCTAGATTTCACGTGATCGATCCGAAGTTTTACAAGTTAGTAGTACAGATGAAAATTAAAACACAAATGTGTGTTAATTTGTCACGAGTATTTCACGAGTTCAGGTGTTTGTTTGACTCGTATTTTGCTTAAATTTTTCTCTCTTTTTTTTTCCTGCTAAAGCAAATGGAGTTTATAAAATATATAGCTTTTTTTTGTCTAAATTTTATTAAAATAACAAGAGACCATATATAACTCTCTCTTTTTTCTCCCTTTTTTTATTCATGCTGATCCAAAATTGATGGGAATTAACGCATATATATATATATATATATATGCTACATATGTGTGTACAGTTGAAAGTTGGTCTCCAAATTATATTATTGTTTTTTGTTTTGCTGTCATTTTTAATCACGTGTGGGTATATAGATAAGCTAGTACTTGGTCAGTTGGTCCCGTGCTTGATAATAATGTTTCTACATCAAATATTGAATCCGATTTCGAAAATACATTTTCTTGTAACTAATAATTGTAAATTTATCTTATTTTTTTTTTTGGTAATTTTTGTTTATCTTATGTTTTAGCATCTTGTATCTAAAAACCATTAATCGTGGATATGATGCATGTTAATCCGTCTGTATAATATTTTTTTTTTTTTTGAAAAGGGCCGTCTGTATAATATTGATCAAGTATAATACTTATTAAAAAAATCAAAGTATTATGAAGGCCCTTTAACCAAAAAAATGCAAAGTATAATACATATTACAGTTTAATTACACGTTTAGAGCTTGATATTTAGAAACTAATAGTAGACTTCTTCGAATACAATCATAATACAATAAAAGCATGTAAGAGTGCGTGATATATATATAAGGGATGGTGACAGATTTGTAATAGTAATTTTTTTTTTCTTTTGGACAATAATTTCATCAACGCATGAATAACAAAAACAAAAATCATTTTTCAATGTACATGATAGATCCTAATAGATCCCAGAGATTAGCTAGTTTTGTATTTTTATTTTATTGTCACGAGAATCTTATAAACATATTTGTTTATACATTAAATTACTAAAAAAAAATTTGGTCATCAAATTACTAAAATTATAATTTTAAATAGTGATTAAATCAAAATAACCCGCCAGCAATTATAATTTAAAATAGTGATTAAATCAAAATATACGCATAAACAATTATAGATATCTCATTAACCTAAAGAACAAAAAAAAAAATTTACCAAAAAAAGAAAAAAGTTATGGATATCCGTTGTCCAAGAGTTGGGTATATTCTAAATGGATAAGAATTATTTAAAGAAAAATTAATTTTAATTTTTGTTTGGCGAAGGCTATTCCCATGTTATTGGACAATTTGGAGATAAAAAGCGCTGCACCTGATAAAAATAGGACCTTCCACTCTAAATTAAGGAGAAAACAAATAAAAATAAAAATAAAAACAACTGTGGGTTTACGGTAACGGCCCCACATTAGTCTTCTGCGTGTGGGACCCAACCAAAGTGCCCCTAGGCCCCTGAGTCCCTGACTTTTTGTTAGCCTTGCGCCGACCGGCCAATCAGCGTTCAGATATACAATACACTTACATGTGATGAATCGATGATAGTATATATATAGATATTTACATGTGTGTTTATCATATGTTTAATTAGATGAATGGTTCAGTGCTTACAAATAAAAATAAAATTGAATGGTTGAAAAAATGTGTGTTTATCATATGTTTAATTAGATGAATGGTTCAGTGCTTACAAATAAATAAAAAATGAATGGTTGAGGTTTCAAAATCACGTTAAGAAAATAATATATTTTTTAACTTACGTTATCTGTAATAATTTCCTTTAATTGGTAACCACGAAACATATGTTTTTGCTTTTCATTATTTGATGGAATGGAAACTGATTATGAAACCCTTACTGCATTTAAGAATGAATTTAAACACTCAAATTTTAAGAAAACTATTCAAATATTTAATTGAATAAAAGTCTAACGATCAAAGTTGTTGTTTGTCACGAACAAAAATTGTTTGTCTATTTTGAACAAATCGTTTTTTTCTAATGCGTCAAATTTGAAACGTCTTTGAACAACGCTTTCAATTAAACAACCCTAACAGACTATGTAAAATTGGTTACCAATCAGAGTACATAGTTTTTGTTTCGCAAAAGTATAATCAAACGGATCAAAATCTATTATTATTGTTTAATGAAGAAATAGATGTCAGCCTAAACAAAAACTAAATTTTCATATGCTTATGGATCCAATTGGTAACCTAAAACGGTATGAAATTTTTAGCGGTAAGCTAAATCTTTTAGCGGTAAGATGGAGTGATAAGTGGTTATAAAATAGTTGAAAATCGTAAAAAAAGAAGCTGTAAACCAAAACGGTACAAAAAAACTGAGTGTAATACTGTTACTAACACTTTGTGTAATATTTTTGTGATTGAAAATCATTAAAATAGTATAACTTGTACCGCATCTTTATAGTAAAGTTTTTAGTTACCAATCAAACCTGTATATGTGAATGTAAATAATTGGAGCCAAAATGTGCGGGTACGACGACATTGGAATGGAAGGTCTGACCAAAAACTACTCGGAGAGAAGAGCACAAGAAAAAGGGGAACAGACTTAAGGACATGTTTGGCAGGTGTTAAATCAAGTTTCTGTTACCACTAAGAGTTGCAGAGAAAACGCCACAATGTGGGTCCCACTTATAAAACTGGCTTTGTTTCATTTTAATGGAGTTTTAGCTCAATTTTTTTGTTTCTACCCTATTTTATATTTTCAATGCAACTATATTTTTTTTACTATTTCTATTTTGTAGTTTTTAATCACTGGCTAATTTTGTTTTAACAGGACACCAAATACTGTATTTGTATAGAAAAAATATATAAAAAAAACTAATTTACATGATTTCTTAATCTATATATAATTTTTTTTTAACATCATATAAAATGAAAGGGATGGAGTATTATTTATTGTGTGCATGTGTTTTTCATCGTATGGAACGCTGACATTATTACTAGACAATTTTCCATTTTCGTCACCTTAAATTTTTTCCCTTACTTATGGGGCTATCATGCATGCAAATTGAACCAAAAGTTGTGCGTGCCCGTTGAACTGATAAAGATATATAACCATATTTTATCTGTTTTTTTGACAAATCTTGAAAAATCAAGATAACAGTCCAACTCCACCATGTTAAATTTTTTGAGAAAAGCATATAAATATTCTCAAATGATATAAAAAATATCTAAAATTTGAGAGATGAAAGGTCTAAAATTTTCAATATTAAATAAAAGTAAGGGTATTTGGAAATAAAAAATGTTATTTAGTTCTAAAATACTTAAAGCAAACAAATAATGCGTTTTAAAAGCTGATACCAATTCTTATTACATTTTCTTTTGAAACTTATTTTTTTACGAATATTGTATATACATTTTGTTCTTTATACTATTAAAAGTATAAAAATATCTTTTTATTTTTTGAAAATCCGAATAGTACCAAAGTAGCGGTGCGAATATGCTTATTATCCATATGTTCATTATTATGCTTCTGTTTATTGACATGTATTGATTGTGTCATTAAACTTCCACGTTATAGTATTTCTAAGAAAACTTTATCAGAAAAAAATAAATGGCTTAATCAGTCAAAAGATATGTAAAAATGGCTTATAGATGTTATTACCAGAAGAATATCAACTTCAATTTTGTTTACACTTAACTAACTTTGCTGTTTTAGGCCACGATATTTATTTTGCTCCATCAGCCAATAAATTTGGTCAAAGTTCTACGTATCTTATTATATAAAACACTAATTCTAAGATCACAAACTCAAAGTATTACGTCTCATTCTAATTTAAATTTATCAATTTTAGTTCCGTAGGCATCAACAACCGATCGTCGTCATTATCTTCTCCGGATAATATATAAGTCAAACAAATTACTTTTCAGTTTGTTCTGAATGATTTTTCTTACTAATGAACTCGAGTTGATGTCTCGTTTGCTATAGTTATGGACATGGCAAATCTTAAAATTCGAAAATATAGTAAGCTCCGCATACCAGAACATTGTGACACGTGTCATATTTTATAACATAGAAGTTAGAACACAACTAATTGTTTGTTTAAATTTATTTTTTCGAAAAATAGTTCCATTTTTAACATGACAGTAGTGGTCATGTGGCAATCGATCCAGAGCATGGCATCAGTCGTTTTCTTAGACTTGAATTCCCATTTTAAATAATTTTGCTGTTTTCAGATCAGTTGGTCATTGGGTTTGAACTAACGGTGATTTACCCAAATTACCTATGTTAAAAGAAAGATAAAACCACAAATCGTTTTATTAATGATATAGTGAGCTAGGTATGCGGATTGTTTTTTTTTTTTGTTTCTGTGTGTGGCCAATTAGACAAACTAGTTTGCTCCACCCAATAGTCACCATTCATATGCTTGATATGAAATAATACATGATTTTAACGAGGTACTCTTTCTGTTCTTTATAGCTTGATTAAAACTTTTAACACGTAGTATTATATTAATAATCAAGTTACTTTTTCTAATAATTTATTTTAATTTCTTTAATTCAATGTTCGTTTCTCTATATTAGAAATAGTTTGCAGGATCAAGTGCTTTACGATATGAAAGTCTGTCTATAAAATAAAGTCTATGAATTCGAAAGAAAAATTCTCTAAGTATATATATAAGAATATAAGATACATATATATATGTTGACCAAAAAAAAAAAAAAAAGATATATATATATATATATATATATAGTGCTGGCATTAACATAATGCTAACCTTCACATAATGTAAACTTTTATAAACAAATAAAGTAAATATGTTAGAAAAATATGTATATCAAAATCTAAAGAATTATTATTTCGTGTTCACATATTTCACTCCATATACGAATTTTCTTATTTCAAAGTATTTGGTACGCAAAATATACATCTTAATAATAATATTATATTCTATAAATTTTGACACTATCCAACACTTGTATTGATTTGGTGGAGTTAACTAAGCACGAGTTAGAATGCCCCTCTTCCTTCCGCTTCGCCATCTTGATCCAACACTCACACTCTCGCTTGGCCCAGCACACTTTAATACTTCTCCACGATGCATTATCAACACAAGAATTGTATACATAGGTTACACATAATAGTTGAATACTAAGAAATTAATAATTAACAAAAAAGTAATAAGAAATTAATAGATAAAATCTATATAGAAATTTTTTTTAAAAAGATTTATAGAATAACAGTAGTAATTTTGTATGAATAAGAAATTCAAGTCCGAAATATATACATCTCTATATCAGGCTAAAGTATATAATATCCTTTTAAATGTTGTTAGCTCAACAAAAATATATTAAAAACAAAATTTAAAAATCACAAGATAAAATGACGGTATTTGTATGTATGACACTAATAAATTTGGAGAAATAAATATTTAAAACTTTTTTTTAGAAAGTATATATATATTCAAAGTTACTGGTTGACAAATAAAAAATGCGATTATACTGCGTTTTTCACCGTTGCGTGCAATTATTAAATACGACCAACGAACTAAACGACCACAAGAACGTAACATATACTAATATTTGTCTCTGTCTAAAGCAAAAATCCTAATGTCGGTAAACTAGCAGTAAATGTTATTATATAAATAACTGAATATCATTTGTCTGATTGGCTAATTTAAATATTAATTCATTATAAATCGTTTGGTCAGTATTGTAAATCACTAAATCATCCTAATTAAGAAAAATATTCCCACCGTCGAATCGTTGTCGTTCGAAAGATATGCGTGGTGAGCTATCGCACCCGAAACCGCGTTCACGTTGAAGTGTCACAAACCAGCATCCAAATAATTAATAATAGTTAATTTCTGGAGTGGGGTTTATTAATTAGTTCCTGATTTTCTTATTTTACTTAAGCGAACACTTATACCTAACATTTTTTATTTATTTATAATACTTCCAGCTAATGCCAGGCGACGGTGGCATTGTTTTGTACCACACGGATTTTGTGCAGTACTAGTAGATGTCACTAATAACAATAACATATAGTATTATTAACAGTAACATTAAGATACATCATATTATTCATATATAGACTAGTTTCACTTCTAACTCTTTTTGAAGTTTCAGTAAGATGAAAGAAAATCAGTAATTTTATAGTTAAGTTTCAAGGAGGATTTTTTTCCGATTATTGAAAAAGACATTAAACTTAATAATAATTAATGTTTGTTGTCAGACTTTATTTTTGTAGGAAAGAAAAGATATAAAAATTAAAGATAAATCATAGTATGATATTTTAGGTAGTCGATTCAAGTGAACCATGTTCTAGAATTAATTATCATAATCAAAGAATAATATGATTGAATATAGTTATCAAGATTTAAATATTTTTACTTTTTTTTAATCACTGAATTTTTTTTAATCAAAAACTACTACATAGATGAAAGAAGCTCTCCAGCAACGACACATCATCATTTTTAAATGAATAAAAAATTAACATGTGTTCACAGTTAATTATAATTAAAAAACTTATAATTTAAAACTATTTCATTTGAATCTAACTATTAATAAATTATTAAAATACAAACATAAAATAAATAAAAACAGATTTAATTTTGAAAATCATAAACTTATAAATATTTTATAATACAATATTTATATGCATATTTTTATATTTTTGTGTGATTTAATCGTCATTTCAGAACAAAACGAAGATAACTGAATTTTAATACAAATAAAAAAACTAAATGATTAGACAAAAATTAAGAATAACAGGTAAAAAAGCTTTAGACAATTGAAAAAAATAAAACTATAAAACTATAAAACATAAAAAGATAATAAATAAGATAACTAATATAAAAAAATAGAGAGGAGAATATAAAAAAAAAAAGAAAAAAAAAGATCATGTAAAAAGTATATAAAGTTTAAAAATACGGAAAAAATAGAATCAATAAAGTTTATGTGGAAAGAAAACAAAATTCAAAATATTAAATTAAAAATATAAAAAAGATTGTAGTATTCAAATTTGGATAAATAAAAAGAGCATGAGGAACAAATAAATATTTATAAAAAAATCCATAAACATATTAAAATACTGACCAAACAAAAAATAAAACACATTAGAAATTTTTAAAAGAATACGTAAGAAAAATAGATAAATTACAAAAAACATGTCACTTATAATACAAATTAAAATAATGTTTATCCAAATAAATCGTTTGTTTTCTCCTTTTACTTTTTTTTGCTTTTTATTAAGACTTTTAAAATTTTGTAAGGCAAAAAAACAATTACTTTTTTATCCTAGAGAATATAAAATTTTAGATCCATAAAAGTGTTTAGATCCGAGAAAACCTGGTTTAAATAGTTTGTTTGAAGTTTGAACATGAATTTTGAATCTAATTGACACTCTTGAATTTAATTGGTAGTCTTCGCCTAAAGTCCCTTCCATTAGAATGTATATATATAAAACACGTCTTAATAATTTAACTTCTTGTATATGTGTGAGTATACAAAAGTTTTAAGACATGTCACAAAAATAAGATCTTCATTCTCGAAGAGCTTAGGTGTCGTTCGTTAATTCGTACCTAACCAGGAGTGACTGATAGAGTTCGTATGTAATATTCCCTTTGTTTGACCTAATATAGTATTTAGCGGAGCCTTATCTTTGTGAACTTTTTCATATTTCCTTTTTGATCTTTGTAATCTTTGGTTCGGTGTACTTAATCACACTTTCCGGAATAATTAAAGACTGCTTTTGATATGATACGTTTTAATTATATTTTAACTACAACAATTAATTAAATAAAAATCTATTGATAAAGCTTAGTCTACACACAGTACGTATAAAAAAATAATAGAAACAGTTGGAGGACCGGGTATATATTGATATAAAGTTTAAAAGCTAATCCGCTTTTAACACAATATTGTGTATCCTATACTATATACTTAATTAGACGCAGAAAGGACAAAAATCCATATATTTAAATATAATAATAAACTTGGTTATTGTAACCATATGTAGCTAAACTTTAATTATCTTTTCTTCTTCAATAGCAACAAAACAATACAAATATATAATGTATTAAATTTTTGGATCCTTCTTTCTTTTTTTTCGTTTTTTTCCTATCTTCCATTGTATGGGGTAGGCCGGTAGGGTAGTTTGGGCTTAGGACCTAATTGAACTCACTACTCTCACTTACATTGTTTTTTCAATGCCCCTACATCTTTAAACGTATACTTCAAACAAGCGAAAAATATCTAGACCTTTGTTTATTACTTTTATCAAATCAGAAGACATGTGTGTTGTTTCTATTTGAGTCACAAATACTTTTTTTGTGTCAGATATTTTGGCTTGTCTATTATATTATATCTCCAAAAACTTTTAGTTCAACAGTTAAATTCTTGAAATCGCGTAGACATTGACTTTTTCTAGTGTAGTTCTCCGTCTTTATAGATATGTTTTAATTTGTTATCAAATAACAGTTATGCTGTTTTTAAATCAAGATAAACAACCAATTCTTATACGAAACAATTCACGTGTTAGACTCGTTATTGTTATTTTTTTCTTTCTTTTATATCAGAAACATGCCGTATGATGATGATTTTAATTTTTAACGTTGGCAATTAATTGTCAAATATAAGATTGTATTTGAACTCTAATATGATATGCTCGATGTTCTTTCATTAACGAAAAACAAGCGACACAACTTAGCAACAAAAAAAAAAACTAGCGACACAAATTATGTAAGCATACAAAAACAAGTAAGTGGAATAAATTGGTGGGTAGAGCTTGTAACTTGTATATCAAATAAATTGGTGTGGGCAAGTGGAAATGATTTAACAATTCCATGTTTAAAAGGAATCGATCCCTGACCTAGACCAACAGAACAACTTCTCCTCAAATGGGAACCACTAGACCACCACCATTTGGTTACAATATAGTTATTTTGTTCTTCTTATTAATTAAAAAAAACGAACATAACCTTCCACATTGTTTCTACTTTTCTAATAGAGAGAGGACAAAATAAGTTATGATTAAAGAAAGTGCGTAAAATAAGAGATAGAGACATTCACTACTTTCATTGATTCATGCACTCCTTTCATTTTAATAGCTCTCTTCCAATCAAATTTCTTTTTCTGTCCCACTCTCTCCATATCCCTTGTTCTTATTTTAACTATTTTTAAAAATCTTTTTATTCGACCGTCTTGTCCAATCAATGCATGTCGTTGAATATCTACTTACTTTAAGATTTCCAAACTAAAGGAGAAAATAAAATAGAGGTCTCTTTTAAATTTAATAATCTATCTAAGCTTAATAGTAATCCTGGATTGGCGGATAAATTTTGTTTTATTTTGGTTTCTTACAAGTAGGTTAATCAAATCTTATACGCCTATTTTGACCAAAAAAACCAATCACATACGCCTAAATAGTAAACACAATACAAGCTTACACGTAAAACTTGCAATTTCATATTATATTTCGGTAAATATGGACAATATTAAGTTTATATCCTGATTTAGACAAGTAACATCACTTTGGCACGGAAAAATCGAAAGTGGACAAAAGAAGAAAAAGGCATTTTATGGTGATACTTTGGTATGTAATGTAAAATACCATTAATACAAATAATAATTATTATCAAACAGTAAATAAAAAGGAGGAAAAAAACAGAGCAAAGACGGCAGGTTCTCCAACGGTTGAAAACTGCCGCCAAATGTAGGATACCGTTAATTAAAAGACACGTAATCGTTCAGAGCTTCCGACAGAATAAGACGCGTTGGAGAAAACGTGTCCGTCTCACCAAGATAATGACCGACACGTGGCAAGGCGTGATTTTGTTTTGACGCGTTTCATAACGGTCAATCAAAAGCGCTTTAACCGACCGCACTCGATAGTTGAAACTTTCTGATTGCTTTAATTATTTGCTAACGGAATCCATTTATTTGACCTCATCTATATACTAACCCATGTTACTATGTTATACTAATTAATTACTCCCTCTGTTTTATTTAATTATCGTTTTAGGTGTTTTTACACAGATTTTTATGTTTTACCCCGTAATTAATACACTATTTTATTTGATATAAATAATTAATAAGCTAAAAAAGTAGAGATAAAACTGAAAAATCTATCATAAATTTGCATTGAAAACTGAAAACGACAATTATTTTCAAACAACAAAATAAGTCTAAAACGACAATTAAATCAAAACGGAGGGAATAATAATTTTTCTCGGTTAATAATGTTCGTAAAAATTCAAACAATTTGGTCATGTTTTTCCTTTTCATTTTTTTCATGTGAATAGATTTTAATATTTTCATTTATTCACCGTGAGCTTATTCTCCAAATACATATTAATCGAAAAACTTCACAGCATTATATATAAACAATCGTTATATATAATTTTAAACAATACGCATTATGAAAATTTCAGCCGATATAGTAACACAACGACGATACTCTATGTTACATATTCTGATCACAATATAGTATTATCATAGACTTATGGGGTTATTAGAAGATGGATTTAAAAAAAAATTAAGGGTGGTTAGTGGGAGCTGAATTTATAAAAATTTTGTGGATTTCAAAAGTTTTGAGATTTGTTAAATTTGTAAATAGTTTTGTTAGATTTGTAGAGAGTTTTGTGTATTCAGAAAATCTTTCAAAATACATTAGAGCAACAGCAATGGAGACCCAAGGGTGTCTAAAGCCCAAAAAGAAAAAAGAAAAAAAAAAGAAAAAATGAGTTGGCACTGAACAGTACAAGACATGATGTCTTATTTTGGATCCTATTTCATGGTGTCTTATGACACGTGTCAAGTTGCGATTCGTCAATTTTTTTTTTTTTTTTTAAATCGTATTTTTTGCTTTTTTTAAAAAAAAATTCATTTTTTTATTATTAAAAAATATTTAAGACACTCATTTGAGTGTTTGCATTGGGGTTGGTCTAAGACACCAAAAAAAGTGTCTTATTTTAGACATTGTTCTTAAAAATAAAACATCCAAATCATTTGTTTATTCAATTTTATTATTAAGAACCTTACTTAAGACACATAAAGATGACCATTGGGGTTGACCTAACAACTACTATCCATTTGTCCTACACTTACTTAACTTGTTTGTAAAATATACCAAATTTTGTATAAATTTTGATCAACAAAATAAGAATTAGGCTAATTATCTGGTGGCACTTTATAACAATCAATTCAGCAAATAGAAAAATAGATTATCGAAAGAAGAAGAAGAAAAAAAAAGAGGCTAATTAATAAATATGATCTAGACGTCCAAATTGCCGACAAAAAACGTCCAAATTAGTGAATAGCTATCAGATTGTGAATCTAATCTTTGATTGATTACTACTTTAAATTTTTCTGCGAGCTATTTTTGCAATAATCATAAATCATAATTCAGATGTGACACCTACTTTTTTGTGTAGAATAAAAAGATTCACAAATTTTCCATGATTAAATAATTCGCAACATATAAACAAATCAGTCTCAACTCTGAGATAAATCTTATTTTGCAACATTTCCAAGCAAACAAAAGCTACTCATTGTAGTGACCATTGCCATATCTCTCTTCGCCATCCTCCCTCTTCTCTACTCTTTCATAGAAGACCCTAACTTTTTCCTCAAGCAACAACCTCCAAGCCAAACAAGCATCATCAAGCTCCAAAACAACGTCGTAACAACACGAGAAAGCTGCGACATATTCTCGGGAGAGTGGGTTCCTAACCCCGAAGCACCTTACTACACCAACACGACGTGCTGGGCGATACATGAACACCAAAACTGCATGAAGTTCGGAAGACCCGACACGGATTTCATCAAGTGGAAATGGAAACCCAACGGCTGCGAAGATGACTTGCC
>JAHZTW010000002.1:11754349-11848333 GCA_020283515.1 Alliaria petiolata | reverse complement strand
GTGGTTATACTTGTTGATTGTGGAAAAGTTTGTAAAGAAAGAGTTGGATAAAGGGTTCGGCAAGAGAGAAAGGGGAAAACATGGTTTGAAATGGAGAGTCTAGGTTTGTAAAGAAAAGAATAGCTCTAAGTAAAAAAAAAAAAAAAAAAAGATATATATATATATATATATATATAGTGCTGGCATTAACATAATGCTAACCTTCACATAATGTAAACTTTTATAAACAAATAAAGTAAATATGTTAGAAAAATATGTATATCAAAATCTAAAGAATTATTATTTCGTGTTCACATATTTCACTCCATATACGAATTTTCTTATTTCAAAGTATTTGGTACGCAA
Source organism: Alliaria petiolata (assembly GCA_020283515.1). Classification (NCBI taxonomy): domain Eukaryota; kingdom Viridiplantae; phylum Streptophyta; class Magnoliopsida; order Brassicales; family Brassicaceae; genus Alliaria; species Alliaria petiolata. The sequence goes on along the minus strand of JAHZTW010000002.1, from coordinate 11,847,988 downwards.
AATATACATCTTAATAATAATATTATATTCTATAAATTTTGACACTATCCAACACTTGTATTGATTTGGTGGAGTTAACTAAGCACGAGTTAGAATGCCCCTCTTCCTTCCGCTTCGCCATCTTGATCCAACACTCACACTCTCGCTTGGCCCAGCACACTTTAATACTTCTCCACGATGCATTATCAACACAAGAATTGTATACATAGGTTACACATAATAGTTGAATACTAAGAAATTAATAATTAACAAAAAAGTAATAAGAAATTAATAGATAAAATCTATATAGAAATTTTTTTTAAAAAGATTTATAGAATAACAGTAGTAATTTTGTATGAATAAGAAATTCAAGTCCGAAATATATACATCTCTATATCAGGCTAAAGTATATAATATCCTTTTAAATGTTGTTAGCTCAACAAAAATATATTAAAAACAAAATTTAAAAATCACAAGATAAAATGACGGTATTTGTATGTATGACACTAATAAATTTGGAGAAATAAATATTTAAAACTTTTTTTTAGAAAGTATATATATATTCAAAGTTACTGGTTGACAAATAAAAAATGCGATTATACTGCGTTTTTCACCGTTGCGTGCAATTATTAAATACGACCAACGAACTAAACGACCACAAGAACGTAACATATACTAATATTTGTCTCTGTCTAAAGCAAAAATCCTAATGTCGGTAAACTAGCAGTAAATGTTATTATATAAATAACTGAATATCATTTGTCTGATTGGCTAATTTAAATATTAATTCATTATAAATCGTTTGGTCAGTATTGTAAATCACTAAATCATCCTAATTAAGAAAAATATTCCCACCGTCGAATCGTTGTCGTTCGAAAGATATGCGTGGTGAGCTATCGCACCCGAAACCGCGTTCACGTTGAAGTGTCACAAACCAGCATCCAAATAATTAATAATAGTTAATTTCTGGAGTGGGGTTTATTAATTAGTTCCTGATTTTCTTATTTTACTTAAGCGAACACTTATACCTAACATTTTTTATTTATTTATAATACTTCCAGCTAATGCCAGGCGACGGTGGCATTGTTTTGTACCACACGGATTTTGTGCAGTACTAGTAGATGTCACTAATAACAATAACATATAGTATTATTAACAGTAACATTAAGATACATCATATTATTCATATATAGACTAGTTTCACTTCTAACTCTTTTTGAAGTTTCAGTAAGATGAAAGAAAATCAGTAATTTTATAGTTAAGTTTCAAGGAGGATTTTTTTCCGATTATTGAAAAAGACATTAAACTTAATAATAATTAATGTTTGTTGTCAGACTTTATTTTTGTAGGAAAGAAAAGATATAAAAATTAAAGATAAATCATAGTATGATATTTTAGGTAGTCGATTCAAGTGAACCATGTTCTAGAATTAATTATCATAATCAAAGAATAATATGATTGAATATAGTTATCAAGATTTAAATATTTTTACTTTTTTTTAATCACTGAATTTTTTTTAATCAAAAACTACTACATAGATGAAAGAAGCTCTCCAGCAACGACACATCATCATTTTTAAATGAATAAAAAATTAACATGTGTTCACAGTTAATTATAATTAAAAAACTTATAATTTAAAACTATTTCATTTGAATCTAACTATTAATAAATTATTAAAATACAAACATAAAATAAATAAAAACAGATTTAATTTTGAAAATCATAAACTTATAAATATTTTATAATACAATATTTATATGCATATTTTTATATTTTTGTGTGATTTAATCGTCATTTCAGAACAAAACGAAGATAACTGAATTTTAATACAAATAAAAAAACTAAATGATTAGACAAAAATTAAGAATAACAGGTAAAAAAGCTTTAGACAATTGAAAAAAATAAAACTATAAAACTATAAAACATAAAAAGATAATAAATAAGATAACTAATATAAAAAAATAGAGAGGAGAATATAAAAAAAAAAAGAAAAAAAAAGATCATGTAAAAAGTATATAAAGTTTAAAAATACGGAAAAAATAGAATCAATAAAGTTTATGTGGAAAGAAAACAAAATTCAAAATATTAAATTAAAAATATAAAAAAGATTGTAGTATTCAAATTTGGATAAATAAAAAGAGCATGAGGAACAAATAAATATTTATAAAAAAATCCATAAACATATTAAAATACTGACCAAACAAAAAATAAAACACATTAGAAATTTTTAAAAGAATACGTAAGAAAAATAGATAAATTACAAAAAACATGTCACTTATAATACAAATTAAAATAATGTTTATCCAAATAAATCGTTTGTTTTCTCCTTTTACTTTTTTTTGCTTTTTATTAAGACTTTTAAAATTTTGTAAGGCAAAAAAACAATTACTTTTTTATCCTAGAGAATATAAAATTTTAGATCCATAAAAGTGTTTAGATCCGAGAAAACCTGGTTTAAATAGTTTGTTTGAAGTTTGAACATGAATTTTGAATCTAATTGACACTCTTGAATTTAATTGGTAGTCTTCGCCTAAAGTCCCTTCCATTAGAATGTATATATATAAAACATGTCTTAATAATTTAACTTCTTGTATATGTGTGAGTATACAAAAGTTTTAAGACATGTCACAAAAATAAGATCTTCATTCTCGAAGAGCTTAGGTGTCGTTCGTTAATTCGTACCTAACCAGGAGTGACTGATAGAGTTCGTATGTAATATTCCCTTTGTTTGACCTAATATAGTATTTAGCGGAGCCTTATCTTTGTTAACTTTTTCATATTTCCTTTTTGATCTTTGTAATCTTTGGTTCGGTGTACTTAATCACACTTTCCGGAATAATTAAAGACTGCTTTTGATATGATACGTTTTAATTATATTTTAACTACAACAATTAATTAAATAAAAATCTATTGATAAAGCTTAGTCTACACACAGTACGTATAAAAAAATAATAGAAACAGTTGGAGGACCGGGTATATATTGATATAAAGTTTAAAAGCTAATCCGCTTTTAACACAATATTGTGTATCCTATACTATATACTTAATTAGACGCAGAAAGGACAAAAATCCATATATTTAAATATAATAATAAACTTGGTTATTGTAACCATATGTAGCTAAACTTTAATTATCTTTTCTTCTTCAATAGCAACAAAACAATACAAATATATAATGTATTAAATTTTTGGATCCTTCTTTCTTTTTTTTCGTTTTTTTCCTATCTTCCATTGTATGGGGTAGGCCGGTAGGGTAGTTTGGGCTTAGGACCTAATTGAACTCACTACTCTCACTTACATTGTTTTTTCAATGCCCCTACATCTTTAAACGTATACTTCAAACAAGCGAAAAATATCTAGACCTTTGTTTATTACTTTTATCAAATCAGAAGACATGTGTGTTGTTTCTATTTGAGTCACAAATACTTTTTTTGTGTCAGATATTTTGGCTTGTCTATTATATTATATCTCCAAAAACTTTTAGTTCAACAGTTAAATTCTTGAAATCGCGTAGACATTGACTTTTTCTAGTGTAGTTCTCCGTCTTTATAGATATGTTTTAATTTGTTATCAAATAACAGTTATGCTGTTTTTAAATCAAGATAAACAACCAATTCTTATACGAAACAATTCACGTGTTAGACTCGTTATTGTTATTTTTTTCTTTCTTTTATATCAGAAACATGCCGTATGATGATGATTTTAATTTTTAACGTTGGCAATTAATTGTCAAATATAAGATTGTATTTGAACTCTAATATGATATGCTCGATGTTCTTTCATTAACGAAAAACAAGCGACACAACTTAGCAACAAAAAAAAAAACTAGCGACACAAATTATGTAAGCATACAAAAACAAGTAAGTGGAATAAATTGGTGGGTAGAGCTTGTAACTTGTATATCAAATAAATTGGTGTGGGCAAGTGGAAATGATTTAACAATTCCATGTTTAAAAGGAATCGATCCCTGACCTAGACCAACAGAACAACTTCTCCTCAAATGGGAACCACTAGACCACCACCATTTGGTTACAATATAGTTATTTTGTTCTTCTTATTAATTAAAAAAAACGAACATAACCTTCCACATTGTTTCTACTTTTCTAATAGAGAGAGGACAAAATAAGTTATGATTAAAGAAAGTGCGTAAAATAAGAGATAGAGACATTCACTACTTTCATTGATTCATGCACTCCTTTCATTTTAATAGCTCTCTTCCAATCAAATTTCTTTTTCTGTCCCACTCTCTCCATATCCCTTGTTCTTATTTTAACTATTTTTAAAAATCTTTTTATTCGACCGTCTTGTCCAATCAATGCATGTCGTTGAATATCTACTTACTTTAAGATTTCCAAACTAAAGGAGAAAATAAAATAGAGGTCTCTTTTAAATTTAATAATCTATCTAAGCTTAATAGTAATCCTGGATTGGCGGATAAATTTTGTTTTATTTTGGTTTCTTACAAGTAGGTTAATCAAATCTTATACGCCTATTTTAATAAAAATAAATAAATCATATACGCCTAAATAGTAAACACAATACAAGCTTACACGTAAAACTTGCAATTTCATATTATATTTCGGTAAATATGGACAATATTAAGTTTATATCCTGATTTAGACAAGTAACATCACTTTGGCACGGAAAAATCGAAAGTGGACAAAAGAAGAAAAAGGCATTTTATGGTGATACTTTGAATGGCAATACAGATTTAATGCAGTACAAATACAGTTTATTTAAAAAGCAGATTCATCTGCATTTATATACTATTTATCATTTTTTATTACAAAAAAAAAGTAATAATATAATAATAAATATCTGCATGCAGATAAATACATGAATAAAAATTTTGATCTGCAATAAATATAATAATCTTTACATTTTAAAAATAACATGGATATATTTAAACATCGTTTAAATATATTTTCAAAAATAATAATTCAAAACTAAAATTCCAAACAACAAATAAAAATATTGCAAATACATTATGCAAAATCCAGAAAATATTATAAATATATTATGGGGAAAACAAATATTTTTATTTTTAAAAATTCTTCTTAAATCTCCTTCTTAACATTTGTAGATCTGTTTTTTTTTTTATTTTTCTATTAACTATAAATTAATTATAAATGCTAATTTTTTCAATTTATTACTTACTTTCATATTTAACAACCAAATCTATATATCTGAAATTTTGTCTAATTTTAAATATATATTCTTCTTTATTTTTGTGTAATATTTTTGTATTAATTAATTATTACAAATTATTAAATATTAATAAATATAACAATCTTTATACTTAATAGAGATAATACATTTTTATATAATTTGTTTGTAATCACTATGTAGTATTATGCATTTTTTATAATATTTTGTTTGATAATATTTAAAATTTATTTGTATTATTTATTGTATTTATATGTATTATTATTTTTTTTTGAAATATGTGAGTTGCATCATTTTATATTTTTATACTATTTAATATAATATGATTATTTGCAGATCTGCATTTGTTTTGCATTTTTACTTGATCTACATTTGTTCTGTTTGATCTGCATTATCTGCTTAATCTGCATTTTTTGATCTGCGTCACCATTCGAAGTCGTAATGTAAAATACCAATTAATACAAATAATAATTATTATCAAACAGTAAATAAAAAGGAGAAAAAAACAGAGCAAAGACGGCAGGTTCTCCAACGGTTGAAAACTGCCGCCAAATGTAGGATACCGTTAATTAAAAGACACGTAATCGTTCAGAGCTTCCGAGAGAATAAGACACGTTGGAGAAAACGTGTCCGTCTCACCAAGATAATGACCGACACGTGGCAAGGCGTGATTTTGTTTTGACGCGTTTCATAACGGTCAATCAAAAGCGCTTTAACCGACCGCACTCGATGAGTTGAAACTTTCTGATTGCTTTAATTATTTGCTAACGGAATCCATTTATTTGACCTCTTCTATACTAACCCATGTTACTATGTTGTACTAATTAATTAACAATTTTTCTTGGTTAATAATGTTCGTAAAAATTCAAACAATTTGGTCGTGTTTTTCCTTTTCATTTTGTTTTTCACGTGAATAGATTTTAATATTTTCATTTATTCACCGTGAGCTTGATTCTCCAAATACATATTAATCGAAAAACTTCACAGCATTATATATATAAACAATCGTTATATATAATTTTTAACAATACGCATTATGAAAATTTCAGCCTATATAGTAACACAACGACGATACTCTATGTTACATATTCTGATCACAATACAGTATTATTATAGACTTATTCTTTTTATGTTTTTTTTTCTAAAGATTTTTATTTTTTATTTTTTTTTAAACATTTGCTAAAGGGTTATCGTTACAATATAACAGCAAAGTCGGAATTTTTAAAAAGTAAACGAAAACAACACAAGCTCATCACTAATTAGCTATACTACTTTTTCTTTGAAAACAGGTTTAATTAGCTATAATAAATACTCTGTCAACTTTGCTCGTGTGTACATTATTGACTTAAGTGCATAAAGATATCATAACAAAACATAAAACCGTATGTGTCATGTTTTTTTGACCAATTTTTTTTTTTTTTTTTTTTTTTTTTAAAAACAAATCTCAGGAAATTTACGCAATGTATCACACAATTGTAAACCAAATCTCAGGCATGTAACACAAAAACAAAATACTTAAAATGTCATTACACGTATTCTCCAGCTTCTTCTAATCTGGAATGCAATATATATACAATTATTCTCCAACAGCTCAAGTCCCTCAGAAAAATGGATCCATGGAATTTTTGGAAAGTGATGGGAATTAAGTAATTAACTGGCAAGCGTGTCCAACTTGCTGGATCCGCCTTTCACCGACAACATCTGATACATGGTAAAAAACATACCTCCGACTGAACAAACAAAGGAGTAACAAGTCATCAATTCCAATACAACTCATTTCGTTGCCGGAGGTTTATCATACTTGCACTTAAAGTTGCATGGCTGCAAATCACTTGCACTGGATGCAAATCCTCTGCTCATGTGACTGGAAGTTGTCCCCGTGCAAAGAAATCAGCCCCGTTAAAGGCCTTTCCCCAGCAAACGATCTCGGTGGAGGAGCATACTGTCGCAAAGCAAGAGAAGCTGAAGGAGCTTGGAAACACTTCTAAGAGTGAGTTTAAGAAAACACCCAAAAAGCTTTCAAGCAAGGAAAAGAAGAAGCTAAAAGCTATTAAATCTGCGAATACAGAGGCAAAGCAGTTGCCTCTAAAAAACAAGGAGAAGTATCTAATTGGCAATGAGGAAGTCAGATTCTCTCCCCACCAATCAGTTAAGAAGCGGAAATCAAAGAACAAAGGGAAGGGGGAAGGGAAGGCTATTCAGGTAGAAGAATCTTCCTCGGGATCTGACTTAAGCCAGTCCTCCCCATCTTCCTCCTCTGATGAAGACTTACCTATTGTTTCTGAGTCTGAATCTGCTTCTGCTGATGAGAACTACCCTGTGGAAAATTCGAAGTTTATTCGGATTTTATCTAAACGAGAGCGCAGAAAAGAAAAACGCAACTTGGGGTCAGGCTCCAAGTCTAAAACTAGTCATTGATGAGAGTTGACTCCTTTTGTTGGAACGTTAGAGGCTTTAACAATAGTATAAAACGTAGTAGCTTCAGGAAGTGGCTAAGGCAGTGTTCACCCCTTTTTGGTAGCCTTATTGAGACTCGTGTGAAGATTCACAAGTCTCAAAAGTATATACAATCTTCTTTTCCATGATGGAATTTTGCGGGAAACTACGAGTTCGCAGCTTTGGGCAGAATTTGGGTGTTATGGGACCCCTCAGTTCAGCTCTATATTCACTCTAAGTCTAGGCAGATGATCACTTGTGTTGTAAAGATGCCTAACACATCTGAAGAAGTGGCTATTTCCTATGTGTATGCCGTGAACTGTAAGTATGGCAGACGGGAACTATGGGATGAGTTGAGATCCCTCTCTGTTGATCCGATTATCTCTACAAAGCCTTGGGCAGCTTTAGGAGATTTTAATCAAACGCTCAATCCCCAGGAAAACTCTCAGGGAGGAACGAGAATTTCGAGGGGAATGGAGGATTTCAGAGATTGTACTAGGGATGCTGGGCTATTTGACCTTTCTTTTAGAGGAAGTTTATTTACATGGTGGAACAATCAAGCTCTAAACCCGATTGCTAAAAAGCTTGATCGAGTCCTTATTAACGATAAGTGGCAGTTGGCTTTCCCCTTATCTTTTAGCTACTATGGAGAGATGGGAGTTTCTGATCACAGCCCGGGAACGATTGTCTTAGAGACAACAAAACTCTCTAAGAAATCCTTCAAGGTTTCTCACTTTTTGCTATCTCATGAAGACTTCCTGCCAAGGGTCTCATTTCACTGGCAGAATTCAGTAACCACAGGGACGGCTATGTTTATCCTCGCAAAGAAGCTAAAGACTCTGAAAGCTGTCATCAAGGACATCAACAAAGCCCATTTCTCGGACCTCAAAATGAGAGTTAAAGAGGCTCACGAGCTCCTCTTATCAAGTCAAAGCAATCTATTTCTGAACCCCTCGCCTCCCTTGGCTTCTCTTGAGAAAGAAGCATTTAAAAAGTGGATGTGTCTGGCTTTGGCAGAGGAACGGTTCATACACCAGCGAGCTCGGGTTAGATGGATGGCAAGTGGGGATTGTAATTTCGCTTTCTTTCACCGAGTTGTGGCGGCAAGGAGAGCGTTTAACCAAATTCATTACTTAATAAACGAATTGGGTCAGAAAATAGAGCTTGTTAAGGAGGTCCAAGATCATTGTGTGGATTTCTTTGGAAAGCTGCTTGGTGGTGAATCTGCAGTTCTATCAGACTTGGATAAGGAAAATATCAGATTGCTTACTCCTTTCCGTTGTACTTCAGAAGCGAGAGAAATGCTGGAGGCTCCTGTTACAGCGGAGGATGTGAAAAGGGAGGCTTTCAGATTGCCTTCTCAAAAGTCACCAGGACCCGATGGTTACACAGGAGAGTTCTTTCGGGCAGCATGGGAAGTGATTGGTCCTGATGTTATAGCGGCTGTGCAAGAGTTCTTTGCTTCGGGAAAAATTCTGCGACAATGGAATTCCACGGCTATAACCCTGGTCCCTAAGAAATCGGAGGCTGATAGTTTGGGAGATTTCAGGCCTATCTCCTGCTGCAACGCTTTTTACAAAATCATCTCAAAGATTTTGGCGAGGCGTCTTCAGATCCTACTCCCAATTATGATCTCTCCTTCTCAATCTGCTTTCGTTAAAGGACGCTTACTTGTTGAGAACGTCTTACTGGCTACAGAGCTCGTCCAGGGTTTTAATAGCAAAAACATATCGCCTAGGGGTCTCCTCAAAGTCGACATTCGGAAAGCGTTCGACTCCGTCAGTTGGAGCTTCATCCTTCAGATTTTTGAGGCTGCGAACTTCCCAAGTGCCTTCATCAATTGGATTTCGCAATGCATCACCACAACCTCCTTCTCAATAAATGTTAATGGGGATTTATGTGGTTATTTTCAGGGGAAGCGAGGATTGAGACAAGGAGACCCTCTGTCTCCTCCCTTGTTTGTTATGGCAATGGAGACTTTTGCTAGTTTGCTCACTGAGAGGTTAGAAGAAGGGGCCATCGGATATCACCCGCTTGCTATGAACCCTCAAATAACGCACTTATCGTTTGCGGATGACCTGATGATCTTCTTTGATGGTTCAGCTGCCTCCTTACAATGCATTACTTCTACTCTAGACACTTTCCACCACCTATCGGGTCTGGGTTTAAATAAAGAGAAGTCTTCTCTTTTCCACGCGGGCTTAAATATGGAGGAAGCAGAAGTTCTTAGTAACTTTGGGTTCAACCCTGGTTCTTTCCCTATAAAGTACCTGGGTCTCCCACTTCTTAGTAGGCGCTTGCGCATAGCTGAGTATTCCCCCCTAATTGACAAGGTTAAAATGAGGTTCTCGAGTTGGACGGTTAAAAGTCTGTCGTATGCCGGTCGCCTTCAGTTAATTAACTCGGTCATCTACAGTCAGGTTAACTTCTGGCTATCGGCTTTTGCTCTTCCTAAAGGTTGCCTTAAAATGATTGAGAAACTTTGTAGGAGCTTCCTGTGGTCAGGAGACATCTCAAAAAGGCCTGTCTCTAAAGTATCTTGGAAAGCTATTTGCCTCCCCAAAGATGAAGGTGGTATGGGTCTAAGGGACTTTCATATATGGAATAAAGCACTCAGTATGCGCTTAGTGTGGCTCCTATTCTCAAAATCAGATTCTTTATGGGTAGCCTGGAATAAGGAGCATCGACTTAAGCGATCGAATTTCTGGTTGGCGGAAGAGAGATGCAGTCTCTCATGGGTCTGGAAAGCGATTCTATACTTGCGACCTTTGGTAAAGCAGTTGTTAAGCTGTGATATTGGTGACGGACAAACAGCGACCTTCTGGTTCGACAATTGGCTCTCCATAGGGCCTCTTATTGATCTCATCGGATTGGAGGGTCCTAGGAAACTGGGAATTCCGATCGCGGCAAAGGTCAAGGATGGGACTAATAGTTCTGGACAGTGGATTCTACCGTCTGCGAGAACCAGAAACTCTCAGATCAGTCTCCTTAGGGAATCTCTGCTACAACTAGCTCCTCCAAGTCACTTACGTGGGGAGGATTCTTTTTCTTGGGGAGTTGAAGGATCAAGGTCGGCTTACTTCTCTACAAAGAAAACGTGGGAGTTCTTAAGGCCCTCGGGAAACAAAATCTTCTGGCTGAAAGCAGTCTGGTTCAAATATTCGGTACCGAACCACGCTTTTAACTTCTGGACTGCGAATTTGGATAGACTGCCTACTCGTGCTCGCCTTGCAAGCTGGGGATTAAATGTGCAGGACTCTTGTTGCCTCTGCAACTGTCACCCGGAAACGCGGAATCATCTTTTCCTCGGATGTTCCTTCTCAGATCAGGTATGGCACCTCGTCCTTTTGCGCCTGAATTGTCCGAGTATACAATTCTGGGATTGGAACGACCTTATCACTTGGATGCTATCCCACTCTCGGGGTTTGTCAAATACGCTCAAACGTCTCGCTGCCCAAGCAACTGTCTACCTTCTCTGGAAAGAGAGAAATAGTCGGCTCCATTCAGGCATCTCAAGCCCGGTGGAAGTTGTCTTCAAGCAAATCGATCGTTCCATTAGAGATATCCTTCTAGCTCGCTTATCCCATAAGCGTTGCCAAGGTCTACTATCTCAATGGTTCTCTAACGCCTAATCAAGCTGTGGTCTCGTTCTCTGCAATAGTTTAGTTTCATCCTGGGTTTTTTTATTTTTTTTGGCCCTTGAAGCTGCTGGTTTTGTAATCAAACTCATGTTCCATTTTTGGTAATATATTTTCACATTTTATCAAAAAAAAAAAAAAAAAAAAGTTGCATGGCTGCTTAGATGAGAATCCACAACGGCGATTGATAGGAAGCTTCTGCGGCAAGAGTAGGCCGTATGTGTCATGTTATGTTACATGTGTTGGAACTGATTTTTAATGAACTAGGTATTAATCAGATTTTAAACATGATGAATTTATCGCCGGGATCACATATCAAAATCAATTTTTGTATTTCTTAATTCCATTCAATTTTTGATATATATATACTTTTAATATTAACCATATATATATATATATATTTTTTTTTTACATATTACATATATCAATCAGTTTGTCTCATCATAATATTTACGGTTTTAAAACACATACGAGAGGAGAACGTCACATTAGTTGTTCTTAATTTGACGTACAAAAAAAACAAATTAATTGGTCATAAAATTATTTAGGCGCATCTCTCGTAAAACATCGCCATGTATAAAATATTTTTTTTTAACTCTTAAACCAATCGAACCCGTCTTATGTAATAATTTCGTTGAATGTTGGTTTAGTTTACATATAATATATGAATTCTTTCGAAACAGATCCTTCCATTGTTGTGACATGTCGAGTCGTTTGTTTGCAACTGGGACAAACCGTTATTTTTGTTTTTATTTTGTGTTTTTGTGTGTAAATGTTACTTCTCATTTATTAAACCGTTGCAATACATACACTACAAGAAAACAATATTAATTCCTACCAAAATTTTGGTAAGAAAAATTTATTACCAATTTTTTACGAAATTATGACGAAAATTAAGAGTGATGGGAAATTGGTAAGAATTTTCCTACAGATCAAAGTGGTCAGAAAGTGATTAAATATTTTCTACCAATTTCTTACCAAACAGATGTCCGTAAGAAATTTGGTAAAAAAACTGTAGGAAATTAGTTGCAAATATTTGACCGCTACAAAGATAGGAAAATTGTCAAAAAATTTCTGATCACTTTCCTATCAAACTTTATTTATAGATTATAAATAATAATTTTAAATATAAAATATATGTGGTAAAAAATTGGTAGATAATTTTTTACCACTTTTCTACAGATTATATATTTAAATAATAATAAAAATAATGGTCCTGTTAAAAATATGAGACCCAATTTTTATTTTTTTTAAAGGATACGAGACAATGAGTCTCAAACCCTAGCCTCCTTCTTCATTGTCGTCTCACCTGCCTCCTGGGCCACTCACTCCGTCGAATGGTCGCTCGGCCAATCTCTGCTTCCTTTTTTTTCGCAATCTATGCTTCCTTTTGGAGCTTGCTAATCGAAGGATGACGATCATTCTTACCTTCTCCGGAGACGATGAGGCGTGGAGCAACCGCTGTGGCGAGGCGGAGGAGTGGCGCACGGGGCTGCTAAATGAGTATTGTTTCCGTTTGATTTCGCAGATTTGAATTTAGTCTTGAAGGAGTGAGTAGTGATTGATCTTGAGGTTTTAAATCAAAAATTTCCATCACTGTTTATACATTTTATGATGGAATTTTCTCGCCCGATGTAAATGGGTTTTGTGTATTATCTTATTTTTGTTGCAGGATAACGTATTTGTGCAGCTGGTTTGCTCGATTCAGTATCATGTAGTGAAAGCTAGTGCTGATGATGCGTTTTATGAGCTACAAAACCCAAGAGTGCAGATCCAAGCCTATGTTTTTGATGGTAACTTTTTTTTGCTTCTCTCTAGATTTCTTTCGAATAAGCTCTCTCTTTGATTCTTAATTCCTTTGAATGTATGTTTGTTTCCAAATCAAAGTGGTTAGAGCTTTGGTCCCAATGATGACGCTAGACACCCTTTTTGAACAAAAGGGAGAAGTCGCCAAGTCTGTTCTTGAGGAACTCGAGAAGGTAATATGTTGCTCCTTCATTATCTCATTCAATTGTATGTTTGATTTTCTCCTTTGTTCTGTTCGAGACTCTGATCTTCTTTAAATCCTTTCTCCTTAAGATAGATATCAGTTGTGAGATTCCTGCATTTGAGCTAACTAATGGGTGAAACTTGAGTCTTTGTAAAATGTGATTAAGTAGATACGTTTGGATTGCATAGAGAAAAGTTATCACATGATTCAAGGCTGTATAAATAGGTTGTTTAAGAAACTAGTGGCGAGTTCTGTAATGGTCATGATTGTAATTGTTTCTCCAGGTGATGAGGGCTTATGGATTCAGCATTGAGCACATTCTAATGGTTGACATTCTTCCCGATCCTTCTGTACGCAAGGCGATGAACAAAATCAATGCAGGTAAACTTCACTATCGATTACCCGGGGAGTTAGTATCTCTTACGTTTCAGGGCTCTAATGAATTATATATGTGGCTCTTCGGAAACAGGACCTAGTAGCCGGAGGACGGCGAGGAATCTCGAAGCTGTGGGAAGAGTAGACCTACGCAAGAAGGGCAATTGGTTCAACGGCGTGGTTTTTCTTCCTTGTTTTTTTTATAGTTCTATTTATTTTGTTTCGGTTTCTACTTTGTAAACCAAACTAATTACCCGGTTTGGGATAAAATTTAAATAAAATATATTTTTTTGTTCAAATAAAATATCTATTAAAAATATATTATTTGAATTTATAATTGATATTAATTTTGTAATTAAAATTTTAGGAGTTAATTAATTTTTCAAATTATTTTAAATAATTTTATTATTATTATTGTATGAAAAAGGTTAAATATTATTGGTAGGTAAATGGTCGGAAACAATTTTTCTACCGATGTTTTGGTAGGAAATCGATCAGATATTTTTTACCAATTTCCTACTAATAATTCCTACGCCTTTTCCTATGGTACACATTTTGTAGAAAATTTCCTACGAGTTTCCTACCACTGACGATTTCCGACGACATATTTCCACCTACAACATATTTTAGTAGGAAAGTCGTAGAAAATGACTGTTTCCTACCAATTATCTACAATATCTTCTGTAGGAAAACGTGATGTTTTCTTGTAGTGATATAAATTAAAATTATCAAAATTTCTTGATTAAAACAATAAAATTTGAAAACAGTAAAAATTAAAGAAGATAAATATTTTAGAATATAGTGACTGAGAATCCAACAATATCAGATGCACTGATAAAGGGCAAAGCCGAAAACTTAAGAATTGGTCACCTTAGCTTGTGACTTTGAACGAGTCCCGTATTTTTTGGTCCCGAAAAAATCGATACACAAGATAACAAAACGGTTAAAAATTGGCAATGATTTCTCGGTTTTAAAAGTTAAAATTGTAAAGAAACCAACAGCGATAGTGCTTTAGCACTAGCCCAAGACCGTAATACCCGAGAGACCCGAAAGAAATAAAAGACTCTTTAAGTATGAAGAAAAATATGGAAGAACACTTAGAGAGACTTATGAAAAATACTCTTTATTAGCTTGTTCAACTTCTTGTATGTTTTTGTTGTTTTATTTACAAATGAGGAGGTGAGGAGGTATTTATAGCCTCCCAAAACTATCTTACAAAGTTCTAGACTCTTCTTTTACAACCTCCTTACTTCCTAGATTTTTTCTAATTCTCTAGAGTTTTCTACACAAATCTTAAATTAATTAACTAATAGAATTCTCTAGAAACATTTAGAGAAGATGAATATTTTAATGATGTTTCTAAAGAATTCTAGAACTTGTACTCAACTTTGGGTTTAATAATTTTATCATCAAACCCAAAATTAAGCTTAACTCAAAATCAAGTTTAATTTCAATACTCCCCCTTAAACTTGATTTTGTCCATCATCCCGAGCTTCGAGCGAAGTAACTCGAATTGCCCTTTTGGTAATGACTTGGTGAAGATATCTGCAACGTTATCCTCGCTTCGAACTTCCAAAGCTTCAATTGTTCCATCAAGCACCTTCTCCCTTATGAAATGATGCTCTAACTCAATATGCTTTGTCCTTGCATGGAACACCGGATTATTAGCCAGCTTGATAGCACTTTGATTATCTCCATAGATTGCAACTGCCTTGTTGATTGGCTCAAACAAATCTTCAAGGAGCCTCCGAAGCCATATACACTCTTGAGCTGCGAGTGTCGAAGCTTTATACTCCGCTTCAGTGGTAGATAGTGACACCGTTGCTTGCTTCTTGCTGCACCATGAAACACTTGTGTCCCCGCATAAGAACACATAGCCTGAGGTTGATTTTCGATCATCTAGATCTCCACCAAAGTCAGCATCCGTAAAGCCATATAGAGAGACCTTGGCATTATACTTGTACACCAGACCCATGCCAAGAGTTGTCTTCACGTACTTCAATATTTTCTTTGCCGCTTCTAGATGCGGCTTCCTTGGTGCCTGCATAAACCGACTTACAAGACCTACCGCGAAAGCAATGTCCGGTCTTGTAATGGTTAAGTAAAGAAGACTTCCTACAAGAGAGCGATAAGGCCGAGGATCAGCTAGTAAGGACCCTTCATCGCGCTTAAGCTTTATGTTGACATCCATCGGAGTAGAACGTGTCTTTCCTTCATGTACCCCGAACTTCTCAACAATCCTTTTTGCATAGCTTTGTTGGCCGATGAATATTCCGTCATTTACCCTTTCCACCTCTAAACCGAGAAAGTTGTTGAGTTCACCCAACTTCTTCATCTCAAACCTTATCGACATATCCTCTTGTAGACGAGCAATTTCTGCATCATCATTTCCGGTAATGATCATATCATCCACGTAAAGAAGAACAACCACGTGGACTCCTCTATTCTTCTTAAAGAATAGACTCGGATCAGAATTTGATGCCACATAACCGCAGAACTGAAGAAACTGAGCAAGCTTTCCATACCAGGCTCGTGGAGCTTGTTTTAACCCATACAAAGCCTTCTTTAGCTTGCACACATAATCAGGATGCTCTTGTGATACGAAACCAAGTGGTTGCTCCATAAAGATTTCCTTATCAAGCTCTCCGTATAGAAACGCATTCTTCACATCTAATTGCCATAACTTCCAATCAAAACTTGCAGCTAAAGATAAGAGAGTGCGTACCGTTGTCATCTTAGCTACAGGACTGAAAGTCTCTTCATAATCTTCTCCATACTTCTGGGAGAACCCCCGAGCAACCAACCTTGCCTTGAATCTATCAACGCTTCCATCTGTTTTGCGCTTGATCCGATACACCCATTTACAAGAAACGGGTTGAACATCCTTGGGTTTCGGAACCAAATCCCAAGTTTCATTCTTCATGAGAGCATTCATCTCCTCCTTCATTGCGGTTTCCCACTCATCAACGTCTTTTGCTTCATCATAAGATGATGGCTCATCTTCATCTAATGGAGCTGCAAAGTAGCATGAGTAGGTAGTGACAAACCTTTCATCTCTGAACCGAGCAGGTTTTACGATGTTCCTTTTAGGCCTTTGAGTAGCCATGGAACCATGATCTTCCTCCTCATCCTCTTCTTGACTAGTGCTCCCCCTTTCACCTTGCTTCTCCATTTCAGGACTTCCGCTCTCACTTGGAATTTTAAGAGCTGGTTCAGCAGTCTTGGAGGAACTCCCACCTTCTTGCTCAACTAAGATTTGAGGTGGCCCATAGAATGAGGAAACTTCATCAAAAACAACATCTCTAGACACAACGTACCTGTGTGTCTCTGGATCCATACACCTCCAACCTTTTCTCCGTTCATCGTACCCAACGAAGATGCACTTCTTCGCCTTTGCCTCCAACTTTGTTCGTTGAGAATCGAACACATGGACGTAGCAGACTGATCCAAATATCCTGAGATGTTTCACTGATGGCTTCTTCCCGTGAACCATCTCATAAGGAGACTTCATATTATTTGGACTAAGTGGCATCCGATTAATGACATACGCTGCACATCTCATACCTTCCGCCCATAAGGCCTTAGGTAAATCCTTTCCATATAGCCAGCTTCTGCATGTCTCTGTTAGATGCCTGATCTTCCTTTCTGCTACTCCATTTTGTTGAGGTGTATACGCACAAGTAAACTCTCTCTTTATTCCATGCCTTTGGCAAAAAGAGAGAAACTCCTTGGACATGAACTCCCCTCCATTGTCCGTCCTTAAGGTCTTGATTTTCCGACCTAACTCCCCTTCCACGGTAACCTTGAATTCTTGAAACTTGGAGAATACTTCTGATTTTTCCTTCACAAAGTATACCCAAGTGTACCGTGAGAAGTCATCAACAAACAGCAACATGTAGCGAAACCCGGAATACGAGGGTGTTCTTGTTGGACCCATTAAATCACTATGGATCCTCTCCAACGGAGCTTTGCATCGTGAAATAGAGTTATCAAATGGAAGTCTATGTGATTTTCCATATTGACAACCTTCACAAATTACTCCTTCATCTTGAATCTTCAACTTCGGGAGCCCGTTAACCAAATCCTTATTCATCATAACCTTCATCTTAGTCATATTTATATGACCGAGCCTAGCATGCCATATAGTGGCATTATCATTCGTGCTCATCTTCTCCACATAAGAGTTGGAAGCAGATAATACGTATAGGTCCTTAACCCGCGATCCGGTGTGAACCACATCCGCTTTTAACTCTTTAATATTTTTCAAGAATTTAACGTCTCTTGGGCCAAATAAAACGTAGTTACCTGAGTCTACCGCATTCACCACGGAGAGAAGATTCTTCCTTACTCCAGGAACATGGTATACGTTCTTGAGAGTGATAGGGTTTCCATCATCTCCTTCAATGACAACACTCCCTTCCTTCTCCACGCGGTGGATTGAATTATCCGCAGTAATGATGGCTTCTTTTCCGTCATGACGTTGAAGACTAGAAAATAACTTCTCATTTCCGGTAATATGATGACTACAACCCGAGTCCACAATCCAATCATTTCCAAGATTTTTAGTTGTGGATGTACCTGAAGATGCAGCCTCCACCGTGAAACATGTCCCCCATTCTTCGTCTTCATTATGACCTTTTGATTCCGCCATATTTGTTTCCTTCAACTTGACTCTACAATCCTTTTTGAAATGCCCAAGTTTTCCACACCGGTAGCACTTGAACCGCTTCTTATCTCCCGTAGAAGATCCTTCACGTTCATCATTATTCTTGGCACCAACATACTTGGATTTGGCTTTGAAGCCTTGTTGCCTCCGAGCTACAAAAGCGCTCCCTGAATCATCATTGATTTTAACTCCCGCCATTTGCTTGGCTAATGATTCTTGTGAAGCTAGCAGGTTCTCGAACTCCTCCAAGGAAGGTTGTGTAGCCCATCCTTGAACCGAAGTCACAAACGGTGTATACTCGGGTCGTAGACCTCGAATAATGGACCGCTTCAACCGTGCTTCCGAAATCGATTCCTCCGGATTTAGAGTATTAATCTCAGAGCAAAGATTTTTTACCTTGATGAAAAACTCTGAGATTGAAGACTCCCCCTGCTTCGCATTTGCCAGCTCATTCTCTAACAGTTGTAGCCGAGCTTCATTCTTCTTGTTGAACAACTGATCCAACGCCAACCAAATAGAACTAGCGGATATACACCTTGAGACATGCTCAAATATTCCCGAGGATATCGACCTCTTCAAAGCAAACTCCGCCTTGGCATTCTTTCGGATCCACTCCTTTGTCGCTTCCGCTGTTGCAGCAGCTCCCCTTGGTGGTGCTGTGCTGCTACCGCCGACGACATCCCATAAGTCCTCACTCACTAAGTATGACTCCATACATGACTTCCATAACCGGTAATTAGATTGGTTTAAGATCTCCATTCCCAATCCAACAACACGACCCATTGACTCCATACTTAGAGTAAACCCGAGTTCTCTTTAAACCCCGATCTTGAAAAGAACCAGATCAGAATGGCTCTGATACCATGTAAAGAAACCAACACCGATAGTGCTTAGCACTAGCCCAAGATCGTAATACCCGAGAGACCCGAAAAGAAATAAAAGACTCTTTAAGTATGAAGAAATATATGGAAGAACACTTAGAGAGACTTATGAAAACACTCTTTATTAACTTGTTCAACTTCTT
Source organism: Alliaria petiolata (assembly GCA_020283515.1). NCBI lineage: Eukaryota > Viridiplantae > Streptophyta > Magnoliopsida > Brassicales > Brassicaceae > Alliaria > Alliaria petiolata. The sequence continues at coordinate 11,828,715 of JAHZTW010000002.1, read as the reverse complement.
GTGTTTTTTGTTGTTATTTTTACAAATGAGGGGGTGAGGAGGTATTTATAGCCTCCCAAAACTATCTTACAAAGTTCTAGACTCTTCTTTTACAACCTCCATATTTCCTAGATTTTTTTCTAATTCTCTAGAGTTTTCTACACAAATCTTAAATTAATTAACTAATAGAATTCTCTAGAAACATTTAGAGAAGATGAATATTTTAATGATGTTTCTAAAGAATTCTAGAACTTGTACTCAACTTTGGGTTTAATAATTTTATCATCAAACCTAAAATTAAGCTTAACTCAAAATCAAGTTTAATTTCAATAAAAATCTCATAAAATTCCCTTCTCAAAAAGAGGGAATATAGAGGTGAGACTCTTTCACTCAAAAGAGGAGGAAGGTAAAAATGATCTCTCCCATAGCGAAGAAAATGATCTTTGCATTACGTCGGAAGAAGGTGCAATACAATACTATCACGAGCATATGTTGCTTAAAAGAACATGAGTATTGTTTGATGGGCCTTTCTACAAAGGAAAACCCAATAACTTGGCTGACTGGTTCATGCCTAATATGAGAGTAACGTCGGGTAAAGCTCCGGCAGAAACCGCATCGGCACAAGAGTATGTCACATGGACGGAGGATCTCGGAAAGGGCAGCCAAATGTGAAGTTTGGTCTTCTAATAGATTGGCGAAGTTGAAGCTGACGACGACTTTGAGCTTGGCGCAGATGGTGGAAACAAACGGTGGAGAGGGTGGAGCTGCGGAAGAGAACATAGTAGATCCTGTGGAGAATAAGAATCATTGAGTTTTTTTGCAGAACTCCAAAGGGTGATGAGAATCACGACGGAGGAGAGAAAACATGAAAAGCTGAGAGGAAAAAGTAAATGAGGCAGCCGCTAGCAGGGGAGGAGGATCCGGCGGCTGAGGGCAAAATTACTGAAACGAGAGGGTTACCATCGGAGGTTGAGAAGCGTCATAAGCGTATCGGCCAGAGAAATCGAGAGAGTAAGGGAAAAACATTTTAATTGATCTTTTTATTTCTAAAATTAAATTTAATATTTATGTCTTGAATATCTATGTGTTATCGTAAAGTTGTATTAACATATCCTTGTGTAGTTAAACATGATAACACTTGTTATAAAAAATAAAATCACGACAATACTTAAAAGTTTCTCTCCTGTAGTGAATATGTTCGATTTACATTTCTATTTAGTTTTTTTTTTGTTTTTTTGTTGCAACGGTAATTTCTATTTTAGTTACATCGGTAAATTGGCAATAACTTAACTAATTCGACGAGTGAGCAAAAGCCTTTTGTTTTATCAATCCATCATGTTAACGAATTCATCATGTTAAAGATGATCCGGACCAACCCGAAACACTAAATGGCTCACGAGCATCTTGTTCGTTTGATAAGGAATTGGATCCGAAATCTCTGTAAATTTACGTGGAAAATCTTAAGTTATCAACCGCCACACCAATATATTTAAGTTTTTAGATAGGATTTAGGGGGTGGAGGCGGCAATTATTTTCATAGAAAATAATATTAAAATTGTTTAAAAATTGCAAAGAAATAAGAGGGCATTATCAAAATTATTTAGAAATTAAATGAAATTTAAAAAAGCATTGGGGGCAGCTGCCCCCCCCCCCTCTTGTACTTATAGAATTTATCCATTTAAAGAAAAATATTACCCTTTTTTGTTTTGTTTATGTAGCTTTAAATTCTTTCATTCCAATCACATAATGAAGGGAAAGGGGTCCTGAGAATCTCTCGCAATTGTAATATACTATTTAAGTATTAGATGATGTACATTATCTCTCAAATGACATGTAATAAACGAAAATAATCACTTGCCTAAAAAATCATTAAAGTTAAAACTACATAAACATTTATAAATTCACGACGAAGACGGTGGATTCTGTTGTTGAACAATCAGATATTTACTTTGATTTTTCTTTCAACAATCCAAAATCGCCGAGATTTCAGAATAAAATATATTTAAAAATACTAAAGAGGAACGAGAAAAACGAAATTCAAACAAAAGAAAAGAGAAATAGATAAGATCCTAACAAACCCAAAAATTCATGCAGCAGTAGCAGCATGCAACGGAAATATTAGTTATATAACGAGTCTACGAGCAAAAATTGTTTGAAAAAACAAAAAAAATGCAAAACAACAACATGGAACTATAAAAGAAAAAAGAAGAAGAATATAATCGGGAAAATGGAATAAAGATATTTAGCAAAAAAAGAAAAAAGAATAAAGATAAAAGGGTGGCCGATTTTGTCACTTTAAATTATTCCTTATACGAATACGACAACATATCAATTTTACTTTACTCGAGTTACATCGAAACTGAAACAATACAAACTGTGAGGCATTTTGGAAAATAAAAAGAAAATAAGAGGGGGCGCATGGATAATTAAAATATGTCCCTCACAGCAAAAAAAAAAAAAACTTTTGTTCACTCTTATGGAAAGTTTAGCGTCATTGCAAGTAGAAAAGGCCAAAATAGAGAGCGGCCAAAACGGAAGCAAAAAAACCTCATCATTTCCTTTCTTTTACTTCATCTCCTCCCTTCTCGCTCATCGCCATAACTACACCACAGAGAAAGCTTTCTGTAATCGCAAACTCTATTTCTCCTTGTCATGGGCTGATTATTACATTTCGACTCAACTCCTGCTTACGAGATCAAGCACTCTCTCGTGTTTGCTTGCGCTAATTTGGTGGATTTTTTTTTTTTAAAATGGGTTTCAATTAACAGTGTCACATTTTTGGATTTGGTCGAATTTTTCTGATCATCTTTCGTCAAAGTTTCGATTTTTACGAAATTTTTTACTGAAAAGGAGAGAGTTCCTCCTCCTTGTTTTTGGGTCTAAGTAATAAAGTTTTTGGCCATTCTGTTTATTGGGAATCTGATCCAATGGCTGCGATCACTGAGATGCCCACTGATGTTGTCAACGATGTTCATGAAATTAGTGTCAATAGCGATGGCGAGAAGATCATTGGTGCCGGAATTGAGAAGAGCTCGATCACGGGTCCTAAAACTGAATCCGAGCTCAAACCCGAATCCCAGTTAGATATGCAGAAGCTTGTGGCGATGTTCAAGAAACTCAACCCTTTGGCTAAGGAGTTTTTCCCTTCTTACTACAACCCCAAGAAGAACAATCTGATTGGGAAAGGCAATCAATTTCTGTCGGCTGACGATTTTCCTCCGGCCCCGAAGAAGCAATCCGGTGAAGAATTTGATCCTGATGTCAAGAAGGATGACAATACCCGGAAGGTATAATCGTGGATTTGTTTTTTTTCTTTTTTCTTTTTCTTCTTTTTGTGATCATATAATTTGGATGATATAGCTGATAATTAATCTGATGATTTCAATGTGACTTTTTGTTGTTGTAAAGCTGCAAACTTTTGATTGAAAGGGTTTGATTGTGTTAAGTTTTATTCTGTTTGTGATAACAGAGAAGAAACAATTATAGCCAAGGGAGGAGGAGGTTAACCGGAAGAATTTCTAAGGCTCAGAGAGAGGATAGTATTAGAAGAACAGTATATGTTTCTGACATTGACCAGAGTGTAAGTTTGTTTCAGTCTTTTGTAAGGTTTTTTCGAAAGAATTCGAGTTAATTTGCATCGATGTTAACATAAAATCTGCTTTGTGATATAGGTGACTGAGGAGGGTCTTGCTGACTTGTTTAGTAACTGTGGACAAGTAAGACGATCCTTAAGCTTTTAAATTGCTTGTTATATCTTTCCCATTCATGGGTTTTGGACAATGCGATTAATTTATACAAGTTTTTTGAGTCTGTGGGAGAGGTAGATTGAGCTTTAACAGCCTAACTGTTGAAGGTTGAAAAGTGAGATTATGTGTTTGTGTGCTAATTATTACTGCAGAGAAATTTTTTTTATCTAAATGTTTCTTTAGTGGTATGTAATGTTGACGTAACAGTAAGTTCTTCTTTTGTGAAGGTTGTTGATTGTCGAATTTGTGGGGATCCACATTCAGTTCTTCGATTTGCGTTTGTCGAGTTTGCTGATGACCGTAAGTTTGGCTGATGGAATCTTGAAACTCTTTTAACAAAAAAATTTCCAGTGTCACTCTCTTTTGACCCATTATTAGGCATTTACGTAGTATATTTGCTTCGACAGAGGGTGCACGGGAAGCTTTAAGCCTTGGTGGAACAATGCTCGGGTACTACCCGGTGAGGGTCTTACCCTCCAAAACTGCTATTCTTCCAGTGAATCCCACATTTCTTCCCAGGGTAAGAGCAAATGTTCCATTAATCAATTTGGTTTCAGTTTTGAGTTTTGAATAGACTTTGATATCTACTATGTTGGTGTTAATTCAGTCAGAAGATGAAAGGGAGATGTGTACCAGGACAATCTATTGCACTAATATCGACAAGAAGGTAAATGCTGAACAATCTACAAAACATATTTATTGTATTTTTTTTGTTTTGTTTGTAGTATCTCTCCTGGTTTAAGATTTATTTTTTAACAACTGCAGGTTTCTCAAGCTGATGTGAGAAACTTCTTTGAGTCGGCATGTGGTGAGGTCAGAACAGAACCTAGACCTGCTTGATGTTTCTGTCTCTCTCTTTCTAAGTTGTTAAATTACCTCAATTTTTTATTTTATTTTGAGTAGTGATGCTTAAGTTTATTTCTAATATGCAAGGTAACTCGCCTGAGGCTTCTTGGCGATCAACTGCATTCAACTCGCATAGCGTTTGTTGAATTTGCTCTGGTGAGCTATTCAGCTATTCACTAAAGGATAAATTTTCGCCATGGATTTGGATTAATACATTGCAAGTTTATTCCCTATATTCACTTGTTTTTTTTTGGGGCTCTTTTTACTGATTTTAGAAGTTTCTTGAGTGTAAATGTTTGATTGAGTGATGATGAAATATAAGTTGACAAATAGGCTTGACACTGTTTTCACCTGCAAACTCAAAAAGTTATATATCTTTTCCTTTTCAAACGAACAGGCAGATAGTGCACTCAGGGCACTCAATTGCAGCGGGATGGTCGTTGGATCCCAACCGATAAGGTAAATTCCATCGATGCAGTGTATAATAGCTTTTTATGAACATCTCAATCGGATCAACATATGAATTTTTTATATTTCAGGGTAAGTCCATCAAAGACACCAGTGAGGCCACGAATCACTCGACCACCATCGACAAACTAGAAAGATACCTGACTAGCTGGCTTTCCAGAAGAGAGATGATTGCAAACATTTCCTTCAGTAACTCTTTTCCCGCTTTTTCGTTATCTTTTACGTTTTAGAACAGTTTTCTCCAGTTATGTTAGTAGCTGGAAACACTATGATCCTGCTTCTGAATTTGGAGTTCTTGTTATGCTCTGTCTTTTCGACTGAGATACTTCCATCTGTTTCATCATCTTTCTCTAAGGGATTTTTTGGAGCATTTGCTTTTAAAAGTTCTTGGCTTTTTCACAAGATCTTCTCTGATTTTGTTGCTCTCCTTTTTTTTTTCTTTCCAAGATCTCTTATCATATCAACAGTGCTGAAAAATTCATTCTTTTGAGATAGAAACTGTCAAATGTTGGAGATCTCAGGAGAAGAGCTACAATGGTAGTAAAAAGTATGAATTACAGTAATGTCGTGTGAATCAAGCAAGGTCCCTAAGTGTATTATAAATAATAATCTTTCCTCAAGAGAAGATCTCGCCGTCGATTTCCACATGTGGAATGTTCAATACCTTGAACAACTCTTTTTCTGCTTCCGTCAAGAATGGGCATGAGCTTATTCGCAGGCAAGACAAGGAAGGAGGAAGATCTTCATCTATCGATATCCGTAGCTTATCACAGCCGTTGATCTCCAGCGTCTCTATAGCTTTTGTATTTTGAAACCCTTTTTGATTCAGAGTCTGGAGATTTTCGAAACGGCTTATCCGCAAAAAGAAAAGACCTTTTGGCAGTAACCCTTCATCTGGAAACGATACAATGTCTTGGTTTCCTCCTTCGATCTCCAGATTTCGAAGATTTTCCAGATCTCTCAATCCCCACTCGATCCTCGGCGTGAGCTTGTCGCATAGGTTGATGCACAGTGTTCGAAGATTACTCGGGAATCCCCCACCAGTGATCGTCTCGTTTATTGGGCATTTGATTATGAACAGCGACAGGAGAGAAGTGAGCCCGAACAATTTCTCCGGTAATGCCCGGAGTTTTTTGCAGTTTGAGAGCAACATCGAAGAGAGCTTCGGCGTTGGGAGTCCTCCTTGCGGGAAGGTTTCCAGATTTGGGCAATCCCTAATTTCCAGAGACTCGAGTGCGATTCGATCGTCTCCGAGGCCGGCGTGAATCGAGAAAGTTGAGAAGCTTTCGCAATCCCTAATTGAGAGGGATTTCAGCTTCGGAAACAAGGATAGAGGGAAACAGAGGAGATCGCTGCAGCTACTGCCGATGAAGAGGTACTCGAGCTGCGAGTAACTCCTCGTTGGCTGCAAACTCTCTGCGAAATCTAGATTCTTGCAATCTCTTACGTATAGGGTTTTCAATGTGGTTGGAGGGTGGCTCCCAGGGAAAGATTCCAGAGATGGGCAAGCAACGATGATGAGTTCGTGGAGATTCGGGTAGCTCTCGGATAGGCTCTCCGGCAGAGAAGTTAGTCCGTCGCAGCTGTCAATGTGGAGTGACTGCAGATTCTGGGGAAGCTCCATGAGGTGAGAAATATCTGTCCCTTTGAGAAATTCCATGTCTGCTTCATCATCATTTTGTGAGGGCCTTCTTTCACTTGACGATGGACTCTGATCAGATGGCTTTACAGGTTGCAGCAGGTAGCTTCTACGTCCAGGAAAATCAGAAGCTTCATTTTTGGGATCTGGAAGATTTGATGATCTTGACATATATGGGCTTAACGAGCTATGTATCTCCGAGATATATCCTGAGTATCTTGCCGAGATCACAGCAGGTTCTCTGTCTTTTATACACATCTAGATGTGGGCTTAACGAGCTATGTATCTCCGAGATATATCCTGAGTATCTTGCCGAGATCACAGCAGGTTCTTCGATATTCTGATGTGAGCTTTCAAACTGAGTTTCATATTGCTCCAAAATTCCTGTTTGTGACAGTGGACTGTCCTTTGGCAAAGATGATAGGCTTGACATCGAAGTTACTTCAGTGTCATCATTACTTTGACTACTTGAAGCTAAACCTGGCTGAGCACTTGTACTCGCATCCAATTGTGGATTCTCTGTAGCGAAAGACACTTCACTTCTGCTCATAGGGGGAATGCTGGCTGGAATTTCTTGTTCTCCAGAAACTAGTCTTAGGGGGCAATCAGAGATGGTGACTTCAGTGGAAGAAGAGAGTCCTTCTGGAAACTTTTTTGTTAAGAGGGGGCATCTTTGTATAATGAGTTTTTGGAGGCAAGGAAAGATCCCACCTTCTAGTTCCGGACAAATCCACTCTTCCCATCTCGGCATGGCATAGAACTTTAGAGTTTGCAAGGATTGAAACGGTACAAAGCTGGAGTTGTTCTCACCGAAGAAGAAGTCTAAACCAACCTTCTGCAGAATGTTAAATTTTTCAATGCTTAGGTACTTGAGTGAAGGCAACTGCCCCACGGGAGGCAGTGTTATGCAGAGGTTGCAGCTGCTGAGAGTGACAGATGCAATACCGGAGAATGAAGAATCACCCAACCACTTTGGAAATCCTGCACCCTGATAAGACTCAATGCAGAACGTTTTCAAGTGTGGATGAGGTTCTAGCATCTTCAGGACCTCTTTCTGGTCGCAGGCCAATGCATTATAACTACCAGGGACGAAGCTAGAAGCTCTCACAGTCCACTTCAGGTTTAACTCATCAAGGAATAGCTTCCTTTTCATACCAGCGCCTTTTGCTTCTGAGGCGAAGGCCACATTTTGTAGCTCAGAGATGCGAAGTGTCCCTCGGAGATTAGAAAGTTCTTTGAGCTCATGTAGTCCGGCACCGCTCAGTCTTCCTACAACAAAATTAGATAACTTCTGCAAGCTTCTCAGCTTTCTTATTCCTGGTGGCATCTCTACCAAGGGAGTGTCAACAAGGTCGAGGAGGCGCAAGTTGATGAGTTCGGCAATGCTTGTTGGCAGGCTTGTGAGGTCACGGCAATCTGACAATAACATTGTCTGCAAATTACAGAGGGTACACACAAACTCTGGGAGCTCTTTTATTTTGGTGCTTGACAGATCGAGATACCGTAACTGCTTCAAACCCTTTAATGATTTAGGCAAGTTGGTTATCTGGTAATGAGACAAGCTAAGAATTCGCAGGCGGCTCATTGCCTGAAGCAAAGGATTCAAAACTTTCTCTGTTAGTTGGAGAGATTCAAGACCCGTTGGAACGTTGAACGGAAGAATGGTTCTCAGAAACTCAGCTCCAGAGATGGACTTGAAAGCCACTGAAGCATCACACTGGCTTCTAGAAAATGAAAAATGCCGAGCCATGCTTGGTATCTCCGGAATTTTGTCATCGTCCAGTCTGAAGCAAAAATCTCCTGAAACAGCTTTAGCCAAATCATTCATGAGATCATGCATCACAAAGCTTGTCATAGTGATGTCCAAGCTCTGGAAAAAAGATCGAGCAACTAAATCATCAAGGTAACCGTAACCAATCTCCTCCAATCTTTTGTTGCTCCTTGGTTCGTATAAGAGGTCTATTGCCATCCATAGAAGCACTAATTCCTCCCTATCGAAGACATAACCCTTGGGGAATATTGAGCAGAGGGCAAAGCATCGCTTAAGTTGAGGAGGGAGAGAGTCATAGCTCAGTTTAAGAACTGGAAGGATACTGTGGGTGTAGGTCGAGAAATTCTTTGATAGAGCATACCAGTCGTCAGGATTTGGCTTTGACCGGAGATGAGATGCGATGGCTCTCGCAGTTAACGGCAAGCCCTTACACTGTTCTGCAGTCCTTTTGCCAATTCCTTCTAGTTCTTGGTTGATAGAACCCACTGATATATTTCCAAAAGCAGTTCTAGAGATCAGCTCCCAGCATTCTTCATTAGTCATCAGTTTCATTGGGTAGACTTTTTCAGCCTGTGCCACTGTGGAGACAATTTCACTTCTTGTGGTTATAACGATCTTGCTTCCTTCCATTGAATCAGTAAAGGCGACCTGGAAACTTTCCCATTCTGTATTACTTTCAGACCAAAAATCATCCAGAACGAGTAAAAATCTCTTCCCTGATAGTGTTTTCTTCAGCTGAACTTGAAGTGAAGGTAGATCCTCAGTATTAACCGCACTTGAAGTGATCTCCTGCAGAACGGCTTTTGTAACCGTGAAGACATTAAAGTTTAGCCCAGCAGAGATCCACATTTTAACATCAAAATGTTCGGTCACACTGTTATCGTTAAAAGCTATCTCCGTCAAGGTAGTCTTTCCAACTCCTGGCATACCCACTATGGAGATCACAGCTGGTTTCCCAGTGCCTGTTTCATCATCAGAAAGCAGCAAATTAACTAATGCTAGCTTATCTTCTACTCGCCCAACCACTCTGCCTTGTGGAAGATCATCAGGTCTTGCCCGTGATGCCTGCCTCCATTGCGGTTCTCGAATCTCACTATATTCTTTCAGTCCAATAATTTCTATGTGTTTCACATGATGTTCCAGTAGTCTAACTACTTTTTCCATCTTTGGTTCTATCTTTTTCTGGATGGCTTCGCGACCAGCCATAAGATTCTGGAATAGTCCTCCGAATCCTCCCACTTCAGCTACTACTCTTCTTCTCAAAGCTTCTGTTAGTAACTCGTCAAGAATATCCTCTGCTTGGAAGAGAGCATCTTTGAGTCCTGTAAGCCAGTGTTTTACTTCCCTCACATGTTCTGCTCTCTGTTCAGCATCCGCAAGCACCGGGCTCGCAGTCACCAAAGCAGCCTTCAATCTCTTCAGCAATGCACTGGAAGACTTTCCTTTACATACTTCGACCAATTCTTGAGAAGTATTAATCCGTCCAACCATCACGCTAGCATAATTTGATAAATAGGAGTTCGCCATGGTTGTCCGCGTAACTTGCTGGAGCCAAGGAGATGCAACAAGTTACACAGGAAAAATCCAAACCAAACTATTTGAATAAGCAAGCGGAAAGGGTTTGTTGACTTGCTCTTCTTCTATGCAATTTGTCAGCTGGCCTGCAGCAAGTGACAATAATGTCAAAATTTTGGAGATTTTCTTCTTCCACTTGATCACGAGATTCATAATTTTGCGGACATTGTGCCTAAAACTGTTAATTTACATCTCCATTTTCTAAACTGTTATCATAACTTCTTTGCAGTGGTTATGGAGCATTCAACGAGTCACATTCAAGAAAAAGAAGACAAATTAAGAAAGAAGTAAGGTGAATCTGACCTGCAGTATGAAGAAGACAAATTAAGAAAGAAGTAAGGTGAATCTGACCTGCAGTATGAAGTTCTATCTCTCTCTTGTGTTTTCTTCTTCCTCTTCCCTATTTCCAAATATCTGTTTGAAGCAGAATTTTCAACGCTTCTTCATCTTCGTCTTCTTCTTCCGTTTTCTCTTATGTTCTTCCTTGTGTCTGGATTTTTGGATCGATGTGCAGCATTTAGATCAGACGAGGAAGCCAAAACGGGTTTGGCCGCATAATATTCAATGTTCCTTAGAAGGGTCAGGGGAAGAAAAGGTCCTGCCAACGTCTCGGTTCAACCGATAAATACCACATGATGTAAGTTTTCTTGTACAGTATATTACACCATCTCTTTTTCTATCTTCTCTAATTGATGTGAAATATCAATAAAAGATTTGACAGATGGCATTTAAGTAACCTCAATTCTGAATTACAACCTATAGCAACAAATATAAAAAAGTTTGAAATAATATCGTGTGAACACAAGATTTGTTGGGTCAAATTTCATAAGATGTTTATCACAATTTACAAGCTTAGTCCTTTAATTTTATGTATAATCTGGGTTGTGCTTAAGCCAATCTAACTCCAGAAAGACATTGTAGACCCTTCAGCCTTGACCCTATAGAAGACAAAAACATTGAAAGGTCTTACTAAATATTTACGAAGGCTCCAAAAATGTACATCCGTTGATTTAACTCAAGTTTTCTTTCTGCATTTTGTGTGTTAGCGTGTACGATTGACTTAGTCTCAGTTGGTAGACCAAGACATCGTGCCAGCTCACGAGGAATCAATCTCGAATTTAAAATTTTGTTCTTTTGTGGAAGATGACACTTGTCGCCTTTTACCTATTATTTTATCAAATTGTCATCTGTAACTTACCAGAATTTTCATGAGTATTTTCTCAAGTCAACTTAATTCCTCTGCTATTTTAATCTTAAGTAAATGATTTTGACTAATTCATTCATCATAAAAGTTTCGTCCTTTTCAGGCTACCTTTAAGTTTCTACACGAAAATGCAGGCAACTTCCAAGTATTTTTGGGGTACTTTCATTTGGTGATTGGAGAATTCACTTCGGTGGCATGATTCATGCTTTGTTTTCTCAAGTCAACTTTAACTACTTTGTGGGGAAAATACAGTTTACTTAAGGTCTGATTTTTCCTACCAAAATGTTCTGACCGCTTTGCCTTGTAATTTCTTATTTGGAATCTTTAATTTTGTGAGTGTATTTCTATGGCAAATTGACCCTTGTGGATCAAATTATTTGAGGAGGATAAACTGAAGAAATAAATAGCCTGCTGTAAAGTTATTCATCCTGAGATATATATTTCCAACTTCTCTTGTTTGTCGTGTTTTCCCAGAGGGCTTTGTGTGGGCAAGACAGACGAGATGTTCGTAGGAGAGATGGTTCTCTCAGCTTTCTTACAAGCTCTCTTCCAGACGCTTATGTCTGGTCCTTTCAACGCCTTCTTCAAGAGACGTGAACTGAACGAGAATGTACTAGAGAGGCTCAACACTGCGTTGTTGTCAATTTGTGCGGTGCTGATTGATGCGGAAGAGAAGCAGATTTCAAACCCGGTGGTGGAAAAATGGGTCAACGAGCTGAGAGATGTTGTTTACCATGCTGAGGATGCTCTTGATGATATTGCTACAGAAGCTCTTCGTCTCAACATAGGAGCTGAATCTTCTTCTTCCAACAGGCTGAGACAACTTCGTGGCAGAATGTCCCTCGGAGATTTTCTTGACGGGAACAGTGACCATTTGGAGACCAGGCTTGAGAAGGTCACAATAAGGCTCGAGCGTTTAGCCTCACAAAGAAATGTCTTGGGTTTGAAAGAGCTATCTGCAATGATACCCAAACAAAGGTTGCCAACGACTTCTCTTGTGGATGAATCTGATGTGTTTGGTAGAGATGATGATAAAGATGAGATCATGAGATTCTTGATTCCTGGGAACGGAGATGATAGCGGGATAATCGTTGTAGCTATTGTTGGAATCGGAGGGGTTGGAAAAACCACACTTTCCCAACTCCTGTACAATGATCAGCGTGTTCAGAGTCATTTTGGAACTAGAGTCTGGGCTCATGTCTCAGAGGAGTTTGACGTTTTTAAGATCACCAAAAAGGTTTATGAATCCGTTACTTCCCGGCCTTGCGAATTCACCGACCTGGATGTACTTCAAGTCAAATTGAAGGAGAGGTTAATAGGCTTACCGTTTCTGCTTGTTCTAGATGATCTGTGGAATGAAAATTTTGCAGATTGGGATCTTCTACGGCAACCTTTCATATCTGCTGCTCGAGGGAGCCGGATTCTTGTGACAACACGAAGCCAACTTGTTGCATCCATTATGCGTTCAGTCCACGTACACAACCTTCAGCCATTATCTGATGGAGATTGCTGGTCGTTGTTTATGAATACTGTATTTCCTAATCAAGATCCATGCCTAGATCAAGAAATTGGAGATCTTGCTGAAAGGATAGTGTACAAGTGCCACGGCCTGCCTTTGGCTGTGAAAACACTTGGTGGTGTTTTACGGTTTGAAGGTGAAGTTGTAGAATGGGAGAGAGTTCTAAGCAGCAGGATTTGGGATCTTCCAGGTGATAAGAGCAATCTACTTCCAGTTTTACGGGTAAGCTACTACTATCTTCCAGCTCACTTGAAACGATGTTTTGCCTATTGCTCGATATTTCCCAAAGGGCATGCGTTTGAGAAGGAAAAGGTAGTTCTTCTGTGGATGGCAGAAGGTTTCTTGCAGCAGACGAGAAGCAGTAAGAATCTAGAAGAGCTTGGGGATGAGTACTTTTCAGAACTAGAATCAAGGTCGCTTTTCCAAAAGACCAAGACGAGATATTCTATGCATGATTTTATCAATGAGCTTTCTCAGTTTGCTTCAGGAGAGTTCAGCTCCAAGTTTGAAGATGGCTGCAAACTTCAGATTTCAGAAAGGACCAGATATTTATCCTACCTGCGAGATAATTATGGTGAGCCTATGGAGTTTGAAGCTCTTCGCGAGGTCAAGTTTCTCAGAACTCTTCTACCGCTCAGCCTCACAAATTCTTCACAGTCATGCTGCTTAGATAAAATGGTCAGCGAGAAGATACTTCCAACACTGACCCGCTTGCGTGTTTTGTCTTTGTCACATTACAAGATCGCAAAGCTGCCGCCAGATTTTTTCAGGAACTTGACCCATACCCGGTTTTTGGATCTCTCTCGCACTGAACTCGAGAAACTTCCAAAATCTCTTTGTTACATGTATAACCTCCAGACACTTCTTTTGGCCTACTGTTCCAGTCTGAAGGAACTACCTACAGACATCTGCAACCTCATCAATTTACGGTATCTTGATTTGATTGGGACGAAGCTAAAGCAAATGCCACGAAGATTTGGTAGATTGAAGAGCCTCCAGACTCTTACAACTTTTTTCGTGAGTGCTAGTGATGGGGCAAGGATTTGTGAACTTGGAGAACTCAACGAACTTCATGGAAAACTTAGAATACTCGAGCTACAACGAGTTGTGGATGTTGCTGATGCTGCAGGAGCAAATTTAAACAGCAAGAAACACCTGAAGGAGATAGATTTTGTCTGGAGAACTGGATATAGTAGCTCAGAGAGCAATACAAATCCTCACAGGACGCAGAATGAAGCTGAAGTCTTTGAGAAGTTACAGCCACATCGTCATATCGAGAAACTCACCATTGAGAGATACAACGGAAGAAGGTTTCCAGATTGGCTGAGTGATTCTTCGTTCTCTAGAGTTGTGTGCATACGCCTCAGCGAATGTCAAAACTGTTCCTCCTTGCCATCTCTTGGTCAACTACCAGGTCTCAAAGAGCTTCACATTTCAGGAATGGTTGGACTGATAAGCATTGATTCAGGTTTCTACTTCAGGAAATTCTCACCGCGTGATCGAGAACAACAGCCTTTTAAGTCGCTTGAAACGCTGCGATTTGACAACCTGCCAAATTGGGAAGAGTGGTCAGATATAAGGGTCACAAGAGGAGACTTATTTCCTTCTCTCAAGAAACTTTTCATACTGAAATGTCCAGAGCTTACCGGGAATCTACCAACCTTTCCTTCTCTGATCTCTCTTCGCATCCATAAATGCAGGCTCTTCGATTTCCAGCCAGACCACCATGAATACAGAGAGCTTCAAACGCTAAGCATAAAAAGCAGCTGTGACTCTCTCGTTACATTTCCTTTAGGCCATTTCGTCAACCTCAGAGAGCTTGAAATCGATCGCTGCACATCTCTGTACTCTCTTCAGCTCTCCACGGAGCTTTTGTTTGGTCTGAATGCTCTAAGAAACCTGAGAATCAATGACTGTCAGAATCTGCAGCTTCTTCCAGAGCTAAGCTCCCTGTCTCAAAACCTACAGGTCACGATCTCGAACTGCAGGAATCTCAGACAGCCAATGGAACAACAGCCTCAATATCATCATCCTCATCTTCCAAGACTAAACGTTTCAGGTTCACCAACGTCTCATGCCTCACACAGGTCGTATGATTCACGTTCATCCTCAAGATATGAATAAACCTGATTCGCTCGCATCAATCAAAGACCTTTTTCATTGTTTCATTTCTAAGTGGCCTTTTTTCTTCTTCTAGTTGTGTCTGTACATTCTAAGTGGATTTTACTGTTCTCCGTTATGTATCAAAGAGAGTATTTCATTATCCATTCTCACAGTCAGAGGGGATTTTTCGTCGCAAAAGAAAATCATGACACATATTTCATCAAACATAGAAAATATAAGGGTACAAAAGAAAAATATAAGAAATACAAAATTGTCAAAGTCCTAGTTGGTTTAGCCTTACACGTACAGCCAAGCAGACCTTTATTCTCATCCAACCCAACCTTTGTCATTTTACCGGCGCCGGAAAATTCCACCGAACCGAAAGGCTACGGGATACGACTCGTCGCTCGGACATGATCGACCGTTTCCGATGATCGGATTTTCACTCTGCCGTCGACTATGGAGGAAGCCTTCGAAACCATTCTAATGGTAAAGTTTCGAGCTTTGCATTTTGCTTCCACTGGAGAAGAATACAATTTACCGCTGAGAATGCGACATTGTGAAGCAAAGCCTATCTTTTTTTAAATAGATCTGTGACAATTGGTTGTGGTCTTGAAAGTTTGAAGCCTTAATTCGTCTATTAGAAATCTCAGATTACTACAGTTTTGAGAATTATCATTCTGTCACTGTGAAAGTCATTAGACAAATGATGAGTTTGTTTCTCTCAGTCTCCGTCAAAAGAGTGATGATTTGTGGTTCTCTGCTTTGCGTTAAAGTAGATGCTCAGTCTAAATCCTACAATACTGGAATTTGTGAAGCTGCACCTTAGTCTGTATCTCTCTGTTTCTATCTGTGATGCATCTGAGCTCATGTTTAATACGTCCTCAAAAATCTTGAGAAAATTCCAGAATCTGAAGCCTGAAATTGACTGCTTATAACGTTACTGTAGAGAGCTTAAAGGAAGAGGAATTGATGCTCTGAGACTTGACAATGCAGAGTAATCTCGGTTGGGGATTCGCCAAGAAATGCCAGGTCATGGACAAGCGTGCTTTGGAGGTGTGACGACAGATCGAAACTCAAGGTACAAAGCTCTTTTACTTCCCAATATGTAGTTTAGAGTAATCTGAGATCTTGCATTTTAAACTGTGACCACTGAATAATTCTCTTTTGACTTATTCTCTTGAATTATTCAGTGGTCATAGTTTTGCAAAGATAATAAGATTGTTTTAGATGAGGCTGAAGAATGAGTCTCCATGTAGTGTTTGGTCCGAATTTCTTTATACATGTGTCTTATAGATTATATAAGGGAAAATATAGGAAGGAGTATGCCAATAAATTTATTCAGGGAGCAACCAAACGATAGATGAGGTAAGTAATCGAACACAAGTAGCACGAGGAGAAGGGGTATTGGTGTGTGTTCGACGTCATTATGAAAGGGCTATTGGGTTGACGTACAAGGAGGTCATAAAGCGTTCGGTTTTGCCTTTGGGATCAGTGTATCCATCACCCTCTCTGTAGAACACGTCGAAGACACGAACAATGTTGAGGCATCGCAGAAGAACCTGGCGCGGAACGTTATCATGTTTGTTCATAAACTCATGCATAACCACTTTGTAGTTCTCTCTATACATTTTACGTAACTCTTGGGATGCTTCTTCCTTGGTGATTCCATGTTGTTTCATGTAACAGTTGAGCCCATTAGCCACCTCTCCTCTGCTAATCTCGGTCTGCAAATATCATTTATTCGTGAGGACACAAGAAAGTGAAAAAAAAACACAAGAACAAAAGAGGTTCCTCTAATTTGAGATGTACCTCGTAGGTTCCTACGTCATTTGCTAGACGGAACATTAAACTCATTTTTTTGAGGATTAGGGGATTGGAATTGAGCCACTCAAAAGCTTCCTTCTCATTGATATCTTCCATTCCTATAAAGCTGTAGGCTGCAAAGTCACCCATTGCGCCTATCATCGACCCAATCTTCATGTACTCTTCAAAGGTTGGTATGTTACCCGTCTGTGCCCACTTTGCTATCTCTTTGTACGCCTTCACAAGGATCTTGGTCTGTGTTTGGACTCGAAAAACTATTTAGACTTTGGAGTCAAAACACTAAATGGAGTCTACTAAAGATAATATGTAAATATATATGGTTTCAAATTCCGTGGGTTAGTTTGATCTCGTCTTGAGCAGGATCTTACCCTCTCCACCACTTGCTTCACGCCGTATGATCTTCCTTTCGATCTCATTTCTCGTTCAATCTCTCCGATGACTTCAAACAAACTTCCAAGGACGATTCGCAAATAGTCTGGTAGTTTATCATTGGCGCCAATATTCCACCTAGTCATACCAAAGATTTTCCCCCACGCTTGAATAAATCTAAAAGAGAAAGAAAAGAGCCATATTTATGGACAGACACATTTCTGTAGTACCTCAGCAAACATTCCGTAAGAGCCGTAGCTTCAGGAAGCGTAGCATATGCATCATAAGTGTCATCTACAACAACCACGATCATATTGATTTTTGCCACTATGATTCTCCCAAGGGAATAATTTGGCTCGAAGTACGCCCCCAGAGACACGAGATGGGACTCCACAAGTCTATCCCTAATATAAGGTAGCTTAGATGCAAGATCTAAGTCCTTCCACCATCTGCAACCATAAAAAACATTTGAAATGGTACAATTTTGCAATTGAGACGGATGTTATCAACAAGATTGAGGATGGGTATGTCACTTGGAGAGAGTTTTGAGCTCTTGGATGTAATGAAGCTGGCAAAAGTTGAAGTTAAGCTTTGCAAACTTGAGCAGGATCTTTTCGTGACCTTCTTCTTGTTCGTAGTAGGATATATATTCTCTTGCCGCTAGCTCTTCCATTTTACCGTATCGAGGTATGTCCAATGCGTTTTGTATATGCTTGAGGAGATGAGGAGTAGCACTATTAGATGCATTACCACCCACCAAAGACTCCAAGTGATTGCGCGAAAAACTCAGCGCTTCGTCCATAATATCTTCAAAGGGTGTCCCGAGATGCGCTACTTCGAACAACTGTAGCATTCCTCTAACATCTCTGACCAGACTCTCCTTGAACCTCCCATCTTCACCTCTGAATCTATCAAAGGCATCTACAATGGAACCGTATAGCCAAATTATATCTATAAATACGTATGTCATGTTATGAATATGCAAGGAAACTGGTATTCTTACCACAAGACATCTTATGACCGTATAGTCTAAAGACCTCAAACATAATGGAGATCGTTTCCAAATCATTCTCCCGGACTATTATGTCATCCAACTTTGTGAAACTGTGGTTAAGGATCTCTTGAATTTCCTTATCAAAATGATAGGAGATCCCGAGGCTAATAAGCAAATGGATGAGACGAATCTTCTCATTGTCGCTTCTGTGAGAAGACATGAGCATATCTCTCACCAGCGGCTTCGTCGTTTCAATCTCTCTTTCTAGTTCATCAAATTTCTAGAGAAAGATACAGAAATGTCTGGTCAAGAATCATGGTTTCTGCAACAAGATACGTGAAAAGGGCCATATCCACCTACCTCGCCGTCGAGGGAAATAGAGAGGAAGTGATCTCCCCAAAGAGAGGGAGAAAAGTGCGCCAGAGGACGACTACTTTCAAGATCATCATCACTAGTAGCAGTCTTGGTAGTAGCCTTAACACAAAACAAGTCGTATTTCATGGGTTTCAGAGAAAGAGATGGACGAGGAAATAAAGAGAGGCTGGTCTTAAGACAAAGAGGGACTTGATGAAGATGAGAGAATGATTTGAGTACAAAACCCATTCTTGTTGCTTCCATTTTTTTTGGTCACAATCAAGAGAGATAGATACAGGATACTCTGTTTTGCCTGAAGTACTCTGTTTTTGTGTTCGGTTTCTATTTCAAAAGATGTATCTCATATGTGCTCTTATTTCACTTTAAGTAACCAAGGAAGCTACTTGGTAACGGCCAGGAAACATTTAGTGAATAGTTTTTATAAATAAAGTAATAAAATTACGGAAACTTTCGCCGCAAGAGAATACTCTTGTCTGTATACGATCCGGGAAAAATGGGAGGGAAAATGTCAGACGATCTATTTACTGGGGATACATACAATCACTTTTGCATTAGTTTTAAAGTGTGTGTAGACTTTTTTCTACAATTAAAAAAAAATTATAGTATATATATTTTTCTAACGTGAGGTACAAGAATGTGTTGTCTCTCATATTTTTCAACTTGGTTGTGAAGCAAAAGCCAAGGAAAGTGATGATTTCTGCTTTTATCTGCGTTGCATTAAAACCGGATGCTAAATCTCTAATCTGCAATACAAACCTGTTCATTCCTTTATTACTGGATGTGAAACTGAACTTACAGAAAGAGATGTTCCCTTGGTTTAGTGTTGGCAGTTATTTTAAAGAGATAAGTACGTACGCTTGATCTCCTTACTTTTTTTTTGTTTTTCTTCTTCTGCAAGAAGCTATCAATGATGATTATTGACATGGAGGATCCCTCTGATTAATAAAGAGATTGTTAATCACTTAGTGCTCCTGATCGATATCGACTAAGAAACAGAACTACCAACTGAAAAGAGTCAACTAAAGCTACAACTTGCTCTTTAGGTTCGTTTCTGTCTCTGCTTCTATCTGTGATGCATCTGTGCTCATACTTTATACACCTTCGAAAATCTTGTAAAAAATTTCAGAAGTCCGAGATTGACTGCTTATAACGTTACTGTAGAGAACTTAAAAGGAAGATGTATTGATATTGTGAAACTTGACAATGCAGAGTAATCCTGGTGGGGACTTCCCAAGAAATTTCCAGGTCATGGACATGCGTGCTTTGGAGGTGCGACGAAATTACAAATAGAAACTCAAGGTACAAGCTCTTTTACTTCTCAATTTGTAGTTTGAGTAATCTGAGATCTATCATTTTAAACGGTACCCCATGTACAGTTTCCTTCATGGAAGAAGAGGTGTACAATCTTAGTTTGGCCGTGTTTAAACTTCTTAAGAAATAAGACAGACACCAGAGTGACATTATTAGTCATGCCATAGGGTAACAGTGACGAAACAGAGAGAACCCACAAAAAGACTACTTTTCTTTCTTTAATTGAAGTCATTATGGAAATATAGACTTTTGTATTAATAAATTTCCTAATGAGAAAAAGCTTGCTTTGTCTTCAGACCAGCTCATTGTCAATGGCTGTGTATATTTATACATTTGGTCCAAGTAAACTCTTTTGCTACAAAAAGAAAAAAGAAACAAAAAAAGTATTAGCAATTGTACAGTCAAAAGAGAATTATTCAGAGGTCATAGTTTTGCTTAGATAATAAGATTGTTTCAGATGAGGCTGAAGAATGAGTCTCCGTTTAGTGTTGTTCCGAGTTTCTTGTAAGATTAAATAACTTTGATAAGCTTTCTGTATAAAACTGAGTTTATATATCATAAGGGATCGTGCAGAAAGAAGTATATGTCAATAGTTTTGATTCAAGGAAAGTGGGAAGTAAGAACATGTCGAACCTGGCTGTTGCACTCGTAGCCTGCGCCGTTTTAGCAGTGGCGGTTATCATCATAAGCTGCATCATCACCCGCAATACGAAGCTTCCCTCTCCACCGCCGCCTCCACCACCTCCACCACAGCCACTGCAGCTCCGGACGCCTGTGTATAGAACCAAAGATGGTGATCTGGTCGTTCTGACAGGCGCTGGCACCGCTATATCAGTTGTTGGAGCCGTTATCTATGGTAGTTCCAGTGGTTGTGGAGGTGGTGGTTGTGGAGGAGGGGGAGGTGGTGGTTGTGGAGGAGGGGGAGGTGGTGGTTGTGGAGGAGGGGGAGGTGGTGGTTGTGGAGGAGGGGGAGGTGGTGGTTGTGGAGGCGGAGGCGGAGGTGGAGGTGATTAAGTAATTTTATTGCCAAGAGGTTGAATAATTAACTCATTCTGTTTTATAAAGTTAGATGTTTAGTGGATTGACTTCGTTTTCTATTCTTTGTATAAATTATTTTCTCGTTTGTTAGTTTCTTTTGCATATTATCAGTAGTGCACCAGAAGGGTGACATAAAATGATGGATGATGTAGATTATTCAAAAAAAAAAAACGACTTTAGCTTTCTATTGAGAACATTTTGTTTTGTTTTGTTTTTTTTTTCTTTTAAGTAATAAACAGAGAATCCTCTGTTTCATCTGCCTCTTCGCTTTGAGCAGCAATGATCACCGTTGACTTTCAAAAATGCTTCAGTTTGATTCTTGTATGTTTCTTCTCGCTCCTATGTTACTCTCTCTTCTTTAAGAAACCAAAGGACGGCTTGGATTTGCCTCCGAGCCCTCAGTCTCTCCCGATTATCGCGGCCATCTTCACCTTCTCCTCTCTGTTCTACCCCATAAGGCTTTTCAGAAGATCTCATCCAAATACGGACCTCTCCTCCATCTCCCTCGAATTGATGATCCCGTAACTCTAAATCTGCAGATTCCAACTTCTTGACCTTGAGATATCACTCAATTTGGAAAATCGTTTCAAGTTATAAGAACTTTGCTTTCACATGTTCTCATCTTATTCATCCAGAGACTCTCACGCTTGTATGTTTACCAGTTTATACTGGTTTACATTTTTGGTTTGATTCATTCAGAGATATGGAGTATGTCAATAGTTTGATTCAAGGAAAGTTGGAAAAAGATTAAGAAAAAATGTCCAACTTGGCTTGGCTGTTGCACTTGTCCAAATCCATCAAATTACTTATAGCATTTTTAAGTGTTCAAATCGGAATTGAGTGGAGGAACAAAGATGCCAGAAGGTCTTTGAGCTTTCGATCAGGATGGCCATATCCATCGCCGTCCTTGTAATACAAATCCATCACTCGTGCAATGTTGACGAGTCTCACCAGAATCTGCCGTGGCACAGCTTTCGACGTCATGAACTCCTCCATCATTATCTTATAATTCTCTCTTTCCATCTTCCTCAGTTCCTCAACAGCTGCTTCTTTGGAAACACCATGTTGCTTCATGTAACAGTTGACACCATTCGCCACCTCTCCTCTGTCCATCTCTTGCTGTTCATAATAATAAAAAGAAATAGTAGGTTTAACTTACATATATAATAAGCAAGGGTAAAAAATGTTGTATACATACCTCGTAGGTGACAATGTCATTTCTTAGACGAAACACAGCATTCAAAGCTTGAAAGATTTTAGGTTTGGAGTAGAACCACTCATTCAGTTGCTTCTGTTCACAATCGTCCATCGCTATAAAGCCGTAGGCTGCCAAGTCATCCAATGCAGATGCAGGAATCCCATTCTCTATGTAATCCTCAAATCTCGGGATGTGACTTGCGCGTGCCCATTTTGCTATCGTTAGATACAATTTCATGAGACTCTTACTCTGCAAAAATCATTGCCAATTAGATCATTAGATTAATTGGTGTATACTCCGTCTACTACTTCAGTTCGACTACCTACCGCATCTATTGTTAGTTGCAATCTACCAAATTTTCCTTGAGCTCTCATTTCTCGATCGATATCGTCAACAGTTTCAAGCACATTTCGGTAGATGATTTCCATATAGCTTGGTAGTTCTTCAATGACACTAAGATCCCACCTGGACATTTCTCTTTTCTTTGTTAAATTAATCAAAGAAAAATGTATATAGATTATATCATACATGCATGAGATCTTGGTATGTCTGCTTTTGTAATTGCAGAAAAGACTCTACATACATACCTTTGGAAAGCATCATGAAGACTTATAGCTTCAGGAAGAGTGGCATATGCATCAAATGTATCATCCACAACGGTCAGGACCAGTGTAAGTTTCGCTGCAATAATTCGCCCGAGTGAATAGCGTGGCTCGAAAAACATTCCTAGGCCCCCCAAATAGGTCTCCACATTTCGGTTCCTCATGTATGGTAGCTTAGTCGCCATATCTAGCTCCTTCCACCACCTGGAACCATCAATTAAGTTACATGATAAGAAGAAATATTAACAATGAAGATCAAACCTTAATATATATATACACACCAATTTGAATGGCAAAACGTAATTACTTTGTGACAATTTTAAGCTCTTTGAGGTAATGCATCTGGCAAAAGTTGAAGTTGAGCTTGGCAAACTTGAGGACCGTCTCATCATGGCCTTCTTCTTGGTCGTAGAAAGAGATGTACTGCCTTGCAACTAGTATCTCTATGCTATGATATCGAGCTCTATACAATGCGTTTTGTATATGCTTAAAGAGATTGTCGCTTGTTTCTTGGCCTGTCAACGATTCCAAGTGATACCGCGTGAAACTTCTGGCTTCGTCCATTATGTCTTCAGAAGGTGTCCCGAGATGCACTGCTTCGTACAACTGTAGCATACCTCTAACATCCTTTGCTAGACTCTGCTTCAACTTCCCATCTTCACCTTTGAATCTATCAAACACATCTACACCAAACCGATATATGTAAGATGTTATCAATGTGAGTAAAGGAAACTGATAAAAAAAAAACACGTTTATGTTGTTTTGTACCACAAGACATTTTGTGTCCATATAGTCTGAAAACTTCAAACATGATTGCTATTGTCTCCAAATCATCTTCTTTCGAGATTAAACCGTCCAGCCTTCCGAAAGCCTCGTGTAGAATCTCTTCGATTTCGCTCTCAAAGTAATGAGCGGTACCGAGGCTGATGAGCAAATGGATGAGACGAATCTTCTCCTTTTCGCTGCTGTGAGGAGACATGAGCATGTCTCTCACTTTAGGCTTCATCACTGTTTCGATTTCTTGCTCAAGTGCCTCAAATTTCTACAAAAGTACAATATGGCTTAGTTAAACAAATCTTGTTCTGCAACAAGACTTATCATGAAACACATCAGAGCAGGTGTGTACTTACAGAGTTATCAACGTGAACAGAGAGGAAGTGATCTCCCCAAACAGATGGAGAAAAGTACGTCAATGGACGAGTACTCTCAAGATCGCCACTACTCTCAGCCTTAACATAGATCAGGTCATGTTTTGTGGGTTTCTTGGAGGAAAGAGTATTGTTTTGACGCAAAAGGCAAGGAAACTGAGAGAGGTTGGTTTTAAAGGGAGGGACGTAGTGAGCGTTAGGTAGAATTTTAGGACCAAAACACATTCTTGATGCTTCCATGTTTAGATCCACGAGAAAGCCTTTGTTCTGTTTTTGTGGAAGGATTGTAAGTTTTAATTTGCTTTCTCATCTCTCTGTGTTTTAAATAGACCTGGGGATCCAGTGGAGAGGCTGAAAATGTATTTTAATTTGATCATACCTAAAATAGATTAATATTTAAGGAAGTTTCTTAAGTAAGTCGAATCTTGAATTGATGATGTTTCATGCACATGGGGATCGAAAATGTCAACAGCGTCATTTCTCAACTTGCAACTTCTGTAAACAAAACAGGATGAATAGGAATGATTCGAATGAATAAAAAAAATTAAAATAGATATTATTGATGAAATGAAATTAAATTACTAAATTACTTATTTGACTTCAAACATTATATTTATAAATTATGCCATATCATCTCCATCAACATTACATTTATGATTTATATAAATCATGAAAGATCGTCTCTACTAGTGGAGTGGATTTGTACAATTTTAAAGTCAGAACAGCAACATAGTCTTGGTATCATGTTTAACAAAAAAGATATATGTACTTTGTTTCTGCTGAAGAACTGTCTTTTGGTTAAAGAACTCTGTTTTCTTAAGTGATGATGTTGACTTTACAGAAATACAGGCATTGGTGATAAATTTGATTACCGTAAAATTAACCGTAACTTTTTTTTTAAAAACTCTTTATATTAAACAAAACTATCTTATTTCATAGCTATTATTTTCATTAAACATTTATTAATTTTAAAAACGATTTGATCAACCACTTTTTTTCTTATTTTTCTTCCAAATTCATGGCTAAGAGTAGAAGTGTCATTCTGTCAAAAAAAAAAAGAGAGAGTAGAAGTGTCATTTTAAGAAAACATTAGAGATAAACATTTACAAAAATATTTAGGGTATTTAATCAAATAAGTACCTTTTTTAAGGGAAAAAATAGAGTCAATCGTAAACCAAATTACTTACGAATGCATAAAAACGGGGGAAAACATATATGCATCATGTTTCGACAGGAAAAAAAAAAGTTAAAAAGAAAATCGAGTAAATGTGTTCATGCAGGCATGTTTTACAGATTTTGAAGCTAATAGAACAAAATATGAATCTTGGGGATCCAAGTGTGGAACGGTGGAAATAGCCAAATAGGCCATGTCATTATTGATTAATTTCACAAACATGTTTATGATCAGGCATCGGCGGAAGTAACAAAGAGAATTAATATGGATTAAAATTTAAAAGAATGGCAGTCGCACGCATGGTCGATCTTTAAAGCTGAAAGGGATGGAGGAGCACGGCGGCAATGAATCGTTTAAACTTTGCTTGGGGATTGGTGAATTCATCAATACCTTCTTTATAAAACACCTCCATGGGACGTCCAAGGTTGATGCACCGTACCAGAACCGGACGTGGCACATCTTTGATCGTCAAGAACTCCTCCATTAGCATCTTATAGTTGTATATATACATCTTGTTCAGTTCTTCCATCGCTGCTTCTTTGCTTACACCATGCTGCTTCATATAACAGTTCACCCCATTCGCCACCTCTCCTCTGCTTATCTCCAGCTGTTCATTTATCAAAATAATTACACTTAAAATAACCAAAATTTAATGTCTATCTTTTGTTGCTACATCAAAATTGAAATGAGCATATATATAACGGTCATGTATGTTTCTATATATACCTCGTAGGTAGCTATATCGTTCTTAAGACGATACACAGCATGCAAAGGTTGGAAGATCATGGGCCTAGTTTCGAACCACTCGTTCGTTTGCAACTCATCACAATCTTCCATCGCGATAATGCTGAAAGCTAGCAAGACACACATCCCTGAAGTCACAAGCCCAACTTTCATGTATTCCTCAAAGGTTGGCACGTGACCTACACGTGCCCATCTTGCTAAGTCTAGGTACCCTCTCCCAAGTGTCTTAAACTCCTCTACCATCAGCTTTACGCTAGCTAATCTTCCTCGCGGCTTCATTTCCTTTTCAATCTCTTCCACATTTTCCAACATACTTTGGACCGCGATTCTTATATGGCTTGGAAGTTCATCAGTGGCACTAAGTTCCCATCTGACCAAATGCATGTCGACCTACACATATTAATCAACGGAGATAAGTTGAGGAACTTACGGAATTTTAAATTGCATCTACGTAGAGATATCTCTCTACGTACCTTTGTAAAGAATTAATGTAACTCTCAACTTCTGGAAGAGTTCCAAATGCATCGCATGTATCATCCATTCCAACCCCGACAATGAGGAGTTTGGTGAATATAATTCTTCCTCGTGAATATTTTGGCTCGAAGTAAACTATAAGCGCCGAGATATATGTCTCCACAAGCCTATCCCTCATGTACGGTAGCTTAGATGCAAGATCTAAATCCTTCCACCATCTGCAATTTATAGCACATGAAATGTAATTAAAGCAACAAAATCAAGACAGAAGCTCACTCGTAAATTTATATCCTGAATAGCAATAGTGTGTACTTGGTGAGGTGTTTAAGCTCTTGGACGTAATGCATCTGGCAAAAGTTGAAGCTGAGCTTCGCAAACTTGAGTAGCATCTCATCGTGCTCTTCTTCTTGATCGTAGAAAGAAATGTAATCTCTTATGGCTAGTATTTCCATGTTTTGATATCGAGCTCTATACAACGCGTTACGAATATGTCTAGAGAGATTGGGATTACTGATCGCTTCTTGGACCGCAAAAGACTCCAATTGGTTCCTCGAAAAACTAAGCGCTTCTTCCATTATATCTTCAGAGGTTGTCCTGAGATGTGCTGCTTCGTATAGCTGCAACATTCCCCTAACATCCTCGGCTAGACTTGCCTTCAACTTCCCATCTTCACCTTTAAATCTTTCAAAGGCATCTATACGAAACAAAGATAGCCAGATTTGTCATGCTATATTACATCTATACTTGTGAATCAAGGAAGCTAAAATAAGTTGTAACTACCGCTAGACATATAGTGACCGCGTAGTCTAAAAACCTCAAACATGATGGAGATTGTCTCCAAATCATCTTGGCTGTCTGAAATTAAGCCGTCCAAATTCACAAAGGCCTGATTCAGTATCTCATCAATCTCGTTTTCAAAGTGAAACGAGATACCGAGGTTGACTAGCAAGTGAATCAACCCAATCTTCTCCTTTTCGCCGCTGTGAGAAGACATGAGCATCTCTCTCACGTGCGGCTTCATCACTGATTTAATCTCTCGATTGAGTGCATCAAATTCCTGCAAAGATACGATGTAAGTCAAGTCATGTTCTGACAAATCATTAGAACACATCCTTTCAGGTGTATAATTTTTTTGGTAGTGTGTACTCACAGAGTCGTCGAAGGGAACAGAGAGGAAGTGATCGCCCCAAAAAGAGGGAGAAAATTGGATCAAGGGACGAGTGCTCTCAAGATCACCATTACTCTCAGTAGTAGCCTTGACTCGGAACATCTTGTGTTTTGTCGGTTTCCGAGAAAGAGTGTGGTTGTGAAGCAAACGCTGAGGAAAACGATAAAGGTGTGTATTAATACAGAGAGAGACGGTGCGAATTTGAGAGAGATTTTTCAGTCCAAAACCCATTCTTGTTGCCTCCATAACGAATACAGACAAAGAAAAATGGAGGTACTCTGTTTTTTTTGTTGAAGAACTCTGTATTGGTTGAGTAGCTTTTACTTATTTTTTGCTGACTAATAAGTAAAAATTTAAGTTTATAATGAAATTAAGGCCAGATCTGAAGCAATGAAGTTGTTCGTAATTGGATAGGTCAAAATTTGATAAGGGATAGAGGAACAAAGAGGTGATGATATTGTAATTTTTCAGGTTATGTTTTCGATAGAAGAGTTTCTGACACAAGAAATTAATCTGCATGTATATCACATATATACTTAGGCGATCATCTGTACCATGCGTATGATGAAAAATTTATAAATAATTTTATTAAAAATAATTTTAAAATAATTTAAAGTACAAATAATAATTTGTATGAGTAACAACAAAATTTATTTTACTAATGAAATTACAAAAATGATTTTATAATCAATTTTAATATAATTTTTTTTTTACCAATGTAATTGCATATTTAGGTTAACCCACAAAAACAAAAATGCATATTTTGCTTTTTTATCCAATAAAAATAATTTAATATAAAAAATTGATTAAATTAAAATATAATATATTAACAAAATAATAATTTAATTTTTTAATCAAAATAAAATATTTATAATATTATATGTTTTTAACATATTAAACTATTTTTAATATTTCAACTTTTTGATATAATATTTTTAACTTGTTATCAAGTTTACATATTTATATTATTTGATTAATTTATATGATTCTATTAACAAACCATATTAAACAAAAAAAATATTTATAAATATGGATGTCTATTAAATCAAGCTTCTTACTTTTACAGTTTTTTGGTATCATTTATGTTTTTCTTATAATGATTTTTGAACCATCTACACATCCTCATTTCTAATGTGGAACTTTTAAAACATATTCATGTTTAGTAAACATTTGAGTAATTTATATTCATTTTAAAAAAAATCGAATTATAACACTTGTAAAAAAAATCAAAGTTTGAATTATATGGATGTTATGATGATTTTTTTTTTTACAAAACTAAGTTTAAACAAAAATAAGAGAAGAAATATAATGTTTTAAAAAATAATTAGTATGAAATATTTTTGGTAAGAAAAAAAATATCTTCATAAATTAAATGCTGAATTATGTATAAATAAATGATATAAACTATTATCTAACCAAATTGATGTGAATGACAGAACATGTAATTAATATAGTGACATAAGTCCATTTTTATATGTTTAATGAAAATAATTTTGATACATCAGAAAAATGACACCATTGTAAATAATATATAAAATTAAGATTATTTTTAAAAATATTTTTCAATTAATATATCGGATATGAGATCGGGAAAAATAGGAAGGAAAATGTCAGACGATCACGTACGTACCATTAAGCCTCCCTAATAATTATTATTTTTAAAATTTGTAACCCTTATTCAATGTTTCTTAAAAGTCAACGGTCGTCGGTCGATGAGACGAGTTTCAATTTCCTATTATTTGTGGTAAACTATACTAAGGATCATGACAGATCATCTCCACCAAATGAGTGTTTGTATACAATTTTTCAAATCAAAAGGAAAGAGTGGTCTTCGTAATACTCTTGTTTTTTGTTTTTTTTTCACGTAATACTCTTTTATTTTAAGATCAATAATTTTCAGTTACGTTGGCACGTCATGATCATCATATTCATATCAAATGTTTCTTAAAAGTCAACGGTCGATGAGACGAGTTTCCATTTCCAAGCAGACACCATTTTGGGAAAGAGACGAATCTCACAGCATTCGTTTAGGATTTCAATACACATGTGGGAGCCGGGGAAAATGTCAGACTTATCGCTTAATGGGGAATCCACACGATTAAACTTTTTCTTATTATTAAACATGTAACTTCTCTCACTTAGTTTTAGGGTTTGTACACATGAGAAGCGGGAAAATGAGAGAAGAGGTACGTAGTTTAGGACAAGCAGTTAATCTTTTTCTTTCATTTTATATAACAAGAACATGAAAAAAAGAAATTGAAAATTATCTTAGTTTGAAATAAACAAGACGAGAATCAACTGTTTCTGCAGGCAATGTAGCTAGCCAGAGCCACTAGAGGTGCCGCCTTATCCGAATCAAACCCTAGAAGCTGTTCCTCTGCTTCTTTGCTCAATTTCTCCGCAAGCTCCCTCGATTTCTCCAAACCAATCAACCTCGGATACGTAAGTTTTCCGGCGACAACGTCTTTTCCGGCGCTCTTGCCCAGTTCCTCAGTGGATTTCGTTACGTCAAGAATATCATCAACCACCTGAAACAACAGCCCGATACATCTCGCGTACTTTCTAAGCTTTTCCATCTCTTCCTCTGTTCCACCTCCCATTATGGCTCCTAGAACCGCCGCTGCCTCCAACAACGCCGCCGTTTTGTGGAGGTGGATGAACTCTAGACGCTCCAATCCGACGTCGTCTGGATTCAGTCCTTCGCTGCTTAGGTCAATCACTTGTCCAGCCACTAGCCCTTTCGTCCCTATGGCCTTTGCGAGCTCAATCACAGCAAGGATCATCCTCTCAGGGGCGACCGACCCACTCGACACGACCGTCATGTGCTCAAACGCCAAAGCAAGGAGTGCATCACCGGCCAAAACCGCCATGTCTTCTCCAAATACCTTGTTAGAGCAAACATTGGTTCAACAGTAGTGAGCAAACATTTAACATCAAATGAAATGATTCAACTCTAGTGAGCCTTCATATGATTTAACAACATACCTTGTGGTTGGTGGGCTTGCCTCTGCGGAGGTCGGCATTGTCCATACAGGGAAGGTCGTCATGAATAAGAGAGCTTGTGTGGATCATCTCTACCGCGCAAGCGGCTGACATGGCAGTAGCCTCGTCGCCGCCCACGAGCTCGCAGGCAGCAATACAGAGCAGAGGCCTCACACGTTTTCCGCCCGCTAGCAATGAGTACCGCACAGCCTCCTGGATCGTGAGGGGTTTCAGAAGCGGTACGGAAACGTCAAGAGCCGAGCTTACAGATTCGGCTTTACGGATCATATACGACTTGAAGTCAAAGGCAGAGGTGTGATCATTGCATTTTCCCTCTGGTGGAATCATGTCTCCGCCTCGTGAGGTGAGAGCAGAGGAGAGAGACAAAACAGTGCGTTTTTGGAGACTCTTGACGGAGTCAGAGGATATGGAGTTGGATCTTCTTCCTTTGGATTGGATGAAGAGGGAGGATGAGCTGAGATGAACAGTAGCCATGGTTGATCCACCTTCTCGAATACAATTTTATAATTGGGTTTGCCCATTAAGAGCTCTTAATAAGTTTCTTGGACTTGAAGCAATAAAGGTCAACGAATCTCTTGTTATTTTAAATTGTATCATCTGCGAGGAAGATAGTATGAATTGAAAATTATGGGATGGAAAAGTCACGATCTATATATATATATTATAATTAGAATAATTGAAAGCAGTTCAGATTTCATTAGTTAGTTAATGCCGAGGAAGTAGTAAAAAAACAAAAAAAAGTTGACTCCAGGGACAGAGTTTGTGAAGTCTGATATGAGGCTTTTGCCCAATCCTTAGTCAAGACATTGTGAACTATAAAAGAAGATTTGTGAAGATCTGATCCTAGAGTATTATTATTAGTGTCTTAACTTCTGGGCCACTTGATCAGAGTAAGTAAATATACAGAGAATAAGGTAGGTACTTACAGTTCATATTTGATCTGTTCCACGAGAACACGCTTGGTGCGTTGTAGCCACGAAACCAAGCCAAGCTCTTGATCCACGAGAGAACACCATGTACTAAGATAACATCCAAAAAGCTGATACATATCAGATAACATAAGCTGCTATTGTCAGCCATAAGCCATGCTGATCTTCACAATTCTTCAGTACTTAGATCAATGTAGCCAAAGCAGATGTTGTGCGGAACACACTACTAAAAGTTGGAAGCTTTGGATAAACGTTTTCCCTAGATCATTCATCTTACTGAACCAATGAAGCGCCTCCTCATGCTCTCCAAACGCAGATATTATAAAGGTCCAGATGATATCTTCCTTTTTAGGCAACGCTATGAACAAACTCCACGCATTTAGAAATGTCTCCTTTTTCTAGAAAATCCTTTTGGCAATATCTGCCAAGTAAAACCACATCTTTCTTCGGCATCTTCTGAAAAGGTTCATAAGCTTCAAATGTTTGTTCATGCTCACACTCTAGAGGCATGGATGAAACTAACCCATAAATCTTCTCACAGGCTTTGAACATGAGAGCCAAGGTGCACGAATTAACACTGACATCTCCCTCCTGTCTCATTGTCAGAAGCCCATCTTTGAAACAACCATCAATCATAGCACATTTTTCACAGGGCTTCTATCAAATAGCATCAAAAATATTTCCCCTTTGCAATACCCATCAAACAGCGAGCTAAATATGATACCAGAAACTTTTATCTACGGTACCCTGAAAATAATGCGAATAACCTCATTCAAATTCTCTGTTTTCAAATAACCACTTACCAAGGCGTTGGGAGAAACAGGGATACAACAAAACTCCTTCGAATGTCTCACGTATTAAATTCTGCGCCTTTTTGTTACACATCCCTGTCCGAAAGAAACCATTAATCCTCCCACGAGGCGTAAATCATGACGTTGTAAGAAGCTGTGGATCTCTCAGGCATTTCATCGAGCAGCTTCCTGGCTTTACTCAATCAGGCCATTTTCTACATCGCCGGTCATCATCGCAGTCCAGGAAACGAAATTGGAATACGAAATAGGACTAAAAACCTCTTCGACATTTCCGGTCCTTCCGTGATTCGTGATCTGAGAATTGCAGTCAACGACGACGGGTTTGCTTCTGTTTCCGGAAAATTGCATGATTCCTAGGTTTCCGACTTGAGCTAATCAGACAATATGCGTAGAAAAGAAAACTGATGATTTGGAAGACAAAAAAGCCAAAAGTGTAACTGAGAAGAAGGCCATGTCCGTAGATTAAGCGGGTCGTTGAAATCTCCCGCAATTAGTTAGTTAGTCGCACTGGCGGGAAACATTTCGTTCTATCAGCGCAAGACCTTCCAGTTGCTTTAGAAGGTTTCCAACGCATCACCAATTTTTAATTTATTTTCTTTTTCTTTTGCCGAATGTGTTTTTTTTTTTTTTTTTTTTTTGGTTTTCCTTTTTGACGTAATACACTTAGTTAATGTTGACATAGTCCGACGATCTTGCAAATACATTAAAAAAAAAAAAAGTAAGGATAATGGAAGATTAATGTTGAAATGGTCCGATGCGATTCAAACCAGAATAGGCTGGCTGAACAAAGAGGTGATGAGATCTTTGAGCTTTCCATGAGGATTGGTGAATTCATCAGCCTCGTTGTAAAACACATCGATCATGCGTGCAATGTTGAGGCATCGCACCAGAACCGGACGTGGCACAGTGATTGTCGTCAAGAACTCCTCCATGACTATCTTATAGTTATATCTAGCCATCTTACTCAATTCTTCAATCGCTTCTTTTTTAGTAACACCGTGTTGCTTCATGTAACAATTGACCCCATTCGCAACCTCTCCTCTGCTCATCTCTTGCTGCTCATTTTATATTCACTCAAAGAGTTTATTCATTTGCAAGGATAACGCCACATAGCAAAGAAAAGAAAATGCAAAGAATCCTCTTGATATCTCATAATCTATCACTTGATATAATACCTCGTAGGTGACTATGTCGTTGTTCAGACGAAATAGAGCACACAAAGCTTGGAAGATTTTGGGTTTGGAGTTGCACCATTCGTACAATGGTTTCTGGTCACAATCTTCCATCGCTATAAAGCTGTATGATGCAAAATCATCCATCCCCGCGGAGAGCAGCCCATCCTCCATGTACTCTTCAAAGGTTGGCACTTGACCTGCGCGTGCCCATTTCGTTATGCCTAAGTACGCTCTCCCCAGGCTCTTAATCTTACAGTTTTTTTTTTATTCTTACTTTTTTTTTTTTTAAAAAACTTATATTTTGAGGAACTTATAATGAATGAAGTCAGATCTATTACCTCGTCTATCGTGTGCTGCACACTAGCAGATCTTCCTCGTGGCTTCATTTCTCTTTCAATCTCTTCCAAAGTTTCCATTATATTTCGGGCCACAATTTTCAAATAACTTGGTAGTTCGTCAATAGCACCAAGATCCCACCTACCCATTTTGCCATTTCATATTTCTAGTTAAATTTTATTTTCAACTAAAGACAAAGTGATCTCAGAGTTGAGCTTTTTATTTTTCTTTCTAAATTCTACAAGCCAAAGCGATACGAGCATGCATACACTACGTACGTACCTTTGCAAATAATCAATAAGACTTTTAACTTCAGGAAGAGTTCCATAGGCATCACATGTGTCGTCCAAAACAACCACGACCATGATAATTTTAGCCATTATAATTCTCCCAAGTGAATATCGTGGCTCGAAATATACTCCCAACGCAGGGAAATAGGTCTCCACAATTCTATCTCTCGCGTAAGGAAGCTTAGAAGCAACATCTAGGTCCTGCCACCATCTGCAAAAGAAAATGAAAAAAAAAAAAGCTTCAAATATTTCAAGAACACATAGGATTCTAGAATTCTGAGGTGGCTTATTAGAAATGATGACACATTGAGAAAGAACATGAAACTTTATAATAATTATTATAAGAAAAAATAAAAAATGAGAGTTATATGTTACTCTACTTATTTCCAATTGGCTTGGCAAAAACACGCGCATTGTGAAATTTTCGCAAGCAAAAAAAAAAGGTCCATATAATTGATTACACACCTAAAGGTTGTAACCGTTGAAAAAAAAAAGTGTAAATAAAGGAATATTTGAGTATATCGTGAACTTAGGGTTGGCGTACTTGGTGAGTGCTCTAAGCTCCTGGATGTAAAGCAGCCGGGAATAGTTGAAGCTGAGCTTTGCAAACCTGAGAAGCGTCTCGTCATGACCTTCTTCTTGGTTGTAGAAAGAAATGTATTCTCTCGCAACTAGTATCTCCATGTTATGATATCGAGCTCTGTACAAGGCGTTACGAATATGTGTTGACAGATGGGGAGGAGTAGTATTCGCTTCTTGGACCGCCAATGACTCAAGTTGGTTCCTAGTGAAACTCTTCGCTTCCTCCAATATATCTTCAGAAGGTATCCCGAGATGCGCAACTTGGTACAACTGTAGCATTCCTCTAACATCCCCTACTAGACTCTCCTTGAATCTCCCATCTTCACCTTTGAATCTTTCGAATGCATCTACAATGAAATCGACATATAGCCATCACCATATTGAAATATAGATATGTCCATGTGTACATGTGATGAATCGAGGATAACGATATTCTTACCGCAAGACATCTTGTGCTGGTACAGTCTGAAAACCTCAAACATTATCGAAATTGTTTCCAAATCCTCTTCCTCAGCAATCAAGTCGTCCACCTTCCCAAAAGCTTGACGTAGAATCTCTTCGATTTCATATTCGAAGTAATGCGAGATGCCGAGGCTGATAAGCAATTGGATTACACGAATCTTCTCCTTGTCGCCGTTTTGAGAAGACACGAGCTTGTCTCTCACGTTCGGCTTCATCGCCGATTCAATCTCATTTGCTAGTTCATCAGATTCCTATACAAAATAGCTTATCAAGAATATCGTCTTCTCTGCAACATGAGACTTAAACGCTCGGGTCATGGTGTACTTACAGAGTGGTCAACAGGAAGGGAGAGGAAGTAATCTCCCCAAAGAGAGGGAGAAAACTCAATCAGAGGACGAGTGCTCTCAAGATCATCATCACTAGTACTCTTAGTAGCCTTTACACCGAGCAAGGCGTGTTTTCTCTGCTTTTGAGAAAGAGTTTGGTTTGGCAGCAAACATCGATGAAAGAGAGAGAATCTGGTCATAAGACAGACAGGGGCTTGGTGAAGGTTAGAGAAACTTCCGAGTCCAAAAACCATGCTTGTTGCTTCCATTTCTACTCTGTTTCTATGGGTTTTTTTTTTTTTTGAATGAATGTTAAAATTTATTCAAACCTAAAAACCTTGTTTACAAAGATTGCTTCTGTTTTCTATGTTTGGTTCTATTTCAAAAGCCTTTTCATTTGTGCTCTTATTTACCTTGCGTAACCAAGGAAAGCTACTTGGGAAACATTTAATGAACCTTTGTTATAAATAAAGTAATACAATTACTGCCAAACTTTTGCCACAAGTGGGATCCGGGAAAAATGGGAGGGAAAATGTCAGACGATAATTTATTCGGGAACACAGATCTTAAAGTTTGTAACCCTTTTTGCTAGATATGTTTTATTTGAATTTTTAGACGTCTTCTCTCATTGGTCTTTCCACGTGTGTATCATCTTGTAGATTTAGAAAATCATAATCTGATGTTGAACCAAAGACTTCCCTCTCATTGGGGGCAAATCCCAACATGTGTAGAGAGTGGGGGGAAGCAATGCTCAAGTGATATAGCTTATGACCTCCTAGGCTCTTGGCTTATGCTATTCCTGGAGAGGCAAGGAAAGAAAATAATATAAAAATATCTGGATGAACAAATAAGTCATCAGTCATCACTTCTTTGAGCTTTCGGAAATAAGAGCTCTTACTAGGTTTCTTGGACTTGGAATCAATGAAGGTCAACGAATCTCCTGTTATTTTTAAATTGTATCATCAGCGAGGAAGATGGTATGAATTTTCAATTATGGGATGAAATAGTCACGATCTATGTACATATATTTTATAATTAGAATAATTGAAAGCAGTTCAGATTTCATTAACTACTAGTTATTGCCTTATCGGAGGAAGTACTAAAAAAAACAAAAAACAATTGACTCCAGGTACAGAGTTTGTGAAGTCTGATATGAGTCTTTTGGCCAATCTTTTAGTCAAGACATTGTGAACGATAAAAGAAGTTTTGTGAAGATCTGATCCTAGAGTATTATTAGTGTCTTAACTTCTGGGCCACTTGATCAGAGTAAGAAAATGTACAGAGAACCAGGTACTTACAGTTCATATTTGATTTGTTCCACGAGAACACGCTTGGTGCGTTGTAGCCACGAGAGAACACCATGTAATAAGATAACATCCAAAAAGCTGATACATATCAGATAACATAAGCTGCTATTGTCAGCCATAAGCCATGCTGATCTTCACAATTCTTCAGTACTTAGATCAATGTAGCCAAAGCAGATGTTGTGCGGAACACACTACTAAAAGTTGGAAGCTTTGGATAAACGTTTTCCCTAGATCATTCATCTTACTAAACCAATGAAGCGCCTCCTCATGCTCTCCAAACGCAGATATTATAAAGGTCCAGATGATATCTTCCTTTTTAGGCAACGCTATGAACAAACTCCACGCATTTAGAAATGTCTCCTTTTTCTAGAAAATCCTTTTGGCAATATCTGCCAAGTAAAACCACATCTTTCTTCGGCATCTTCTGAAAAGGTTCATAAGCTTCAAATGTTTGTTCATGCTCACACTCTAGAGGCATGGATGAAACTAACCCATAAATCTTCTCACAGGCTTTGAACATGAGAGCCAAGGTGCACGAATTAACACTGACATCTCCCTCCTGTCTCATTGTCAGAAGCCCATCTTTGAAACAACCATCAATCATAGCACATTTTTCACAGGGCTTCTATCAAATAGCATCAAAAATATTTCCCCTTTGCAATACCCATCAAACAGCGAGCTAAATATGATACCAGAAACTTTTATCTACGGTACCCTGAAAATAATGCGAATAACCTCATTCAAATTCTCTGTTTTCAAATAACCACTTACCAAGGCGTTGGGAGAAACAGGGATACAACAAAACTCCTTCGAATGTCTCACGTATTAAATTCTGCGCCTTTTTGTTACACATCCCTGTCCGAAAGAAACCATTAATCCTCCCACGAGGCGTAAATCATGACGTTGTAAGAAGCTGTGGATCTCTCAGGCATTTCATCGAGCAGCTTCCTGGCTTTACTCAATCAGGCCATTTTCTACATCGCCGGTCATCATCGCAGTCCAGGAAACGAAATTGGAATACGAAATAGGACTAAAAACCTCTTCGACATTTCCGGTCCTTCCGTGATTCGTGATCTGAGAATTGCAGTCAACGACGACGGGTTTGCTTCTGTTTCCGGAAAATTGCATGATTCCTAGGTTTCCGACTTGAGCTAATCAGACAATATGCGTAGAAAAGAAAACTGATGATTTGGAAGACAAAAAAGCCAAAAGTGTAACTGAGAAGAAGGCCATGTCCGTAGATTAAGCGGGTCGTTGAAATCTCCCGCAATTAGTTAGTTAGTCGCATGAAGGAGAGAAGGGAGGACGGAATGGCGGGAAACATTTAGGACTCTGCCCTTCTAGTTGCTTTAGAAGGTTTCAACAAGGCTTCATCCATTTTTTATTTTTATTTTCTTTCTCTTTTCCCGAATGTGATTTTTTTTTTTTTTTTTTTGGTTTTCCTTTTTGAAGTAGTACTTAAGTATATTTTTAATTTCGAAGTTGTCAGTTTTTAACCGAAAAAAGAAAGTAAATTTGTATACAAGCCAACTTTTTTAGTAAATAAACTTAGGTTATCAAATAAAAAAATAATAAGTATGGAAGATTTTTTTTTTTTCTTTTGAACTTTAGTATGGAAAATTTACCCTGCTTCAAAAAAACGATTTGGTTGATTTACCGTCATTTGTTATTTAGTACGAGAGGCCACTAGAAAAAAAAAAGAGTGTAGACTACGATAATAATCGTTATAACCAGTGGCGGAGGTAGTTCTTTAAGAGGAGGGTCATTTGATCCATATGGATTTTTGAAAAAAAAAACAAATTTACTTGTATTTTGAGAAGAAAATTAGGTGAAATGTTAAAAATTTGGCTAATTAACCCACGTAATATCCTAGATACATATGGTTGACCCTGGTAAAATTTGTGGTTGGCTCCGCCACTGGTTATAACATGTCACTATTGTTGACGAATGTGAAAACTAATATGATTAAGCCTCGAACAACCACGAACGAAAAAGTTCACAAAACTTATAAAAAGGAAATCATCATCAAACAACAAAAGCTTTGAATCAAATACATACTAAAGAATAATTCGAACAAATTTTGGAAAATAATTGGAGAACATTATTAAAGAAAACGAAAAGAGAGGTGGAGACATGTGAACCGATCGAATTGATGCGATGAAGATGGGGTGGGTCGGTCCACTAGAAGAACCACCACTCGTGCTAATGCTTCTATAATGCTTCGAATCTCATTTATTCGGTCAAATCATTTCTTCTCCAACGTCCAACACCCACATGTGACACGTACCTTATCAAGCATATCGTATACGACCCCCATATATATATATAAAGTTTTCTTTTTATATCTTTGATATAAATTTAGTGTCGGTACGTGCATTGTGAATGTGACATCCATTTGCACTCTAATCATTCTACATTATATATTAATTAAACTATTCTTAAAAACTAACTACATATATATTAGATTTTTGAATCGTTTTAGTTTAGTTAGATGTATTTTTTTTTTTTTTGAAAAAATGTATATATTTCTTTAACAAAACAAAATGTATAAAGATTTTACAAAATATGAGACAGTCACAACACCATATTAAAACTTTTTTGTCTCCTTGATAAAAGTATTAGATCTCTTGTTTTGTTTTCTTTTTACAGTAGTTGGCTACTTGTCCATATTAAATATTCTTTTATAATCTTAAAGTTCGAAATCGAAACCCAAAATAGACAATTGATAATATCATCATTAGCTAACCATTAGCTAAATAAAATAAAATTAAATTAAATTTAACACACAATAAAATCATCTTGTTACACTAACCATTAGCTAAACTAAACCACACCTTTGGACCAAAGGCTTTGGTACTAAACAATTTTTTTACACTCACGAACACACCTTAATTTGTAGAAACGTGATTATTTTTGAACAATCGTCATTTTACAATTTCATCATTTTACTGATTAAAAAGTGAAAGAATTTCTTCGTTCGAAAATTATGTTAAGTTTAATATTTGATATTTATATTTTATTCTATTCCACGTATTTTTTCTTCTCGTAATTCTGTTGTTATCAATCATAACTTTTTGTTTAACAAAGGGTGATGGTGATTTATGAATCAAAGTATGACATTTCATTTAATTTTTTTTTTCGGTAGAAATCAAATTCCTCAAGAATAAAATCTTTCATAAAAAAAAAAAAAAACACTTTTGCCGATATTTTATAGTAGTGGTATTTTCCTTGTCTACATAGTACTCTCTCTGTTTCACAAAAAGTGTTATTTTATTCTTTTTCACACATATTAAGAAAACTGATAAAAATCCTATTCTACCCCTTATTAATACACTAAACTCATTTTTCTTTCTAATTAATACATCAATATTACAAGGTCAAAACTGGATTTTTGTTTTAAAAATTGCATTGAAAATACAAAGTGACACTTTTTGTGAAACAAAAACAAAACCTTAAAATGACAGTCTTTGTGAAACGGAGGGAGTAGTGGTTAGTGGTATTATCCGGAGCATTTTTAAAAGTTTTCTTTTTCAAAATAAAATAAATGTACGTCCGTTGATTTGTTCCCAAATTAATTGCAAACACGAGTAAAGTAGATGTCTCGGCTTTGTTTCTTCGCTTGTCCTAAACCATATCTATAAGTGGGTTATGCATTGTACCACTACCAAACTTGCAAGATCTTGCCTATACGCATATTCCACTTGGACACTTGAAATTTGACATTCAACTAATCTATTTAATTATAATATATATATATATATATATGTCTATGAATTAATTTCATTCAGTCATGTCTCCTCGATGGTCCATTATCAGTTAGGCCAAAAGCTATAATATTATCCCATTCTTATTTTTTAATTTTAAACTGTTATTATCATCATCATATCACATTACATATGATCACATGATTGGTCGTGTAGTGTGGGGGAGACATCTTATCTGATACGCCATTATGCCTAATTAATTAATTCAACCTTTCCCTATATATAAGACCTTAGCTTTGCCTCGAGTTATAATATATCCTCTAAGTTATATATTTGCTCTTCTTAACTGTTTATCTCTCTTCTCACAAAAATGGCGTCTGTGCAATATGGTTTGGACCAAGGCATGGAGATTTTCAACGATGAGCTTATGATCATGTCGTTTTTGGAAGAAGAATCGCCTGTCGATAATCATAGTAGCGTTAACGAAGAGGAAGAAGAGAAACTAAACCGCGTGATTAGATCGCTAGAAGTGGAGATCAACATGAGTTCTCCGACGACCATAGAATCTCGGAGAATGGATCTCCAACAGACAAACTCCGGTCTTGAAGATGATTTCGGGTGGCTTAACGACTTTGATATTGGTGTGATTTCGTCGCAGAATGATGATGAGATGATGAATTGGTGTACGGAGCTTTCTTACATGGATGGTGTGGATGGTAGTGTTCTTGAGATTGAAGGTGGTGATTATTATTCTCATATTAATTATGGACTTACATTTGAGGAACCAACTCTTTCTCTGTGGCAAGAGAATAATGATGTAGTTATGTATTGATTGGTTTTGTGAAATCATAATATAACAAAGGCTGTTTCATATCTCAGTTAATTAACCTTTTAAGTTCATGTATGTATTCGTTAATGTTTTGTTGGTTGTGATTTGTAAGAACTTGCGAAGACTAATGACCAAAACTAGCATGTATCATCAGCATGAGTTGGATACAAATATACACTTCAGTTCACACGATTTTTTTTTTTTTTTTTTTGTGATTAAAAAGTATAATGAATACTCGTTGACGTCAACAAGAATTGCGTACTTTTACATATTGTGGAATGAAAAATAGCCGAATCATATATAAATTACAAAAAAAGTTCCTTGGAATATGATTTAGAAACGACAAGAACTTTTAAAATTCCCCACCAAGATATTTATTCGCGTAATCAACTCTCTCTCTTTTTTTTTCTGTCGACATATTCGCATAATAAGTTTTTTTCTTCTCAAACATATTCGTATAATTAATAGTCATAACCTATATTTGGGATTTTCCATAATCTCCAACAATCTGCGGAATGTTCAGTTCTGAGTTTTGAAACTGTTTCTATATAATTTTTGATTACTCTCCAACAATCGTACGTCTTGGTTTGAGTGGATATTTACGTGTCTCATATAATTTTTTGGCATCAATGAATACGGGCTGAGAAAAAAAGACCTATGATATAAATTATAAAAAGCGACGTAATGTCACTGTCATATTATTAAATTTAACAAATCATCAAATTATATCAACATAATTAACAAATTTAACATATGGCTTGCTTACATGACATAAAGCCCATTGTCCATGGGCTTTAGATAAACCATTCCAAGAAGTATATATTGCCGGATAAGGCTTAAAAGTCTACTATTACATGTCAGGCCCAATCATCACACTAAAACGAACTAATGTTGTTTGTTAATTGTTAGAACAAATCTGTACCACTAATTGAGCTTCAATAGAGGTCTATGCACGCTAATGTTAATCTAATATGAAAAGAAAGAAACTGAATACATTCATTATCCAAAATCTTCTTGTTTTTTTTTCTTCTTAAATATAGTTCTTACCCAATAAATAATTTTGTTTTTTAAGTACAACAAATAGGTTTGATTTGGACACCAAGTTCTATTGTGGTCTTTTGGTATATTCTTAGTGACTAAGAAATAGATACATATGTACATCAACTTTTGTTTTATGTTTTTTCCTTTTTTTTCCATGCACGTTGGTATTATGGTGTAAACTATTGCTGTGATGCCTAACCCTTTCTTTAATTTGTATCTTTTGAAGAAAAAGCTTACTTGTTAATTAAAAAGTACTTTCCAACTTTAATCTTTCTGACAATTAAGACCAATTATGTAGTAAGCTAATCAACAAAGTAACTCTCATCAATGGACATGTAGTAATCAAAATTTGGACCTACTAAAAAAAAAAAAAAAAAAAATAATAATAATAATTTGGACCTTCTATTGAAAGTAAATAACAACAATAGTCCTCTCTTATTTTATAATTTATCTTTTGTTCCCGCAAATTAGCTATAGTATACACTCTCAAAGTTTTCCCTCTCAAAAAAGAACGGCCAACTAATAAAGAAAATAAAAGAAAAGCAAAAGCCAAAAAAGAAATCGCACCATCATCATCATCATCTCTCAAAATTTCCGCCATGGAAACTCACCTCGCTAAGCAATTACCGCTTTATATAAATCCTTTTCAATCTCCACACCCATCTCCTCCCTCCCGAATGCTTCCCTCCAAAAATCCCACCGACCAAATCCCTAAAAGAATCAGCTTTCGTCTGGTTCTGATCTCTCCCAAAATAAAATGTCTCACGAAATCGTCCCCGTGGATCCCATCGATGTCCCAAGCACGAGCTACTCGCGCCCGATTCTGCGCCGGGAAGATTCTCCGGAGCGCCGCCAGTTCACGAGATCCCTCACCTTCCGGGAACACGTGTCGGAGCCATTCGACAGCGAGAGGCTCCCGGCGACATTAGCCTCCGAGATTCAGAGGTTTCTTCGTATAGCGAACTTGGTTGAGTCCGAGGAACCTCGTATTGCTTATCTATGTAAGTTTACCTCTTCCCTAATTGTTAGGATTTTAACTTAAACCCATTTTTCCTTAAAAAAATTCGCGCTTTCTTATTCAGTAATCATACTTCACTACTTCACTGCCAATTTTGAGTTTAAAAAATTGAAATTTTCGGTCGCAGGTCGTTTTCATGCTTTCGAGATAGCTCACCACATGGACAGAAATTCAACGGGAAGAGGTGTACGGCAGTTCAAAACTTCTCTTCTTCAAAGGCTTGAACAGGCAAGTCTATAATATGTGTTTTCTTTTTCTTTTCTTCTTGTCAAGATATCAGTTGATGTGGACCACCAGTTTCTGAATATTTCATGAGATTTCTAATCAGTTTGCTTTTTTTGGTTGACTGACTTCTCTGTAGGATGAAGAGTTTACTGTGAGAAGAAGAAAGGAGAAGAGTGATGTTCGGGAACTCAAACGTGTTTATCATGCTTACAAAGAATACATTATCAAACATGGTGCAGCATTCAATTTGGATAATAGGTATGTATCCCTTTATCTACTAACTATTGTTGCAGCTCAATTTCAGCTAGCAAACATTAACCTTATGGAAATATTTTTTTTTTATCTTAATAGTCAACGAGAGAAGTTGATAAACGCAAGGAGAATTGCTTCTGTCTTGTATGAAGTTCTAAAGACAGTCACAAGTGGCGCTGGCCCTCAGGTTCTGGCCTCCTTTTTCTTCGTTTCTCTCTGTTTTTCGCAAATTTGTGTATCTAACTTGAGATTATGGTTTCTGATAGGCCATTGCGGATAGAGAAAGCATCCGGGCTAAATCTGAATTCTATGTGCCGTATAACATTCTTCCTCTCGACAGAGGAGGGGTACACCAAGCAATTATGCATCTGCCTGAGGTACAAAGATATATGGCCTCATACGGAAAGCGACTTATTTTGTAGTATGCATGGTTCTGTCATACAGCGTATTGAAATGTTCCTTTGTGTCCTCAACTACAGATTAAAGCTGCTGTTGCAATTGTACGCAACACTCGCGGGTTGCCTCCTCCAGAGGAGTTTCAAAGACACCAGCCTTTCGTGGATCTATTTGAGTTTCTGCAGTATGCATTTGGGTTCCAGGTACTTGTCAGGAACTTGTTATTGATATTGTAAAAACTATAATTTTACATATGGTGACCAAACTTTCAATTTATCTTTATCATAGAGTGGAAATGTTGCCAATCAGAGAGAGCATATGATCCTACTACTCAGTAACACCATTATACGGCAACCTCAGAAGCAGTCTTCAGCACCAAAGGTGTTGTTATTATTCCCTCTCTCTTTTTTTTTGTGAATTGATTTAGTTCTCCACCTTTGAAATTGACATAATCTTAATTTATGTAATCAGTCTGGTGATGAGGCAGTAGATGCATTGATGAAGAAATTTTTCAAGAACTACACAAACTGGTGCAAGTTTCTTGGGAGAAAAAACAACATCAGGTATTCTTAGAATTATATTTCATCTGTCTGACATTCTGTATTGTTTCATCTATTTCTAACTGTATGTCCTCACAATCCACCTTTCAGGTTGCCCTATGTGAAACAGGAAGCCCTACAATATAAAACACTCTATATAGGACTCTACCTTCTCATTTGGGGAGAAGCTTCGAATTTGAGGTTCATGCCTGAGTGCTTGTGTTATATTTTCCATCAAGTAAGCTGCAAAAAAACTCT
Organism: Alliaria petiolata; assembly: GCA_020283515.1. Lineage (NCBI taxonomy): Eukaryota > Viridiplantae > Streptophyta > Magnoliopsida > Brassicales > Brassicaceae > Alliaria > Alliaria petiolata. The sequence continues at coordinate 11,783,959 of JAHZTW010000002.1, read as the reverse complement.
GTTTCTATGTTTTAGTACATCTTCTTCAAAAATTTTATCAGTCAATCTGATCGATATTGGCAACATTGATGTTGATGTTTATTCAGATGGCTTATGAATTGCACGGAGTTTTAACCGGTGACGTTAGTCTGATAACTGGGGAGAAGCTCACGCCAGCATATGGTGGAGGAAACGAATCTTTCCTTGAGAAAGTAGTTACCCCAATATACAGAGTTATCGAAAAGGTGATCCTCTATCTGATGGGAGTGCTTTAATTAACTTAAAAATTAGTAGTCAATTGTAAAAAGTATATTGTCTGCAGGAAGCTGAGAAGAACAAGAACGGAACTGCTGATCATTCTATGTGGAGAAACTACGATGATCTGAACGAGTTCTTCTGGTCAGAACATTCACTATCTAGTGTGTCTTTGCTACCATATCTGTGTTTAAAAACCGGGAACATCACTAATCAGATTTTTGTTACGTCTTTCCATAGGTCTGTTGAATGCTTCGAAATAGGTTGGCCAATGCGTCCGGAACACGATTTCTTCTGCGTAGAATCGTCAGATACCAGTAAACCAGGGAGATGGAGGGGAATGCTTAGGTTTCGCAAGAAGACAAAGAAAACAGATGAGGAAATGGAGGATGACGAAGAACTTGGGGTACATATCCTTGTAACTCATGGAAAACATCTCTTCCCCTAATTATGCATTTGCATGTACACACACTTAGTAATCTAAAGGACAATGAAAGCTCTATTCATCAGTAGCTGTTCATTTGTGACATAACAGTATGGTGTTCCTAGCTTGTTGAGGAGACTACGGAGCATATTATCGCTTAAAATCTAAGTAAGCACATTATTCAAATCGGTCAATTCATGAGTGAACGGCTTCCAAAGACATAATTAAGAAAAAGAACTTGGGCTGTCACTAGGACTAATGTTTTTAGGTTCAGAAAATTGCATTGCTTTTAAAATCCTAACAAAATATTCTCTTGTATGTCTCAAAACACTACATGGGTATATTTTAAACTGTGTCATGTGATGTTCTCTTTGCTGCAGGCTATCACTGAGGAACAAACTAAATCAACCCCAAGATGGCTGGGGAAGACGAATTTTGTAGAGACTCGTTCCTTCTGGCAGATATTCCGGAGCTTTGACAGAATGTGGAGTTTCTTTGTTTTGTCTCTGCAGGTTCCTCTTCTTCTCCTCTTTCATCTTTAAAATCATATCCAAGTTTATATTTATTTACAAATGATGAAATTCTTATTTCCCTTTTCAGGCATTGATAATTATGGCTTGTCATGATGTGGGATCTCCACTTCAAATTTTCAACGCCAACATATTTGAAGATGTCATGAGCATTTTCATTACTTCTGCAATTATTAAGCTCTTAAAAGGTTATTAGCCATTTTCTTAATGTCCCTATAAACTAAGATACAATACTTACTGCTGATATTTTAGGGGGTTTGTTGCAGGTGTTCTTGACATAATTTTCAAGTGGAAAGCTAGAAACACAATGCCGGTCAATGAAAAGAAGAAGCAGATGGTGAAGTTGGGTTTTGCTGCGATGTGGACTATTATTCTACCAGTGCTGTATTCTCATTCAAGAAGGAAATACATTTGTTATTTCACAAGTTACAAAACCTGGCTTGGTGAATGGTGTTTTTCTCCGTATATGGTGGCGGTCACGATATACTTGACAGGAAGTGCGATTGAGTTGGTCTTGTTCTTCGTTCCTGCCATCAGCAAATACATTGAGACCTCCAATCATCGCATCTTCAAAACTTTGTCTTGGTGGGGACAGGTACACTTTAATCTCAAAAACTGTAACAGTTTCTTCACTTAGTCTGTTTTTACTTTTGGTGTTCTTCAAGCTCACTTTACAAGATACAACCCGATTACTCTATAAACGGCTAGCTGTTTTCTGCAGCCTAGGTTATACGTTGGGCGAGGAGTGCAAGAAACTCAGATATCACAATTCAAGTATGTCTCAGGCCAATTTATCACACTGTGTTTCTTTTGTTAGTTATGTCTTTTTTTTGTGTGGTAGTTTTGATTTCTCCTTTTTCTTTTTCAGATACACCTTCTTTTGGATTCTGGTTCTCTTAACCAAATTTACTTTCAGCTATGCATTTGAGGTAGATAGGCGCTACTGATAATTTATGTTGTATGCGTTGAATTCAAAACAGTTTCTTTACATTCATTAATATGGCCTCAAAATGCAGATAAAACCTCTAATAGAACCTACAAGACTGATAATGAAAGTTGGCGTGCGGAATTATGAATGGCATGAACTTTTCCCAGAAGGTTTACTCTTTACTCTTAACTCATTTTCTTCTATTTTAAAGTATGTATTGTTGTGGCGCACTAAAGAAATTTTTGTTTTCTCCTTTTATAGTTAAGAGTAATGCTGCTGCAATTGTTGCAGTATGGGCGCCAATCATGGTGGTGAGTTTCCAGCTCCATGCATGTACTAGAAATATGAGTGTTTTATGATAAACTATATCTTAACTTCTATTCTGAAACAAATGTTGAGCTTTCAGGTCTATTTCATGGATACACAAATATGGTATTCGGTTTTCTGCACGATCTTTGGTGGGCTGTATGGAGTTCTGCATCACCTTGGTGAGGTAAGCACACATGTCTTCAGTGCACGAGAGTTGTCATTTTGTGCATTTCCTTGCCAGGTGCTGCTGTTTCCAGGTTAATATGTTCCTTTTATTACTATTCAGATTCGAACTTTAGGCATGTTGAGAGGCCGGTTTCATACTTTGCCTTCTGCTTTCAATGCATCCCTTATCCCACACTCAACTAAAGATGAGAAAAGGAGAAAACAAAGAGGCTTTTTCCCCTTCAATTTAGGCAGGGTAAGAGGTTTTCTGAATCGATCACGTCTATATGCCGAAAGACTATATAAGAAGTCGTACGCTTTTTTTTTTTGCAGGGGTCAGATGGCCAGAAGAATAGTATGGCCAAGTTTGTGTTGGTCTGGAACCAAGTCATTAACAGTTTCAGAACAGAAGATCTGATAAGTAACAAGTAAACTGCTATCTTCTGAATTGTTTGCATGTAAAGTACTGACATATATAAATATATTATATGTCTAATATTTTATCATCAGGGAACTAGATTTGATGACGATGCCAATGTCATCGGAGGTACTCTCCGGGATCATCCGTTGGCCCATTTTCCTCCTTGCAAATAAGGTACATTTCTTACAAACTTTCTACACAATCTGTTTTGGTGGGAATTTGTGTTTGTTGGTAAATATAGCTACCCCATCTTACTAGTTTTCAACAGCTCTGAGCATTGCAAAAGATTTTGACGGGAAGGATGAGGTTCTCTATCGAAGGATTCGGAGGGACGAGTACATGTACTATGCAGTCAAAGAGTGCTATGAATCATTGAAGTACATTCTTCAGATTCTTGTTGTTGGTGATCTCGAGAAAAAGTAAAGGCCTTGTAGTATCTTCCTCCAGTTACAACTTTTACTTCAGTTTCAGGTGTTTGTGGTATGTAATTTAGATATATGATATTGGCTCAGGGTTATATCTGGCATCATAAACGAGATAGAGGAAAGCATCAGACAGTCAAGTTTGCTTGAAGAATTCAAGATGAAAGAGCTCCCAGCGTTGCATGAAAAATGTATTGAGCTGGTTCAACTTCTGGTAAATCATCTTTGCTATAGTATTTCAGATTTCAAAGTGACAGCCTTTCGTTTCATAAACTTGACTTCTTCTGTACTTCTTAGGTTGAGGGAAGTGAAGAGAAGCTCCAGGCTGAGAAAATTGAAGAGCAGCATAGTAAACTTGTAAAGGCTCTTCAAGATATATTTGAGCTAGTAACAAATGATATGATGGTACATGGTGACAGGTTAGTGAATTTTCGAAGTTGTGGAGCCTCTGTTACTTTAAGTTTTGTCCTCTGTGAAAAGCTGAACTTGCCTAATATCTCTTTGCACGTTTAGAATTCTGGATATGCTCAAGTCCCGGGAGGGGTCAGAAGAGGAAACAGAGATTTTTATGAGGGTTATAGAACCACAGTTGTTTGAATCATATGGAGGAATGAGATGCGTTCATTTTCCTCTTCCAGATAGTGCTTCATTGAGTGAACAGGTACCCTTTGATAGTGCGGCAATGCGTTCTTTCATTCAAATGTTCCAAATGCTGCAGTGTGCCGATACTTCTATGTTGGTTTTGGCAGATCCAGCGTTTTCTGCTGTTGTTAACCGTCAGAGACAGTGCAATGGACATACCAGAGAACTTAGAAGCTCGAAGGCGCATCTCTTTCTTTGCTACTTCGCTTTTCATGGATATGCCAGACGCTCCTAAAGTACGCAATATGATGTCATTCAGGTCTGCCTTCACAAAATGAACAATACTCAATAAGATATACAAGTTCTTGGATCTGCTCAATAAATGAACTAACACTTTGGTTACAGTGTTTTGACACCGCATTATCAGGAGGATATTAACTTTTCAACAAAGGAACTACATTCCACCAACTCTAGCGTGTCAATCATTTTTTATATGCAGAAGATTTTTCCAGGTAAATATCTCAGCACATGTTCATTTTGATTGATGACTGTCTTCTCTGTTCTGTTGGTTTCTGAAGATTGTCTAATCTTTTGGTTGTTAGATGAATGGAAAAACTTTCTGGAGCGAATGGGATGTGAGAATTTGGACGCGTTAAAGAGAGAGGGTAAAGAAGAAGAGCTTCGAAATTGGGCATCGTTTCGTGGACAAACGTTGAGTAGAACAGGTGAGAAACTATAACAACATGTGCAGATAGCATCATTGATCCTGGTCACTCTTATACAGGGAACTAACAAAATTTCATGCTTAACACAGTCCGTGGTATGATGTATTGCCGAGAAGCTCTGAAATTGCAGGCCTTCCTCGACATGGCAGATGATGAGGGTTTGTCACCTCGACTCTACTCTCTCATCTTTGCAAATTTCTGTTTTGAAAACTGATTCTAAATGCAGTTCACATGCTTCTCCTCTAGATATTCTTGAAGGATATGATGATGTGGAGCGAAGTAACCGACATTTATCCGCACAACTTGATGCATTAGCAGATATGAAATTCACATATGTTGTCTCTTGCCAAATGTTTGGAGCTCAAAAGTCAGCCGGGGATCCTCACGCACAAGACATACTCGACCTGATGATAAAGTAAGCTGTCATTGTTATGTAATCAAAAGTCATTCATTGAACATGATCTCAGATAGATTCACTAGACAAAAGTTTGTACATGATTCCCTAAAGCCACATTACATGACTGTTTCACTTAGGTACCCATCTCTCCGCGTTGCATACGTCGAGGAGAGGGAAGAAATCGTGTTGGATAATCCAAAGAAGGTTTACTACTCTATATTGGTTAAAGCTGTAAACGGTTTCGATCAGGTATCAAAAGCTTGTCTACAATCCTTGGTAATTTAATGTGCAAGTTGAACTGTAAAATCTTCGGCACATGGTAACTTGGTTGAGATAATTTTAGGAAATATACCGGATCAAACTTCCTGGACCACCTAACATCGGAGAGGGGAAGCCTGAGAATCAAAACCACGCCATAGTTTTCACTCGAGGTGAAGCACTTCAGACAATTGACATGAACCAAGTAAGTTTTCTGCATCTTGGATGTACAACTACTGAACCACCTTTTCGTCCTCTAAATCTTCTCGCATAAATGTTAGGATAACTACCTGGAAGAGGCTTTCAAAATGAGAAATCTCCTCCAAGAATTTCTTCGGAACCGTGGAAGAAGACCTCCAACAATTCTTGGGTTAAGGGAACACATCTTCACCGGAAGGTTTGTTTCCACACTTACATGCATATATAAATATGTTACTCCTTGTAACAACCATGACATGGTAAATCATAAGCAGGGTATTTACTGAGTTTCTGATATTGCAGTGTTTCTTCTCTAGCATGGTTCATGTCATATCAAGAAACCAGTTTTGTCACAATCGGTCAAAGGCTTCTCGCTAATCCTCTCAGGCAATAATCCCTCAGTCCTAAACCCTCAAAATCACAGCTTCCACTTGCCAATGCCACAAAAACTAAAACTTTTTTTTTCATTAATTACAGAGTTCGGTTTCACTATGGACATCCTGATGTCTTCGACAGAATATTTCACATAACAAGGGGTGGTATTAGTAAAGCATCGAGAACTATTAACTTAAGCGAGGACGTTTTTGCCGGTATGAGATCACATGTACTAAGGACTTCTTTCTCAGCAAATTAGTAAGGTTTATATAATTACATTCTCACTTGTATTATGTAGGTTATAACACCACTCTACGACGTGGATGCATAACCTACAATGAGTACCTCCAAGTTGGGAAAGGTCGTGATGTTGGCCTCAATCAGATCTCAAAGTTTGAGGCCAAAGTGGCTAACGGAAACAGCGAGCAGACTATTAGCCGTGACATATACCGTTTAGGACAACGGTTTGATTTCTTCAGGATGCTGTCCTGTTATTTCACAACCATTGGATTCTACTTCAGCAGCTTGGTAACGTCCATGAAGCTTTAGCTGAATAATAACGCTTCCTTTGTTTTAGTTGTGGATCATGAGCTTTAACTTTTGCTGACGTTTGTACAGATTTCTGTGATCGGGATTTATATATATCTCTATGGTCAGCTCTACCTCGTGCTCAGTGGGTTGCAGAAGACACTTATTCTTGAGGCCAAGGTGAAGAACATAAAATCACTAGAGACAGCCCTTGCCTCTCAATCATTTCTCCAGCTAGGTCTCTTGACCGGTTTACCAATGGTGATGGAGATTGGATTGGAGAAAGGATTTCTCATAGCCTTTCAAGACTTCATACTCATGCAGCTACAGCTTGCTGCATTCTTCTTCACTTTCTCTCTAGGAACCAAAACGCATTACTTCGGCAGAACAATTCTCCATGGAGGCGCCAAATACAGACCCACGGGGCGTAAGGTGGTTGTGTTCCACGCCAACTTCAGTGAAAACTACAGATTATACTCGCGGAGCCATTTCATCAAAGGGTTTGAGCTCATCATTCTTCTGGTGGTCTACGAGTTGTTCAAGCATACATCTCAAAGCAACATGGCTTACTCATTCATCACTTTCTCAGTGTGGTTCATGTCCCTTACTTGGTTATGCGCCCCGTTTCTCTTCAACCCTTCAGGCTTTACATGGGAGATAATAGTCGGTGACTGGAGAGACTGGAACAGGTGGATCAAAGAGAAAGGTGGGATAGGGATTCAGCAAGACAAGAGCTGGCAATCTTGGTGGAACGACGAGCAAGCCCATCTCCGTGGCTCTGGTGTTGGAGCTCGCTGTTTGGAGATCATTTTGTCTCTCAGGTTCTTCGTGTATCAGTATGGACTGGTCTATCACCTTGACATTACCCAAAGCAGCACAAATATCATAGTCTACGCGCTTTCTTGGGTCGTGATTCTTGCAACCTTTCTAACAGTCAAGGTAAATCTCTCATCTCCTTGCACTTTCCGAGTAAAAAAACCAGAACAAAAGTCAAGCTAGAAAACATTTCTCTCTGTTTTCTCTTTGCAGGCCGTAGACCTAGGGAGGCAACTGTTCAGCACAAGAAAGCATCTTGTGTTTCGGTTCTTCAAAGTCTTCGTCTTCGTGAGCATTTTAACAGTCATCATCACTCTATCAAACATATGTCACCTCTCTCTCAAGGACCTTGTAGTCTCTTGCTTAGCTTTCTTGCCTACCGGTTGGGGTCTGATTCTGGTACCAATCCTTCCCAATTCACTACGTTTAATAAATAAAAAAAGGCAACAGATTTAGTTTCTTATGGAATCACTAAATTGTTGCAGATTGCACAAGCTGTTAGGCCAAAGATAGAAGGGACAAGCTTGTGGGAGTTCACACAGGTTCTTGCTCGAGCTTATGACTATGGAATGGGAGTTGTTCTGTTTGCACCGATGGCTATCTTAGCATGGCTTCCTATCATATCTGCGTTTCAAACGCGGTTTCTCTTCAACGAAGCTTTTAACAGAAGGCTTCAAATTCAACCGATTCTTGCAGGGAAGAAGAAGAAATAGATGAATATGTCTATCTTCTTTTCTTTGTACATCTTGTAACTATTTCACTTATTAAATTGCTCTGTACAAAAATCCTATTCATTCAAAATATCTCACTAGTGTTTCACTCTAGTAAATAACTAGGGGTTGATATTTAAACCGGTCTGAACCGAATTCGAAGATGCCTCAATTGAACCGCATAAAAATTTTGTATGATTTAATTGGTATTTTTCTCAAACCTGGATAAACCGAACTAATCCTCACAAACCAAGTTAACAAAAAAAAAAACTGTTAATTTGGTTTTTTTTGTACTCTAGAACAAAAATCGAACTTGTTTACCAAACCGAAATATCTAAAACAGTAAACCACTTGGTTTAATTTATTGTTGGACCGTTTTTTTTCAAAAGTCTCTATTTTCTTTTCGACAAGCAAAATTCTAAAACAGTTCGCAGTTTCAGCGTCTTAAGATGCTCCCTACTACGCGAATGCTCTCCTACAGATGTTATTTCACATACCTTACTTCAGAAAGGTAAGTTCTTGTTTTCTTCTTCAACTAAATCCTAAAGAATAATTTGATAAAAGCAGAGGTTTTCTTGCATCATGCTCGTACAGGCGGTGAATGAAATCACCGAGCCTGTGCCCCTCCAAACACTGTTCCACAATCTTCAGATTAGCCAGACTAGTGTTTCAAAAAGGTGTGTGGATATGCCTCGTTCGTCATTGCAAGATGATTTTATAAGGCTCTGCGAACAACTAGAAGTAAAGATGAAGGTGTCGGGTGTGTCTTCTTTTGCTTCTTTCTCGGTTGGGTTGTGTGTTTGTTTTTTAAAAATTTTCTCATCATTTTTTACTTCTCTGTCCTAAGGGTACTTTGGATGAAGGAACTATAAACAAGCTTTTTCAGGGTCGCTTTGACAAATGTTCTAGCACAGAGACGTTTTCTTGCATGTACTCTAAGCCAGATTCTTTTGTCTATATGATCGAGTCTTCTTCTTATTATTAAGGGTCGTATTATTTGTTTCTTGTCAGGCCTCAACCTTGATGTTGAAAATTGCAACAACATCTACGATTCATTTGAAAAGTTTGTTGAAAAACAAACATTCTTCACAGATTTTCCACCCGTTCTCTTACTAGAGCTTAGTAGATTTCACAATGATAGCAAGGTTAGTATTTGAAACTAGTAGTTGTGACACTGTTTTTTTTTTTTAATACCTAATGCTTAATTTCCTTTTCTTTATAGCTCAATGATAGGTACTTGTATCCTCTTGATCAGCTTGACCTCGACAAGTATGGTAGATTGTCTACTAATGGCACATGCAATCGTTATACATTCCACAGGTTGAGTTTGCTGTTTCTATGTATCTTTTTGGTTTTGAGAGTTGAAAGTCTTAAGAATTTTTTTTTTGTAATTGCAGTGTTATAGTTCATAGTGGAGGAGTAGATGGTGGAAAATTCTTTACCTTCGCCAAGTCCACAATGAAAGATGTTTGGTAATTGTCAGTTTATAATAATATTGTGCTATTCTGAAAAGAGTTATTTAAACTGAGGAATTGTGCTATGTCAGGCTCAAACTGGACGATGAACAAGTCACCATGGTTGATATTAAAAGTGTCATGGACGAGCAACTTGGTGGCCATGAAGAGGTGGTGCATTTTGTTTACAATTGTTGGCTGTATTAGTCAGATTTAATTATCTGTCTGGGTTATGTCCGGGAAAGCGACAAAGAGACCATATCATTTATGCAGTTTTTGTAAGACCATATCACATGTGTCTCTCGAACTAATTAAATATTTTCTTCACAGGTGAGTCTGAATAAAGAAGGAGAAAACGAGGATAATCAGGCCAACAGTCGTGTCACAATAAAGGTTTAACAACTATATTTACAATATATAATTACCGTATGTTGATATAATGGTCTTCTTGATGGAACTCTTCTCACTATCATGAAGTTCATACTCATAAGCGACGAAGAAGAAGAAACCGAAATAGATAGAGTCCGTAGTTTCAGAGTCAGCAAACATGTCAGCTTTAAGATGTTTACTGTATTTTCTCTGCTTCTTCCTTAACAGACCAATGTTATTTTTTTTTTGGTGTAAAGCAAATCAATGCTTATCATAATAGTTCATCTTTTTTCTACCATAGGGGCAGTGGCGGATCACTTTTGTGTGCCCATCTATAGGCTCCGTTTCCACGCCTCCCGACTTCCATCAGGCCGCCTCATTTGGCCGCATGGCATGCCTACGGTAATGCCTTGTTACTCAAGTTAATTATCTATCTAAAATGAATTTCACTCGCTTTAACTACTATGTGATAGAGGTAGGAGAAGCGGACGAGGTGATTTGGTTTCTCCGGTTCGATCGGTCACCGGGTGCAACCGGGGATTTGCGCCATGTGTCCGAATAGGGCACTACCCTCGCAAGACGGGACGTTGAGGTTGTTCGCCATCGAAGACGCACCGATGCTAGCCAAACCAGATGGTCACAACAAAAAGTCACCAAAGGTAGTAACAAAGAAGAAGCCTTAGGGAAACGCACCGATGATAGCCAAACCAGATGGTCACCAAAGGTAGTAACAAAGAAGAAGCGTTAGGGAAAAAAAATTACATATACTCTGTCTTCACTACATATTATTGGACTGGGCATATTCTGTACATAGGGTTTTATTGGACTGGTCTACACTCTAGACCGGTCGGATCGGTTTAGTCTCGATTCGGTCAAGATACAAGAAGAAATCTCTTAGAGATAGACATCGCTTATAGAAAAATACATCAATATTATAGAATAATGACTACTTATAATAATATCTTAGTTCAAAGGCTTTTTTTTTTACTAAGAAAATGGAATAAATATACCACCAATCCAGGAATCCATGTTGCAAGTATCATTTGTATCCCTCGTTATTTGCAATCGCGAGATTACTTTTCAATCAAATCCCACAGAAATTAACTGAAAATCTCAAAAAAAAAAAATACAGAGATGGGTTCTCAGTTCTCACAATAATCTTTATACAAATTTTGAGATCGATAAAAATGAAGTGATAAATTAAGAGCAGAAAGAAACAAAAATCCGTTAAATATTCAATGCTACTACTCCAAGGGCACAACCTCAAGCCGACATTTGCTAAAACAGCACAGCCTGGACGACAAATCTATCAGCGTACGGTATTTCTCCCTCAAATTGTTGAGTTTTCGGGACAATATCATCTTTTTTAGGTGGTTTGCCTTGTCTAAGATGTAAATCGCCACTTCTTTCTCTACTTGAAATTACTAAACATGTCACAGCTAATCTGAGATAATTCAACAAAATGAGATATAAGGGGGAAAGAAAAAAATGAAGCTGCAGCATTATTCATGTTATGGAGCAAAACTAACTTACATGATTTAGCCTCGAAACTTGCAGTTTAGGGGAATGTCTGAGTAGAAGACCTAACCAATCTGAAGAGCATTTAGTACATATCTCTAGATACTCGAGCTGACAGAAAAACTCACCAGGTTTTGCCATTAGTAGTGGTAAGTCTGAAGTAAGACATACGGAGAGGTGTTTGGCTGAGGTAAGACATCCCATAATCTTCCTAGAGTCCTCCTGTCTAATCTTGATTTCTGCCTTCACCAGCTTCGGCATTTTCACTAATGAACGAAACCGACTAAATTTATAAGAGACATTTAAAGTCTTTAGAAAAGGAGCATTGATCACATACTCGCGGCCATCTATGTCTCCATGACCCTCTGGTCTGTGCATGATGTACAAGCTCTGCAGTGACGGCACCGCGATGGTGAAGGTTTTCACCATGTCATGGATCCATCCACGTACAACCAGTGTTTCAAGGATAGGACAAGCTGATAAAAGCCCATGAACAAGTTTATCACCGGAATAGAATCTTACACATAGAAGGGACAAAGTCTTGAGGGACTGGAGAAATATTGTCGAAGGAATATCATAAATCACCACTTGTTGGAGGCGTAAAACCACAAGGCCTTTACATGTAAACAAGCTCTTAGGAAACGGCATGGGAGTGAAATTGTAACGGTTATGAAGAAGCTCGAGATCACGCACGTGCCGAGCCACTGCATTATTAACCCATCTTTCATGTTCCTCAGGTGCACAATCTGGCCCAAATCTGAGATGCAAAGCTTCTAGAACTGGAGCATTGCTTAGCCGCAGAAAATTGTCAATAAAATCTGAACCAGTCTCATACACTTGAGTACCATACTCGAGCCTTGGAACTAGTTTCCACACAGAAACCCATCGTTTTGGTTGCTTGCTCCCTCCTACTCTTGTCTACCAATACACACTAATATATGGAATTCTCCAAGATATCAACAATCTTTTATTTTTTTCTGCATATAGTTTCTCTTTCATTCATAGATCGAAGACACAAGTGGGCCTGTGTAATTTCTTCTCCTTTTATTTATCCCTACGTTGGGCCTCTAGTGGGCCTGTGTAATTTCTTCTCCTTTTATTTATAAAAGTCTGACAAAAAAAAACTGTAAAAAGAGAAAATGATTCTTCGGAGACTTGTTCTCTCTGCAACATCGAACTCAAATCCCAGAAGAAGCCTAACAGTTTCTTCTTCTTCTGCTGTTCGACTTCTCTCAATTTCTTCTGATAGATTTACGGCGTCGCAACGATACTCCGGTGACGATAAACTCGCAAGGCTAAGGCACAAGGACTGGTTGGCGCCAAACGAAGTTTTGAAAATCTTCGAAAATGTCAAAGATCCGACCTTTCTGATGCCGGCTTACCAACATTACTCCAAGCGGAAGGATTATCATCCGTCGGAATCTCTTTATGCCCTTCTGATCAACAAGTTCGGACAAGCCAAGATGTTCGACGAAATCGATGAGGTCATGAGAACTGTGAAGCTCGAGAAAGGATGCCGTTTCTCGGAGGAGTTCTTCTACAATTTGATGAGGATTTACGGGAACTTAGCCGGAAGAATCAACCGAGCTATCGAGTTTCTGTTCTGTATGCCGGATTTCGGGTGCTGGCCAAGCGCCAAAAGTTTCAATTTCATTCTGAATCTACTTGTCTCCGCGAAGCTGTTCGACGAGATTCATAAGATCTTCGTGAGTGCTCCTAAGCTTGGTGTGGAAATCGATGCTTGCTGCTTGAATATACTCATCAAGGGACTGTGCGAGAGTGGGAATCTGGATGCTGCACTCCATCTGCTCGACGAATTTCCTAAACAAAAATCACGGCCTAATGTTATGACGTTCTCTCCTATAATCCGTGGTTTCTGTAACAAGGGCAAGTTCGATGAAGCCTTTATGTTGTTGGAGAGGATGGAGAAGGAACGTATTGAGCCAGACACCATCACGTTCAACATTCTTATTTCAGGTCTTAGGAAGAAAGGTAGGGTTGAAGAAGGGATTGATCTTTTGGAGAGAATGAAGCTAAAAGGGTGTCAACCAAATCCTGGGACTTATCAGGAGGTACTCTATGGTCTCTTGGATAAAAAGAGGAACTTGGAAGCTAAAGAGATGATGAGTCAGATGATTTCATGGGGTATGAGACCCAGCTTTCTGTCGTACAAGAAGATGGTTCTGGGGCTCTGCGAAACAAAGTCGGTTGCGGAAATGGACTGGGTTCTGAGGCAAATGGTGAATCATGGTTTTGTTCCCAAAACAGGGATGTGGTGGAAAGTTCTTCGCTGCGTAGTTTCAAAGAACAATGACTCTCAAGCCGATTTGGATCGCATTACTGATTGCCAAGAAACTCCAGGATAAGCTTTGTACATTCTGCTGTATTGTTTGACAGATGGAGCATCCTGTGCACAGAAGCTATCTGTTCTTTGAGTGGAAGAAGAAAATGGGAAGAGGAAGACAGACTCTCAAAAAGTTGTAAAGCAAGACATAGACTCAAAACTTAAAAGCTGTACAAGAATCCTTTGGCGTAAATTTACATCTACTTGACTGGAACATACTCAAATATCCATCCTCAAGCTTTTGATTATTAGCCTATGATTCCCTTTCTATCCTTCGATATATGTAGTTTCTAAGTTTGCTGGGTTTTCTTGGGCGTGACGATTCTCTCAGCTCCAGCGGAAGAGTTCCTGGCATCGATATATGTAGTTTCTAAGTTTGCTGGATTTTCCTTATGTACTTCTGCTTCTTTATTTGTCGAAATGTCTGCAACTTTATTTACATGATCATCTTCGCCTGCCCCGACAATTTTACCTTCAGGTTTTGCTGTTCTTGGTGTTCCTAGGTCCTGCACACTACTAAGTGCAGATTCATCATCAGAACATTCGGAATCGGACACAGACTCAGATTCAGGAACGACATCTTGCTCTGACACGGTTGAACACTCGTCATCTCTTGATTTCCTTGACCCTTTACGCGAAAATGCATGCTTTATGTGTCTTGCAGACTTTTCAGCATGTTTCAGAATGCTCTTTGCAACATCTTTCATGTGTCCCTTGTGCTGACTGTCTTCAGAACCAACGCTCTCAGCTTTTGGACTTCTTCCTGAGAGCGGCCCCGATAGACGGTCTTCAACGATGAACTTAACCCCAGCATCCTTTTTATTTAACGCCTTCAAATTAATCCGAGGAGACCTGATATCCTCTTCCATGTTCCCTGTGTGGTGACATTCTTCCTTTTTCCCATTCCTTTGAAACACTAAACCGACTTTCTTCAAGCCCCGACCAACAGACCTCATCGTGTTCTTCCCTTCCTGATTTTCATCTGGGCTGCTGCTTTCATTGTTGGGCGATGCAGAGGCGGTGGAACGGACACTGCCAGCAGAAGCATCATGAGGAACTCCCCGTATCTGGTTATCGAGGCATCGACTCTTGCCTTTTCTTGGTTCCCAAATCTGTGAGACTTCAGTTCCTGGTTGATGTACCCAGATTCCAGTCTCTTCTTGTCCTTCAATGTTAATTGGTTCCATATTATCCAGAACCCTTGGAGACTTATCAGATACCACTGACGAGAAGGAACCTTTATTTGCGTCGGAAGCAAAAGAAGCCCACATATCTTCCTTGCTTATCGTTACTCCTTCAAACGGGTCATCGTTACACTGTAAAAGAATCAGATGCACATTGCATAAGACTTGATAATGAAACTCTGTGTTTAGGAAAATAAACAGAATATCAATCTACCTTTGCTTCGTCTTCAAGTACGGTAATAGCAAGGTGCAGCCTCCCCACCTTGATGTTCTGAAGTGGCAACCACATATCATTTCGTTGCCCGCCTCTAAACTCTGCAATGTTTACTGAACAATCACCGAGGCTGTCATCGCTGAATCGGTCTTTGTCTTGAACATCAATGTTAAGTATATTTGGAGAGTCCCATGTCAAGATTGGTATCTTGAACTCTTCTTGCCATTTGGGAGCCAATGTTTTCCTTAGTATCTTGGTTTTGAATCTGTAAGCGCCAAGCTGCCCTTTCACATAAGGATCAGCTAAACCTGAAGCATCCAAATCCGAGCAGTTCTTAAAATGCCGTTCAGACTTACTAAAATGGAGAAACCAACTAGCTCAGTGATTTCCAGGACTAACCATTTAGGTCTGATGGTTTGACATCAGATGCTTCAACAACTTCAACAAGAGCGTGTGCAACTGGTTCTTTCTCATCAACAAAGAACCAATTTTCTGGAAGCAAACACAGACACAAAATGTAATCATATGGTCTGAAACCAATAAAAAGAAGTACAAGATAGAAGTTATAGATTCTGAACGTCCTCTGCAATAGTTACCTCCTGATTGTGGGCTAACAAATTTCTCCATATCAACTACCAGCATATTTGGCTGCAAATTAGACGCAAGCTTCAGCTCCATTGTAGTGACAATGTGTTGCTTAACTACATGAAGGGATAAATCCCGAGCATCGGGAAAGAAAGGCGACAAAGCGCGAGAACCTTACCTCGACAAGAGTCTGCTCAAATGCAATAGACAAGAGTTTGTCCTGAATGGGGGGAAATAATAATAATGGTGGGATTGTTAGAAGAGTAAAAACTCAAAAGAGCCGGAGGAGAGTTTCTACACTACTTAAAGATTATAAGCTCGTCAGGCGTCAATACTTACAAGCCATCCTGCAATCCCTGGAAGCACAGCAACATCAACTCCATGAGTGAAGATTGGTTTAACATTCATTTGGAAATAAGGTGGCTCTGCAAAACAGACGCGTACACGCCCCAGAAACGGCCATCGGCGAAGGAACTTCACTCCAACCAACACCTTCCAAGAGTAAAAGGTATCCACAGATGAAGCAAGGTACTTCGTTTAAGAGAGCGTGGAAGTATATATGTGTATGTGAATAAACTACAGAAAAGCCATCACCTTTCCTTCGACATGCATTCCTGTCAGATGTAACTTTGTCCAAATTCCAAACCCAAGTCTTTTTCTTAGCTTCACTGCGAGTATTGCGCTCATATCATCTGCTGTGAGGAAATTCATTCCAAGTTCCAGCACCTGTATAATACACTCCAGCATAAGTTCTACTTCCTCAATAGAGATATAAAACACCAGATGTCACCATGATAATCAAAGTTTTGCAACTATACCAAGTGATCATCACCCGTAGATTCCCGAAGCACCCTTATATCGGTCAACAAAGGCGGGTTTCTTCCCAAATACAGATGCTGTATCACAGCTTCTTTCTGCACAAATTATCATACCATCAATATAATACTAAGTCGGTTTTTCGGCTGTAAAGTTGTGTGATACAGTAAGTGGCCTAGTAATTTCCTTAGAAACCAATGTAGAGTAGTATTTCAAATGTCTAACTAGACACAGAAAGAAATCCAAAAGACTCAAAAAGAGTCGCATGTAATAAAAAAACAGAGGAGCAAAATTGAATGGGTTTTTTTACCGCGGTCCAAGGTCTATATTTCTCCAAGAACCAAGGTATGATCGGACGCAGAATCTTCTGAGACGCAATCTGTTCCATACAAATCGGCCATATCTTCTCCACAGCATGATTCAACCACCGCACTGATTCAGAATCAGATAGAACCTAACAAAAGCTAAAGTCAGCATCTTTCGATTCAAAAATTTAGAACTTAAAACAAATGGGTTCATAATGAATTAAGACAAGCAACCTAATTTCTCATAACTAGAGATTAAGTTAACCGTTAAAGGATAGAACATGAACATCGAATCTTTTTCTCCAAGGAAGGATGCAAATTTAAAAAGTAAAATTTACCCGTCTCTGGTTAGCTTGCTTCATCTCTTCAAACTGCAATTTCCTCTTCAATCTCATCACATACCGTTCATGGACCTAAAGAAAAACCCACCAAAACACAATCTTTTTTCACCAAATCCATACAAATCCAGGCTTTAACACCCAAAGGAAACATGTCAACCAGAGAGAGAGAGAGAGAGAGAGAGAGAGAGAGAGAGGCAAAAGAAACAATACCAAGTAGAGATAAATCAGAGCGAGGAAATAGAAAAGGGCGTGTGATCGATTCAAGTAAGAGAGAACCCAAAGAAACATCAACACGATCACCACATGATGGAACACCGAACACTCCATTATCACACTTGCACTCCCGATCGATTGAAATCACGTTACGAAATCCACAAGTGAAGACAAGAAACTCCAAAGACTCTTGCTTTTCTTAACACATGGGATCAAACACCAATCTCATGAAACCAAACCATCCGAATCGATTCGAACTTCTTCATGACGTGTGTGTTTGGTTCAAAAAGATCAAAAAGAAGGCGCCAATTACTGCAACGAGTGAAACAAAACAGATGACTGCAGTGTTTCTTTCTCTTAGAGATTGATTTAGTTAGCGGAGACAGAGACAGAGACAGAGAGACGCGGACAGAGAAAACATTCGATCTAAAAAAAAACTCCTATTGTGGCGATTTGCTCTGTCCTATTCCGCTACACGAAAACGATGTCGTTTATGTTTCCGGATAACTGGAAACAAAGATTGTGGGGACCTGGTCAAAAAAAGAAAACAAATATTTGGGTTCTCTGTGAAAGTGAAACGCGTCAACAGCCTGAGTGAGTGCAAGTGCAAGCGTGTCAGACACGTGTGAGAAAATACCAATAGGACCCATCTCATTGTTTCAATTGAATTATTAATAAGATCCTACCCGTTCATTTACAAGAATGGCATTAATCTGAATCTGATGGACGGCTTACGATCCGATTTGTTCCCATATAATCTGATCTGTATGATTATTACTTTATTAATATTTCTCTGCATTTTGGTAAAAATCCGGCCATTTACATTTAAATAAATATTTTTATTCAAAAATAAACAATCTTTTCTGTAAAAAAGTGTTGTGTAGAAGAACAACCGGGATACAAAAAATAATAATTCGAGAAACAACTACACTAACATCCATCAACCACTAAACTATATATATGTTTTTTTATGAAGATAAATATCAGAAGCTTCTGAGGCAAAAATTACCTTTTTAATTTTGTGATGAAGCATAGTTTCCATTGCCCGCACAACACAAGACTTGTGAAATTAGTTTGTCATCGAATCCATATGAGTACAAGCACGTCGGTTATGTAACAGCACCACTCCTTTTGAATTTCTAAAGGACCTACACTACACTTTATAACCCTTTTTAAGCCATCTTTTCTCTCTTGCATTGATAACGTTTTGCACCTCCAGCTCCAGGCTGTAACTTGATTAAATTTTTAGGAATGAAATCATATGTAATTGAGAATTCTATGAAATTCTACAAAATTGTTACCCTTACAAAGGAAAAAAATGAAAAATCATTCCTTTTATTCCTTTCTATGGAGAGAAAAAATTATTCCAGTTCAAAAATGCTAAAAAACGAATAGAATTCTATTTTTATTTCATTCTATTTTTTTATTCAATATAAATTTATTCTATTTATTCTTTACATTCCAATTTGTTATTACTAATTACAGCCAAATCTTTTTGAAATATTATTCCACTTCAAAAATGTTAAGGAATGAATGATATTTCATTTTTATTCTATTCCATTTTTTTATTCCATATAAATTTATTATATTTATTTCTTACATTCTAATTTATTATTATCAGTTACAGCCTTAATATGTATTATATTATAGGTTGATTGATATGTATAGTGAGTATTTGGAATTCAAGACAAGAATTATGGGTGGAACAAGAACGGATAATTTGAAAATTAAAAAATAATTTTTAAAAGAGAATCAGATGAAAAATTTGGGTAACGAAATAGATTCGGAAAATTCTTTTACCTAAAATCTCTTTTCATCTCAATAATTTGGGTAAAGATCAACTTGGAAATATATATTTCGGTTAATTTCAAAAAACGAAACAGGTTTGGTTATTTTTTTTTTTTTATAACGGGTGATTCGAATATTCTATCTTATATTTGTTTCTCTCTCGTATTTTTTTCGTACCTATTTAAATAAAATAAATAATTTTAAGTAGACAATTATTAAAAACAAAATTAAAAATAAGACGGGAAATTAAGAATGGGGAAATTAAAAACTAAACGAGATTAACGATGGTTTCACTCTATTAAACGCAACTTAAAAATTAAAATATTTCCGTAGGTGTTTTTTCTAATGAAAAAAACAAAAAATAGAGTAACTCTTCCCCTACGATGACGTAAGTTCAAATTATAGGGAAATCTGGTGGAAACCCGACCAACCGCAGAAACAGCCACGTGGCACGTGCACCTCAAAATTCAAAAACCTTAAAAGAAAAAGAAAAAAGGAGAGGCCTTGGGTGTTCTCAGTTTTCACCGTCTCATCAGATCAAAACAAATCCAAATCAGAGAGATTGTTTTTGTTTATTGATCTGAGAGAGAGAGAGATGACGAGCGTCGTAGAAGACGACAAAAACAGATCCGTGGCGACGGATCATCATCACCAGCAGCCTCCTCCGTTTCAAGGCGTCTCCAATTATCCACCTCCGCCGCAGCAGCAGCCGCCGGCCGGCGGTTTTCCACAGCCGGCTCAGCCCTACGTCTCCGGTAAGTTTCTTCCTCATGTTCTCATTTATATGGAGAAAATGTGAAATTTATCATTTATGAGATCAGCTGTTTTGATTTCAATTTTTTTGTTTGGTGGGTATATAAAAGCTTCATTTTTTCTTGATCTATTGAAGATCCTTTTGATAAATTTTGTTTGGATATTTGATATTTCGTTTTCCGCCAATTAAGCTGCTGAAATTCGCATAGGATTACATTTTTACAATTTCAGGCTTGAACTTTTCGTGCGATCCTTTGTAGTATTGTATTCGATTCTGAGAATTCGAATCATTCGTAGTATTTCCTCTGTTAGATTCACTTGAGAATGAGAAGATGACATCGATGTTAAAAAAAAATCAGGTTTTTTATTTAGAAAATATTTTTAATTTTCTGATAAAGTGCAAATGCAAATGGAAGGTTGTCTTTCGTTTACGTTTACAATTAAAAAAAATAGAATATATAAGATTGTGGTTGGGAAAAAGAAAAACAAGAACAAATATAAACGTAAACGCAAACTCAGATTATTTTGCTTAATCATATGCGGAAAATCGATTCTCTTTGCCCAAATTATGAGTAATGGAAGCTACTAGTAATGTAGATCTGAAAAATTCTCCTGCCAAACAAAAAGGGTTGTGTCAATGTTGCCACGCAGCACTTGGCTGTTCTAAAGCTCGTTCTGGTTTCTCTAGGTTATGCTGTCAATGGAGGAATGCATGCAACAGAACACCATCGTCTTCCTTGTTGTGGTATAGGCATTGGCTGGTTATTGTAAGTCTAATTCTCACCTTCTCTTCTGATCATTTACATTCTTGTCAAGTCCTCAGCAAACACAAATCAACCCACGTATATGTTTTTCCATGGTTTTTTTGTTTCTTGAAGATTCATCCTTGGTTTCTTCTTCGGTGCTATCCCCTGGTACATCGGGTTCTTCCTTTTACTGTTCTCTAGAAACCCGCGTGAGAAGCCAGGATATATTGCTTGCGCGATTGGAGTGAGTTCATTTTCTCTGCCTCTCGCTTAACAAATACCCTTTTTGTTCTTGTTGTCGTTGTCCTCATCACATTAAATCAATTCTGACTAACGCATGTCATCACAGGCTGTTATCGCTACGATTTTCATCGTTTTGGGAGCAATAAGAGGATCAGGGGTCTGGTCGTAAAGTGGAGATGTAGCGCTCTGAATCCGGTCTAGTCGTATAGACCGGTTAGGCCGTTGAAATATTGTTGTGTAAGAAGATTGTACATGTGTGTTTACTTAAAGAGCTCAATGTTGTCTGAAGAAATGTGTTCAATGAAAATTGTTCAAAACCATAGAAATGTGTTTATTACTCAAAAAAAAAAAAGAATTGTTTACACAAATATATGCATTTGTTTTCGATCCATCAATAACTTAATATTTATGATTGTCGACTCTAAATAGATGTAAATGGAGAGATATTAGTCTGTCCAAATTTGAATGTAAATTCAAGGATGATTATAGCACGATTTAATTTATTTTCTTGTTAAAGTTTTGTACAATAATTTAGGTTTGACGGGTGGAAATAAAAATTTTATAATTGATAAATGGAATTTATTCAAGGCCCAAGTAGAAAAAGAAAAGCCCACAGTTACGTGTATCTTCATCGCTTAGGGTTTTGTCATTTTATAGTTTTCTCATCAGCGCCACCGTCTAGCTCTTGGCTCTCTGTTTCTTTTTGGCTGATTTCGTTTGAGCTTGGATCTCTCCGTTAAAATGGTTACATTCCGGGTAAGTTGGTTCACTCTAACGTAGAAGAACCTGAGTTACGAATGATTCTGGGTTTTGGTCCTTCTTCATTGATTTTGAGTTGTTTTCGAAGATTGGTTTCGTTAGTTATGAACTGGGTTCGATCGGGAGAATGTATCTCAGGGATGAATCAGTTCTGATTCGTTGAGAAAGTACGAAAATTTGTTATCGATATCCGGTTTTTTCCTCATCATACTTGTATAAATGATTTGATCTTCAAGTTTTATTAATTGGGTTCGAATCTCTAGCTTCTTAGCTCCGATTATGATCCGTTTGAACCTTTTTGATTGCTTCTAGTAGATTTGATTTTCTTAATGTTGATTGTCTTATAATGTTTGAGTGTTTGCAAAAACGTGATCTCTTTATGCTTTATAATGGATTTGATTCAATGAACTTTCGTTTCTTTGAGCAGTTTCACCAGTATCAAGTGGTTGGGAGAGCCCTCCCGACAGAGAAAGACGAGCACCCTAAGATCTACCGGATGAAGCTATGGGCCACAAATGAAGTCCGCGCCAAGTCCAAGTTTTGGTGAGCCATGCAATGCCCTCTCTGGCGCCAGATTTGTTAACGGCAACTCCATTTTTTTTGTTTTTGTTGACAAACTATTCACTGATCGTAAATGCATTTGCTTGTGTCTAGGTACTTCCTCAGGAAACAGGTCAAGGTTAAGAAAAGCAACGGACAAATGCTTGCCATCAATGAGGTATAGATTGCATTTCGCGATTCAGTTTCTTGCATACCATTGCTGTGAAAGATGGCTACTTGTTATAGCCATTGCTTTTTTTGCTGTTTCAATGTGTATATGATTTTTCTGTTCTGACTCTTGTAGATTTTCGAGAAGAACCCCACGAAGATCAAGAATTTCGGTATCTGGCTGCGTTATCAGAGCCGAACTGGGTATCACAACATGTACAAGGAGTTCCGTGACACCACGCTCAATGGTGCAGTGGAGCAGATGTACACCGAGATGGCCTCTCGCCATAGAGTGAGGTTCCCTTGTATTCAGATCATCAAGACCGCCACTGTCGCCGCAAGTCTGTGCAAGAGAGAGAGCACCAAGCAGTTCCATAACTCGAAGATCAAGTTCCCTCTTGTTTTCAGGAAGGTCAGGCCACCAACCAGGAAGCTAAAGACTACATACAAGGCGTCAAAGCCCAACCTCTTCATGTAATACCAGTCTTACATGATTCTCCTCATCCTTTTCAACCACATCTGATTAGGCGTCGTGTTCCTCAGTCTGAACAAAAACCACCATTTGGAGTGTTACCTTTCTCTTGAATTTTTAAATTTTTGCATCTTTTGAACTTAAGTCTTCTAGATTATGATACGATATTCTCTGGCAATTTTTATCAATTTTCAAAGTTTTGCTGCTTCAAAAATAATGTTGCCTTAAAAGTTTAACTTTTAAAGTTAGGGAAGCGTGGAGAGTTCAGTTAAACTATATATATTATCTCCCAATATCCTTCATGATGCTTATCTTTTGAAGATTTATTGATTAAAAAAATTGCAATTAGATAAGAACAGATGGAAAGTCCCCTTACACGACAAGCACAGACACAGACAAAGTCCATTTGGCGACAATGGACGTGCACTGTAAATTGTATAATCGAAACTCCAGTGTTAGAAAAAAGGTCTTAATTTGCGGAATCCAGAGTGAGTAAGAGAAGAAGAAGAATCGAAGATGTCTTTTCCAATATTAGCAGCTTTGGTGGTAGTTGTTGCAGTTGTCTTGCTGTGGACATGGCGGATCGTGAAGTGGGTCTGGATAAAACCCAAGATGCTGGAGAGTTGCCTGAGAAGACAGGGTCTCCCCGGAACTCCTTACACGCCTCTCGTCGGAGATATTAAGAGGAACGTTAATATGTTGATGGAGGCGAGATCTAAACCCATCAATCTGACGGATGATATCACCCCACGTCTCCTTCCTCTCGCCTTAAAGATGTTCAATTCTCACGGTATTTGTGTCTCTCTTTCGATTTCCTCTTAGAACTTGAGAGATCCCGAGGACGGGTTTTCTAGATTTAGAGAGTTTCTTTTTTGTTTCCGCAAAACTGGGAAGTGGACTGTGAACTGTGTAGAGTTTACGTTGACTTGATTGAGTTATGTTGTTGGAACAGGAAAGACTTTCTTTATATGGATTGGACCAATTCCAGCGATCATGATAACGAATCCGGAGCAGATCAAGGAAGTCTTCAACAAAGTTTACGACTTTGAGAAGGCTGCTACATTCGCTTTGATCAGATTGTTAGCAGGCGGGCTCGCGGGTTATAATGGAGAGAAATGGGCGAATCACAGGAGGATCATCAACCCGGCTTTTCACCTCGAGAAGATCAAGGTTTCGGTTTTCTCTGTTGTCTTGAGCGTCTGAATATCAAGTTAGACTGTGTATATGTGTGTATGGATCCTTTAGCGACCTGCTTTTTGGTTTTTACAGAACATGGTCCCTGCGTTCCACCATTGTTGCAGCGAGGTTGTCTGCCAATGGGAGATGCTGTTTACGGATGAAGAATCGTCTTGTGAGGTCGATGTTTGGCCCTGGCTTGTGAATTTGACTGCGGATGTGATCTCACATACTGCTTTCGGAAGCAGCTATAAAGAAGGACAGAGGATATTTCAACTCCAAGGGGAATTAGCTGAGCTCATCGCACAAGCTTTTAAGAAATCTTACATCCCTGGATTGAGGTTAATAAACACCTTCCCCGTTGTCTTTGTCCTGTCGTAAACCAAAACTTGAAGATTTGTGAGACTTTTGAGTTGATTTGTTGTTTGGTGTAGGTTTTACCCAACAAAGAGCAATAGAAGGATTAAAGCAATAGACAGAGAAGTAGATATAATACTGAGAGGTATTATGAGCAAACGAGAGAAGGCGAGAGAAGCGGGAGAAGCAGCAGCGAACGATGATTTGTTGGGGATACTGCTTGAATCAAACTCAGAGGAATCTCACAGAAATGGAATGAGCGTAGAAGATGTTATGAAAGAGTGCAAGCTGTTTTATTTCGCGGGACAAGAGACAACTTCGGTACTGTTGGTCTGGACTATGGTTTTACTAAGCCATCACCAAGACTGGCAAGCTCGGGCTCGGGAGGAAGTGAGGCAAATACTCGGTGATAACAATAAACCCGACATAGATTCTCTCAGCAACCTCAAAGTTGTAAGTAAAAAAAAAAAAAATCATAGCTTCCACATCCTCTTGCATTGAAAAACTGCATTTATAGTTTACCAGATTCACTTGAGTTTAATATTTTCAACAGATGGCTATGATCTTCTATGAGGTTTTGAGGCTATACCCTCCGGCGGCTCAGCTTAAAAGAGCTGTCAACAAAGAACTGAAGCTAGGAGAGCTTACCCTTCCAGCTGGAGTTCACGTTTATATACCAACTGCTCTTGTCCATCGCGACCCCGAGCTTTGGGGCGATGATGCAGCGGATTTTAAGCCCGAGCGGTTCAAAGACGGGCTCTCAAAGGCAACTAAGAGCCAAGTCTGTTTCTTCCCCTTTGGATGGGGACCTAGGATCTGCATCGGTCAGAGTTTTGCACTGTTGGAGGCAAAGATGGCAATGGCTTTGATTCTGCAGAGATTCTCCTTCGAGCTCTCTCCTTCTTATGCTCACGCGCCTCTAACAGTCATGACCACTCGTCCTCAATTCGGTGCTCATCTCATCCTGCACAAGCTCTGATTTTGGTATTTCCATGGTGATGTCATCAAATGTGTCTGTTATATAGCAGAAACATATCTTAGAAAGACTTATTATAGCCGTAGATGATGAAGATTTCAATGTATGTGTCTGATATTGGTCGTATTTGCTAAGGGAAATGTCTTATTCAGTCAAGTCTAAGGTTGTTTTCCATTGTGGCTCCATTATTAATCTTGAAAAGTCTATAATACGAAGCCAAGTTAAACTCAACCATCTTTTGGATGTGCTTTAGAAAAGCCAGTTTTTTTTTGTTGGCAAGTCATAGGCCCATAGAGAAAGAATAAAAAGTGTTTTATGGCTTTAGAAAATCAAAATCTAGACCGTTCGTTGAACTTTCTCCTCTGCCTCAACGTCATTGACTTGACGCATACGCATAATTAACAATAACTTATCTATATATACATAGCATTTTCATCTGGCAATTTCAATTCAGTAAAAAAGGAAAAAAAAACATCAAACGATTCCTCAAAGAAGTTTGTTTATGAGTGAAACAGAGATATCAGCTGTGGCAGTTGCGGCTGCGATTGTGGTTGTAACTGCGGTTGCGGTATGGGTATGGAAAGGCCTGAATCTGGCTTGGCTTAGACCAAAGAAACATGAGGCTTATCTAAAGAGACAAGGTCTCTCTGGAACTCCTTTCACCTTTCTTGTCGGAGACGCTAGAAGGGAGGCCAGTATGGTGGAGCAAGCAAAGTCCAGACCCATCAGTCTAACCGACGACTACACGCCACGTGTCATGCCTCTGATATTACAGACCGTTAAGGATCATGGTAAGCAACGGTTTGTTACGAACTCGGAACAGAGATCCTCTGTTTTTTCTAATCTATGTGTTGGTGGTCAGTGTTGAAATCCTCTGTTTCTATGGTTTGGTCTTTGTCTAGGGAAGACATCTTACATGTGGACGGGACCTATAGCGAGTGTGATTGTGACGAAACCAGAACACATCAAAGAAGTTCTGAACAGAGTTGATGATTTTCCGAAGCCGCCGTTGCATCCAATCGTTGAGCTTTTTGCGACAGGAGTCGCGGTGTATGGAGGAGAGAAATGGTCTAAGCACAGGAAGATTATAAACCCTTCTTTTCATCTAGAAAAGCTCAAGGTCTTTCTTACACCAAATTCGCATGGTTTTGACCTTTGTTAGAAATTGTATGCTGATTTTTTTTTTGGCCTTTTTGTTTATTTTGTAGATTATGATACCTGCGTTCTATGAGAGTTGCAGCGAGATGATAAGTAAATGGGAGAGATTGGTTGGCGAGCAAGGATCATCGAATGAGATCGATGTTTGGCCATACCTTGGTGATTTAACCTCGGATGTAATTTCGCGTACTGCGTTTGGTAGTAGCTACGAGGAAGGTAAGAGAATCTTTGAGCTTCAAGAAGAACAAGGCCGGCGAGTTTTAAAAGCTCTCGAGATGGCTTTGATTCCTGGAATGAGGTAAAATATTTTTTTTTCGACTTACTTTCACTTTTAGAAATATGGAAAGACCAAGTGTTCTTCTCATTGTTTAGGTTTCTACCGACAAAGAACAACATGAGGATGAAGCAGATAGACAGAGAAGTGAAGTCTAGACTGAGAGAGATCATCATGAAAAGACAGAGAGCTATGGAAGCAGGGGAGGCTCCGAAGAATGATCTGTTGGGAATACTTTTGGAATCGAATTCGGGAGATCACGGGATGAGTACCAAAGATGTGATAGAAGAGTGCAGGCTGTTTCACTTTGCGGGCCAAGAAACCACTGCGGAGCTGCTCGTGTGGACTATGATTATGCTGAGCCATCACCAGAAATGGCAAGATCAAGCTAGAGAAGAGATATTACAAGTCATCGGGAAGAACAGCAGACCTAACTTCGATGCACTATCTCGACTCAAAATAGTAAAAAACATTAAAATCTTGTGTGTTTCCTCTACTTTCCGTTTATTCCTTAACCAAAACTCAGGCTAACGTGTTTCCTCGGGATGGTAATTTACAGATGAGCATGATCTTGAACGAGGTGTTGAGGCTATACCCACCAGGGATTCTACTTGGTCGAACCATAGAGAAAGAAACGAAGCTTGGTGAGGACATGAGACTTCCAGGTGGTGCACAAGTGGTGATTCCTGTGCTTATGGTTCATCGTGATCCCGAGCTCTGGGGAGAAGATGTTCATGATTTTAAACCCGAGAGATTCGCAGATGGGATCTCAATGGCCACGAAGAACCAAGTCTCGTTTCTTCCGTTTGGATGGGGACCAAGATTCTGTCCTGGCCAGAATTTCGCTCTCATGGAAGCTAAGATGGCTCTAGTCTTGATTCTGCGGAGATTCTCTTTCGAGCTGTCTCCATCGTACACTCACGCACCTCACACGGTTCTTACACTTCATCCTCAGTTTGGTGCTCCCTTGATCTTCCACATGCTCTGAGATCAGTAAATCGAAGATCCTCTGTTTTTTTCTGTATCAAGATTCAAGATTCAGTAGCATATAATATCCAAATAATAACGAGTAATTCATGTGAATTCTTCTACTAAATTCTCATGAATTACTAATCCTATCCTATGTAGTAGTGGTTTTTTGCTTGTCTCGTGTACCGCATACTCGACTTTATAAGAACATGTCGTTGAATCTGCGGATGGTTTCACAAGTATGGATTTAGCCTCATGTGATGGATCTTGGAAACAAATTAAGCTGAATTCAAAGCTTTTATTGACACCAAAATATATCCTCCATTAGTACTAAAATGTAAAAACAAGATCTCATAATGTGGTGTATCCACTAGAAGCAGATACGTTCAAGAGAGTTAGGACAAAAGCTGAAGATAGGGCCTGAAGAGGAGCCTTTCTTCGTTATAAGATGCCTCTCGAGCACTATCAAAGTGTGAACACAGTTTTTCCCTTTTTGGCTCTTCCGAAATATGATAATTTAGGGCCAGAACTCTCACTCAACAGCAACCCGGATGCATACTTCACCGTACTTAATTATCCTCGTGTTAGTGTTACAAGATAAAGACTTGATCAAACTCACGTTACCTGGTTGAAAATATATCCGAGTAAAATGACAAGACTATTGTGGATAAGTGTGGACTATACCTCCTCATGACTTATCGACAATTCTGAAGAGAAAAATACATGACAGATTATTGCTTTTCACTCTGTAACCAATAAGAAGTCATTCGAAGTGACCACGAGCAGTGACACTGTCGTCCCGCCAAAAAAACGTATCGAAATCAAACTGGTTTACAAAAAGAACAAACAAAAATAGTTCTGACTGAGCAAACCTCACCATATAAAACTTATGCCCCAGGTGTATTTTAGATATCACAAATATTAAAATGAAAGATATTTATGAGATATTTTTTTTTTTTTCGTTTTTGTTACAAACGAACTTCATTTATCAATAATCTAAATACATTACATGCATCAACTATTACATAAAAATATATTATTTTTTTTATGTAATGTTGGACCTGATTGGTTGAAACGTTGTACTTTTAAGCTTTTGTGATAAAATTAAGGCGGTAGATTTTTTTAGCATGTAGAGAATTTACTGTGGTATAATTTTGATTGTAACTTTTTTAAACTAAAAACATAAGTAGTAAAATTTCAGCTATATGCTGTAAATTAATATTTTTATATTTATAGTAAGAAAAATAAATAAAAATAAATATTAAAAAGAAGGAAATAAATTATTTGTCCAACATTTTCTTTGATGTAAATCCTTTTTTATATTTATAGTAAGATAAGATATGCATGAATTTCAATGGATTTTTACAAAATATATGTTATCCTAACTAAAAACGAAAAAGGGACTCAAGGCATGGAAGACAGATGTGGCCAGAGGTCGTGAGGCTCCGAGTAAAGGCAAAATTTCGACGGTTACAAGAAAATATATTATTGTCCGAACACACAAATTCGACAAGTATTAAAGAGACATATCACCACATGCATTTCTCCATCAAAATTCTCAAACTTTTAGAGACCAAAAACAATTAGCAAATGGAGATATCAGTTGCATCATTGGCTATAGCTGTTGTATTGTGGTGGATATGGAGAATTGTGGAATGGGTATGGCTTAAACCTAAGATGCTTGAGAGTTTTCTGAGAAGACAAGGTCTTGTCGGAACTCGTTACACGCCTCTTGTCGGAGATGTGAGAAGGACTTTTAGGATGTTGAAGGAAGCAAGATCGGAACAGATGAAACCAACGGATGATCTCACTTCACTTGTCATGCCTTACTCCTTTCACATGCTCAACACTTACGGTATATATATA
>JAHZTW010000002.1:11741000-11751626 GCA_020283515.1 Alliaria petiolata | reverse complement strand
TGTTGTGTCGTGGTGGGTATGGAGAACTTTGAAGTGGGTTTGGTTTAAACCAAAGATGCTTGAGAGTTACCTGAGAAGACAAGGTCTTTCCGGTACTCCTTACACGCCTCTCTTCGGCGATTTGAAGAGGAATTTCAGCATGTTGACGGAGGCAAGGTCCAAACCCATCAGACTAACGGATGATATCGCAACGAGAATCACGCCTTATCCCTTGCAAATGCTCAAGACTCACGGTATGTTTAGAGAAATTGGAACGAATGTGTTTTGTAGACCGTATCTGATCAAGAAAAGGTCTCAGCTTTTGTATCCGTCTGAAACAGGAAGGACTTTCTTTACATGGCTTGGAACTACACCAACCATCACGATAATGGATCCTGAGCAAATCAAGCAAGTGTTCAACAAAATTTATGATTTCCAGAAGCCGCACACGTTCCCTTTGGGCAAGACGATAGCCACTGGACTCGCTAATTACGATGGTGAGAAATGGGCGAAACACCGAAGAATCATCAACCCGGCTTTCCACCTTGAGAAGATCAAGGTTTAGAACCCGGAATCAAGCTAGAGTCGCTATATGTATGTTCATTTTGGTCTGACCCAATTTGTGCCTTCTGCTTCTATGTATAGAGTATGGTACCTGCTTTCCACCAAAGCTGCAGCGAGGTTGTTGGCGAATGGGACAAGTTAGTCTCGGATAAAGGGCTGTCTTGTGAGGTAGACGTATGGCCTGGGCTAGTGGCTATGACTGCAGATGTGATATCTCGTACTGCTTTTGGAAGCAGCTACAAAGAAGGGCAGATGATTTTTGAGCTCCAAGCAGAACTAGCACAGCTCATCATACAAGCGTTTCTGAAATCTTTCATCCCTGGATATCTGTAATAAAACAAAACCTCAAACTTGTCTGCTTAATACTCGAGTTTAAGTGCTTTAGAGCTTGACTCTTGGCCTTTTTAAGTGCTGCAATCTATTGGAGATGGGAATCATGTTGTGTCGTATTCTCTGTTTTTGTTTTGTTTTTTGCGTAGTTATCTTCCAACGAAGGGTAATAGAAGGATGAAAGCAGCAGCACGAGAAATCCAAGTTATACTAAGAGGAATTGTTAACAAAAGGTTAAGGGCGAGAGAAGCTGGGGAAGCACCAAGCGACGATTTGCTAGGTATACTTCTTGAATCGAATTTGGGGCAAGCTAAAGGAAATGAGATGAGCACTGAGGATGTGATGGAGGAGTGCAAGTTGTTCTATTTCGCCGGGCAAGAGACAACTTCAGTACTTCTGGTCTGGACAATGGTTCTGTTAAGCCAACACCAAGACTGGCAAGCTCGCGCACGAGAAGAAGTAAAGCAAGTTTTTGGCGACAAAAAACCTGATACAGATGGCCTGAACCAGCTCAAAGTTGTAAGTATAAACCGAATTATAAACCTTGAGGTGACTTTTGTTTGTGTTTGTTGATTTTTGCTAAAAAGATTTGACATCTCACAGATGACGATGATACTATACGAGGTCCTTAGGCTATATCCTCCAGTAGCTCAGCTGAACCGAGCCATTCACAAAGAGATGAAGTTAGGCGACCTGACGCTACCAGGCGGCGTTCAAATCAATCTACCTATTCTGCTAGTCCAACGCGACACCAAGCTATGGGGCAACGACGCAGCGGAGTTCAAGCCCGAGAGGTTCAAAGACGGTGTCTCAAAGGCGACAAAGAGCCAAGTCTCCTTCTTTCCCTTTGCCTGGGGACCGAGGATATGCATTGGTCAGAATTTTGCTCTGTTGGAGGCAAAGATGGCGATGGCTTTGATTCTGCAGAGATTCTCCTTCGAGCTTTCTCCTTCTTATGTTCATGCGCCTTACACAGTCATCACCCTTCACCCACAGTTCGGTGCTCCTCTTATCCTGCACAAGCTATAACCCAACACGATGTATCCCAATGAACTTATCATATACACAGAGGAAACGGGACAAGATCATAACATAAAACTCAATCTTGTTATGTATTCATGTCCGAGTCGCATATCATATCTACGGTAACGGTAAAAGAAGATTTGAATCGCTTAGAAAGACACTTTGATTATGATGATATCATATCTACGGTAACGGTAACGGTCCATTCCATTTATTCTACGCTACAAAAACACTTTGATTATATCAACTGACAAAACATTTAAGAGCTTGACCAGATAAAGTACAACGTTTCTTTCTTATTTTATGTCTCGACAAAACAAAACATTTCAACGTTGTTATGGTACAAAAAGAGTAAATCCCATATCAAGTTTTGACAAATATGTTTCTTCCCCATGTCACTTTTCACACAAATCCAAATTGCCTTCGTGTGCATTTGACTGTGAGGATACAAAGTATTTAAAACTTAAAACCAAAAAATAAAGGGGAATATAAGACATCAGGGTGATGTCATCACCATACCAATATCTTCTCCGAAATTCTCAATCTTTTTAAATCCCGAGAAAGTTAGCAGATTATCCAGCTCTCACTCTCTCTCTCCCTCTCTCTCTCTTTTCCCTGTGAGAGAAAATGGAGATATCACTTGCATCGGTGACAGTTTCAGTAGCTATAGCTGTTGTGTCGTGGTGGGTATGGTGAACTTTGAAGTGGGTTTGGTTTAAACCAAAGATGCTTGAGAGTTACCTGAGAAGACAAGGTCTTGCTGGAACTCCTTACACGCCTCTCGTCGGCGATTTGATGAGGAATTTCAACATGTTGACCGAGGCAAGATCCAAACCCATCAAACTAACCGATGATATCCAACCACGTGTCGTACCTTATCCCTTGCAAATGCTCAAGACTCATGGTATGCTTCGGTTAGCTTATAGCTCTTGATTCCTCTCTGTTTACTTAGAGATATAGAGAACAGCAAAACCGTTGCAGAGTAACTGATCTTAACAAAGGTTTCCACTTTTGTATCTCTCTTTGGTTGGAACAGGAAGGACTTTCTTTACATGGTTTGGACATATACCAAGTATCACTATAATGGATCCTGAGCAAATCAAGGAAGTGTTCAACAAAGTTTATGATTTCCCGAAGACGCATGCATTCCCTTTGGGCAGATTGATAGCCGCTGGACTCGTTAGTTATGATGGCGATAAATGGGCGAAACACCGAAGAATCATCAATCCGGCTTTCCATCTTGAGAAGATCAAGGTTTTGACTTCTTTTTCACATCCCTCAGGGTTAAACTGGCTTGTGTATCATTTGGCTGGCCCAACTTGTGACTTCTGCTTCTATGTATAGATTATGGTACCTGCGTTCCACCAGAGCTGCAGCGAGGTTGTTGGGGAATGGAACAAGTTAGTGTTGGATAAAGGGTCGTCCTGTGAGGTAGACGTTTGGCCTGGGCTGGTGAGTATGACTGCAGATGTGATCTCTCGTACTGCTTTTGGAAGCAGCTACAAAGAAGGGCAGAGGATTTTTGAGCTCCAAGCAGAACTAGGACAACTTATTATGCAAGCTTTTAGGAAAGCTTTCATTCCTGGATATAGGTAATGAAAAACCTCAACTTGTCTGGTTTAATACTGGAACCTATTAGAGATTATGAACCATGTTGTGTCATATTCTCCTTTGTCTTTTCTCGCACAGTTATCTCCCGACTAAGGATAATAGAAGGATGAAAGCAGCAGCCAGCGAAATTCGAGTTATACTGAGAAGGATCATCAACAAAAGGTTAAGGGCGAGAGAAGCTGGGGAAGCGCCAAGCGACGATTTGCTGGGTATACTGCTTGAATCGAATTCCGTGCAAGGTAAAGGAAATGGGATGAGCACTAAGGATGTGATGGAGGAGTGCAAGTTGTTCTATTTCGCCGGGCAAGAGACAACTTCAGTACTTCTGGTCTGGACAATGGTTCTGTTAGGCCAACACCAAGACTGGCAAGCCCGCGCACGAGAAGAAGTGAAGCAAGTTTTTGGTGATAAAGAACCTGATGTAGATGGCCTGAACCAGCTCAAAGTTGTAAGTATAAATCGAATTGTAAACCTTGAGGTGACTTCAGCACTCTTGTTGTGTTTTGATGATTATTGCTGAATGATCTTGATCCCTCACAGATGACGATGATATTAAATGAGGTCCTTAGGCTATATCCTCCAGTAACACAAGTGACCCGAGCCATTCACAAAGAGATGAAGCTAGGCGACCTGACGCTACCAGCTGGCGTTCACATCAATCTACCTATTTTGCTAGTCCAACGCGATACTGAGCTGTGGGGCGACGATGCTGCAGAGTTCAAGCCTGAGAGATTCAAAGATGGTTTCTCAAAGGCTACAAAGTGCCAAGTCTCCTTCTTTCCCTTTGCCTGGGGACCGAGGATATGCATTGGTCAGAATTTTGCTCTGTTGGAAGCAAAGATGGCGATGGCTTTGATTCTGCAGAGATTCTCCTTCGAGCTATCTCCTTCCTATGTCCATGCGCCTTACCCAGTCATCACAATTCACCCACAGTTCGGGGCTCATCTTATCCTGCACAAGCTCTAGTCCTACAACGGATAAACCCCTTGTGCTGTTTTTGTCAAAGAACCTTATCATACACAGAAGAAACGAGTCGATATCATATAATACAAAACTCAAAATCTTGTTTTGTATTCAGAGCTAGCGTCTCTAAAACCCTTCGAGCAGTGATTATCACAGAACAGCTCTCTGTTATGAAACTACCAAACTAAGACCCAATATAAAAAAGAATCCCAATTTCGGGTAGACACGAGACGATAAACGTGCAGACCATTCTCCCAGTATCCTGATCAGTCGTAACCAAACATTCAATACCAATCAAACATGTCGATTACGTCGCGATTTTTCGCCTCAACGGTGCTCGACCAAATCTTAAAATCTCTTGCCATTTCAAAACAGAGAACGACATGTGAGATTCTCCTAATTGATCCCTTCAGAAACGGATCTTAATTCCCCTTACGGATCGACTCGCTAAACCCCTAACCGCCGAAACCCTAATTTCAGAGGACAAATCGAGAGATCAACGCCGAGATTCTGTACGACGGCGTTAAATTTAGACCGAACAACGACGTTTAGGTTTAGCTTCTTGAAACGACGTCGTTAGTCCTGGACCCAATAAATAATATGTTATTTTCCCCGCCTCTTTCAGTTTAGTGGCAGAGACCGTTTGCTTGACATTTCAGACATTACAAAAACGTGCAGATTTTCTTCCCTAATTATTCGGTGTTTACACAAAGAACAAAAAAAAAAAAGAGCTAAAAATAACTTCTCTCAGACTATTGCAATTTTGAAAAGTGATTCCCACATAACATTACCAAAACTGAGATTAAAAAACATCAAAATTTTATGATAAAGACTCACAATCATGGAGACAAGGGGTTTGGTATTTGGCATGTACGACAAATAATTTGGCTCGGATTATTAGCCAAAATCAACAGTCACCATCAACAGTCACAAAAAAAGAAAAAAAAGAAAAAAATTCATTGACGAGAAGTCAAATCTAAGTATTTAAGACATTACCACCATGTTATTTAAACACCAATGCGCTTTGCAAAATTTCTGTCTCTCACACTCCCTCTGCCTCTGACATAATGCAGATGTTCGTTGACATCTATGTTGGAGTGTTACTTGAGAGGACAAGGTCTACCAGGAACTCCTTACGCGCCTCTTGTCGGAGATATGAGAAACTTTCAGAGTTTTAATCTTGTTATGTATTCATGTCCGAACACCGTGTCGCATATCATATCCAAACGAGAGCAATTGTTGCTTTGGAATACGTAACGGTAAAAGAAGATTTGAATCGCATAGAAAGACAAGTGGTCTAAGCTGGATAAGAAAAAGAGACCAAGTTTTAGAACTAGAGAACTCAGGCTCTCTCCGGAGGTTTCCCTTGGCTGCCAAATATTGTTCCATTCCTTTTATTCTACGCTACAAAAAAAACTTTAATTATGATGATAATATCAACTCACAAAACATTTAAGAGCTTAACCAGATAAAATACAACGTTTCTTTCTTATTTTATGTCTTGACAAAACAAATTATTTCAACGTTGTTATGGTAAAAAAAGAGTAAATCCCATATTCACAAAGAAACGTCCCGCCACTCAAGTTTTGACAAATATGTTTCTTCCCCTTTTATGTCACTTTTCAGTTTTCACACAAATCCAAATTGCCTTCGTGCATTTGACTGTGAGGCTCCAAATAAAGCGAAAGATCAATGGTCAAATAAATTGGCCAAGGTACAAAATACAAAACATTTTAGACTTAAAACAAAACCAAAAATACATCAGGGTGATGTCATCACCATACCATAATATCTGAGCCACGATCTGATATACCCTTAAGTGTTTGAGCTAAATCTACTCTACCCCTCATTGATCTACATACCCCTCGTGAGTCCCTTTCTGTTTAATGAAATATGAAAATCTGAAACTATCCTTTTGTTTAATTTAACGATTTAATTAAAAAAAAATCAATTGAAAAACAAATTCAAAAAAATAGTCGCGAGCCTCTCCTCTCTCTCTCGAACCCGAGCCTCGCGGCGCCGCCGGAGCTGGACGTCCATTCCGCTCATTCCGCTGATTCCGCCGCCATCGGAATCCGCTCGGAAGCCTCCATTGAAGCTACAAGTTCCAAATCTAGATGTGTATCTACATTTCACCTAAAACTAATGAATTGAATCACTCAATTTTAGGGTTTTGCGATTTCAATTTGATTGAATTCGATTTTTGGGTACACATTATGTTTTTAAGCATAGTTTATGAGTCGATGAGCGTCGATTAGGTCTTTGGATTGGTAATGAATGTATGGTTGTGGTTGAATCGTAGTGAATTGGAAGTAAATTAGAAGGAAATCTGGGCTTGATTTACATCGATTGGACAACTGGTATAACTGTATAACTAGTACAACTTGTATTACTGAAATAATCAAATTTAATCCAATTTCTATTCATTTCACAGGAGACAATGACGACAAACGAAAATGTACATTTTGATTATGAAGGTCGCGTTTACGGTTTATCGTTTAAGACATCTAAGGAGGAGATAACAAAGTTGATGTTAGAAGCTAGAATATGCAAGAAGATCGGGATAGATGAAAATAGGACGAAATTGATAATGAGATTCAGGCCACGGTTAATGGACTGTGGCATAATTTCAGAAATTAAGGATGATGAGGATGTTTATGTATTTTTAACCACCATGGATGAAGAGCAACGTAGGGGTGTTTTGCATGTGGAGGTGATCAAATTGTCCGAGGAACTTTCAAGAGTTGTCCGAGTAAGTTCTTATGGTGTGAACTATGACGAGTTGCATGGAAGAGATGATGAAATGAATGGTATGGCTGGTGCAATGACTCTTTACGTAGGGGGAGTGGAGGATGATGCTAATAGGGAGGATGGTGTTACTAGGGATGATGATGCTAATAGGGAGGATGGTGTTAGTAGGGATGATGATGCTACTAGAGAGGATGATGTAAGTGGAGAGGTTAGGTCGGATGATGAATATGTGGAGCTTGCACATGATGTAGAAGATAGTCAGTTTGAGGCATGGGAAGACGGTATGGGTATAGAAATTGGTAAGGAATTTAGAAATAAGAAGGCAGTTCAAGAGTTGGTGGATAGAGCTGCATTTCAGAATTGTTTTAGTTATGCTGTAGTGAAGTCGGATAAGAAGAGGTTAGTGGTAAAATGTCGGGAAAGAAGTTGTAAGTGGAATTTACGAGCTGCAAAGGTTGCAAACTCAGAATGTTTTTCGGTTAGATCCCACACAAAGATGCATACATGCTCTCGGTCTAGTGGGAGCACAAGCAACTGTAAAAGAAAAGGCACACCCCGCTTAGTTGCATCTATTTTGCATGAAGATTACCCTGGACAAATGGTCACCCCAAGTGCTAAAATCTCATTTCTCTTGTTCAGGGTAAAGTTGGCGTGAAAGTGTCTTATTAGACCGCGTTGAGAGGGAAAAAACAAGCTGTTACTGATGTGCGTGGTAGTCCAGAGGAAAGTTATAAGTTGCTGTATTGTTATTTGTACATGTTAGAGAAGGTCAATCATGGTACAGTAAGTAGAGTGAAATTGGACGAAGGAAAGAAATTCAAGTATTTATTCATCGCTTTGGGAGCTAGCATTGAAGGGTTTAAAGTGATGAGGAAAGTGATTAGTGTGGATGCTACATTTCTGAAGAATGGATATGGGGGTGTCCTAATTTTTGCCACAGCTCAGGATCCTAATCGTCATCATTATCCCATAGCGTTTGGTGTACTCGATGGTGAGAATGATGCAAGTTGGAGTTGGTTTTTCGAAATGCTGAAAACCGTTGTACCAGACTCTTCTGAATTGGTTTTTATTAGTGATAGAAATTCAAGCCTCATCAAGTCAATAGGGCAGGTGTACCCGAGCGCGCATCATGGGTATTGTATCTGGCATTTGGCCCAAAATGTGAAAGGCCATGTATATTACGTCAACAAAGAGG
Source organism: Alliaria petiolata (assembly GCA_020283515.1). Taxonomy (NCBI): domain Eukaryota; kingdom Viridiplantae; phylum Streptophyta; class Magnoliopsida; order Brassicales; family Brassicaceae; genus Alliaria; species Alliaria petiolata. The sequence goes on along the minus strand of JAHZTW010000002.1, from coordinate 11,743,210 downwards.
TAGTTGCAAAAAAATTCATAGAGTGTTGTCTGATTTATACAGAGGGTGAGTTCTTGGAGGTTTATGGTGATTTTAGTAGAAGGTATCCTTCTGCGGCCAAGTATCTGGATGAAACGACTGATGTGACAAAATGGGCAAGGTGTTATTTTCAAGGAGAAAGGTACAACATATACACAAGCAACTGTGCAGAATCTTTGAACAGCGTTTTCAAAGAGGAAAGGAAGTACTCCTTATTACACTTGATTGATGCCATCGTTACAAAAATTTCGATATGGTTTAACCAGCATAGGAAGGACTCTATTTGTGGGTCGGACGGCCATGAACTAGTGCCTTTTGTGGAGAATGTAGTGCACAAAACATGTAAGGATGCGTCTACCTTGACCTCGATGGAGCTAAACAGTTATCAGCTTGAATACATTGTCAATGGAAGTGATGGGAAACAATATGTGGTGTCGTTGATTAGGAAAAGTTTCAGTTGCAGGTGTTTTGATATTGACAAATATCCTTGTGTGCACGCAGCAGCTGCTCTCATAGAATTGTGGAAGAGTGGAGATAGGGGAGGGCAGAATATTCGTTTCCATGACGTGTGTTCGAATTATTATTGGGTTGACCTTTGGGCAATAGCTTATTACAAGACTGTTTATGTAGTGCCGCATAAGTCTGTGTGGAATATACCGGACCACATAAAAGAAGTGGACGTCTTACCTCCAAAGTACATCACAAAGGCGGGAAGAAAGCAATCAAAAAGGTTTCCATCGGCTGGAGAACGACGTACACAGACGAAAAACAAAAGGGTGCCGAGGCGAAAGTTGGAATATTGGTTAACTGGTAATACCAATACAGTTTGATATGTGTATTTGGCAATTTATGTTTGTATTTGTATTTGTCATTGTATGTGTACTTTTCAAACAGGATCGGGTCAAGGTTTATGTAAAATACTACGTTTTTTTATTTTGTCTCGGTATTACTTGTAATAGTGGTCTTACTAACTGATACGATGAAAATGAAAAAACTACAGAAACTGAAGAAGAAATCATCAACTTAAGGACTGTTTGTTAATATAAAACTATAGATAAACTATTAAAAATAATGGATACCATTAATTTTCAAATTGTTCGAACATATAAGTGTTTTCACATAAAACACCTCTTATAGTATAAAGAAGAGTTCGATGATGTATGGCAGTTATGATGAAAATGTGATAAAAAATATGTATTTACTCAAATTTTACTACGAAATTGTATGAAATCATAATTGATGTTGGAAAAGCTAGTGGACAACTAAAACAAGTATTTTATAATCATAGTTCAACTACAAATACGTAAAAAAATCAAAAGTAGAACTATTAAGACCGTCGTACTACCGGATACTTAGGAACAACTATGTTGATAAGAAATTATATTTTAATCAAAAAAACGGCGGAAGATATTTATTTACTCAGAGAACTGCTCCACATTTTATTTTATATTAAATCCTTCCTTCTTTTTTTTGTCTTCTCTCTCTCCTCATTATTTACACTTTTCCTTTTTTCTCTCCTTTTCTCTCTCTCTTCTTCGCATCTCTTCGATTCGAACTTCTTCTGTTCTTCTCTCCTCTTCTCCGAATTCGAGCCCCGCTAATCATTTCTTCTTCTGGGTAAGCGTTTCTTCTTCTTCTTGATTTCGAATCCATTTCTCCATATAGGGTTTGTTCATTTCAATTCCAATTGTAAATCTAGGGTTTGTTGATTTCGATTCCAATAATTGTAAATGTAGGGTTTGTTGATTTCGATTCCAATTGTAAATCTAGGGTTTGTTGATTTCGATTCCAATAATTGTAAATGTAGGGTTTGTTGATTTCGATTCCAATTGTAAATCTAGGGTTTGTTGATTTCGATTCCAATAATTGTAAATGTAGGGTTTGTTGATTTCGATTCCAATTGTAAATCTAGGGTTTGTTGATTTTGATTCCAATTGTAAATCTAGGGTTCTTGATAGTGTCATGGGTTTGACAATTAATAATTGTAGGAGATTATGGATCTGAATCATCCATTGAACGACAAAGAAGAAAAGAGGAACAAGGCAAATTACGACAGACTTTTTGCCATAGCCGATGCTGATTTTGGCATTCCTAGGCGTTGTCCATGTGGTGGTGGAATCACGGAGAAGACTTCTAGCACAGAAGCTCACCCAGCGCGCAGATACTTTGCATGCAAGCTGCGTGAGGTGAGA
>JAHZTW010000002.1:11676063-11737665 GCA_020283515.1 Alliaria petiolata | reverse complement strand
TGATGGAGGAGTGCAAGTTGTTCTATTTCGCCGGGCAAGAGACAACTTCAGTACTTCTGGTCTGGACAATGGTTCTGTTAGGCCAACACCAAGACTGGCAAGCTCGCGCACGAGAAGAAGTGAAGCAAGTTTTTGGTGATAAAGAACCTGATGCAGATGGCCTGAACCAACTCAAAGTTGTAAGTATACACCGAATTATAAACCTTCAGGTGACTTCAGCACTCTTGTTGTGTTTTGATGATTATTGCTGAAATGATTTTGATCCCTCACAGATGACGATGATACTATATGAGGTCCTAAGGCTATATCCTCCAGTAACTCAGCTGACCCGAGCCATTCACAAAGAGATGAAGCTAGGCGACCTGACCCTTCCAGCTGGTGTTCACATCACTCTACCTATTCTGCTAGTCCAACGCGATACCGAGCTGTGGGGCGACGATGCTGCAGAGTTCAAGCCTGAGAGATTCAAAGAAGGTCTCTCAAAGGCGACAAAGGGCCAAGTCTCCTTCTTTCCCTTTGCCTGGGGACCGAGGATATGCATTGGTCAGAATTTTGCTCTGTTGGAGGCAAAGATGGCGATGGCTTTGATTCTGCAGAGATTCTCCTTTGAGCTTTCTCCTTCTTATGTTCATGCGCCTTACACAGTCATCACCCTTCATCCACAGTTCGGTGCTCCTCTTGTCCTGCACAAGCTATAAACGTATTATATACACAGGAAACGGGACAAGATCATAACATAAAACTTAATCTTGTTATGTATTCATGTCCGAACACCGTGTCGCTATAAACGTATTATATACACAGGTAACGATATCATATCCAAACGAGAGCAATTGTTGCTTTGGAATACGTTAAGGTAAAAGAAGATTTGAATCGCATAGAAAACGAGAGCAATTGTTTCCTTTGGCTGCCAAATATTGTTCCATTCCATTCATTCTACGCTACAAAAAAAACTTTGATTATGATGATAATATCAACTGACAAAACATTTAAGAGCTTGATCAGATCAAATACAACGTCTCTTTCTTATTTTATGTCTTGGCAAAACAAAATATTTCAACGTTGTTATGGTAAAACTAAAAAGATAAGAGTAAGTCCCGCCACTCAAGTTTTGACAAATATGTCACTTTTCACACAAATCCAAATGGCCTTCGTGACTGTGAGGCTCCAATTAAAGCGAAAGATCAATGGTCAAATAAATTGGCTAAGGTACAAAATACAAAGACTTAAAACCAAAAATAAAGGGGAATATAAGACATCAGGGTGATGTCATCACCATTACACCATACCAATATCTTCTCCGAAATTCTCAAATCTTTAAATCCCGAGAAAGTTGGCAGGTTATCCAACTCTCTCTCTCTTCCCTGTGAAAGAAAATGGAGATATCACTTGCATCAGTGACAGTTTCAGTAGTTATAGCTGTTGTGTCGTGGTGGGTATGGAGAACTTTGAAGTGGGTTTGGTTTAAACCAAAGATGCTTGAGAGTTACCTGAGAAGACAAGGTCTTTCCGGTACTCCTTACACGCCTCTCTTCGGCGATTTGAAGAGGAATTTCAGCATGTTGACGGAGGCAAGATCCAAACCCATCAAACTAACAGATGATATCCAACCACGTGTCGTGCCTTATACCTTGCAAATGCTCAAAACTCATGGTATGTTTCCTGGTTAGCTTAAAGAGAACAGCAAAAATATAGAGAACAGCAAAAAACTGTTTCAGAGTACCTGATCTTGACAAAGGTTTCCACTTTTGTATCCCGATTTGGTTGGAACAGGAAGGACTTTCTTTACATGGTTTGGACATATACCAAGTATCACTATAATGGATCCTGAGCAAATCAAGGAAGTGTTCAACAAAGTTTATGATTTCCCGAAGACGCATGCATTCCCTTTGGGCAGATTGATAGCCGCTGGACTCGTTAGTTATGATGGCGATAAATGGGCGAAACACCGAAGAATCATCAATCCGGCTTTCCATCTTGAGAAGATCAAGGTTTTGACTTCTTTTTCACATCCCTCAGGGTTAAACTGGCTTGTGTATCATTTGGCTGGCCCAACTTGTGACTTCTGCTTCTATGTATAGATTATGGTACCTGCGTTCCACCAGAGCTGCAGCGAGGTTGTTGGGGAATGGAACAAGTTAGTGTTGGATAAAGGGTCGTCCTGTGAGGTAGACGTTTGGCCTGGGCTGGTGAGTATGACTGCAGATGTGATCTCTCGTACTGCTTTTGGAAGCAGCTACAAAGAAGGGCAGAGGATTTTTGAGCTCCAAGCAGAACTAGGACAACTTATTATGCAAGCTTTTAGGAAAGCTTTCATTCCTGGATATAGGTAATGAAAAACCTCAACTTGTCTGGTTTAATACTGGAACCTATTAGAGATTATGAACCATGTTGTGTCATATTCTCCTTTGTCTTTTCTCGCACAGTTATCTCCCGACTAAGGATAATAGAAGGATGAAAGCAGCAGCCAGCGAAATTCGAGTTATACTGAGAAGGATCATCAACAAAAGGTTAAGGGCGAGAGAAGCTGGGGAAGCGCCAAGCGACGATTTGCTGGGTATACTGCTTGAATCGAATTCCGTGCAAGGTAAAGGAAATGGGATGAGCACTAAGGATGTGATGGAGGAGTGCAAGTTGTTCTATTTCGCCGGGCAAGAGACAACTTCAGTACTTCTGGTCTGGACAATGGTTCTGTTAGGCCAACACCAAGACTGGCAAGCCCGCGCACGAGAAGAAGTGAAGCAAGTTTTTGGTGATAAAGAACCTGATGTAGATGGCCTGAACCAGCTCAAAGTTGTAAGTATAAATCGAATTGTAAACCTTGAGGTGACTTCAGCACTCTTGTTGTGTTTTGATGATTATTGCTGAATGATTTTGATCCCTCACAGATGACGATGATATTAAATGAGGTCCTTAGGCTATATCCTCCAGTAACACAAGTGACCCGAGCCATTCACAAAGAGATGAAGCTAGGCGACCTGACGCTACCAGCTGGCGTTCACATCAATCTACCTATTTTGCTAGTCCAACGCGATACAGAGCTGTGGGGCGACGATGCTGCAGAGTTCAAGCCTGAGAGATTCAAAGAAGGTCTCTCAAAGGCAACAAAGGGCCAAGTCTCCTTCTTTCCCTTCACATGGGGACCAAGGATCTGCATCGGCCAGAATTTTGCCCTGCTGGAGGCGAAGATGGCGATGGCATTGATTCTACAGAGATTCTCCTTCGAGCTATCTCCTTCCTATGTCCATGCGCCTTACCCAGTCATCACAATTCACCCACAGTTCGGGGCTCATCTTATCCTGCACAAGCTCTAGTCCTACAACGGATAAACCCCTTGTGCTGTTGTTGTCAAAGAACCTTATCATACACAGAAGAAACGAGTCGATATCATATAATACAAAACTCAAAATCTTGTTTTGTATTCAGAGCTAGCGTCTCTAAAACCCTTCGAGCAGTGATTATCACAGAACAGCTCTCTGTTATGAAACTACCAAACTAAGACCCAATATAAAAAAGAATCCCAATTTCGGGTAGACACGAGACGATAAACGTGCAGACCATTCTCCCAGTATCCTGATCAGTCGTAACCAAACATTCAATACCAATCAAACATGTCGATTACGTCGCGATTTTTCGCCTCAACGGTGCTCGACCAAATCTTAAAATCTCTTGCCATTTCAAAACAGAGAACGACATGTGAGATTCTCCTAATTGATCCCTTCAGAAACGGATCTTAATTCCCCTTACGGATCGACTCGCTAAACCCCTAACCGCCGAAACCCTAATTTCAGAGGACAAATCGAGAGATCAACGCCGAGATTCTGTACGACGGCGTTAAATTTAGACCGAACAACGACGTTTAGGTTTAGCTTCTTGAAACGACGTCGTTAGTCCTGGACCCAATAAATAATATGTTATTTTCCCCGCCTCTTTCAGTTTAGTGGCAGAGACCGTTTGCTTGACATTTCAGACATTACAAAAACGTGCAGATTTAACTCGAGTATTCTTCTTCCCTAATTATTCGGTGTTTTGACAAAGAAAAACAAAAAAAAATAACTTCTCCCAGACTATTGCAATTTTGAAAAGTGATTCCCACATAACAATTTTTGAAAAGTGATTCCCACATAGGCACATAACAATCTCTTGCCATTTCAAAAATTGTCGGTAAATGTCGTTATGTGCCTATGTTTGCAGTTTGTAATTTTTGAAAAGTGATTTCCACATAGGCACATAACAACATTTAATCAAAAATATAGGCACATAACAATGTTTGCAGTTTTTGAAATGGTTTTTGGTTTTTATTTCTCAAAAACTACGTTTTAAGCCATTCAAGTTTTTCAATAAATAGATTTCTTAAAATATAGGAAAACTAGTTTTTCATAGTTTTTAACACTGTACAAACAAAAATCAAAAACCATATTTTGTGGGTTTTTCAAAAAGTTACCATAAACTTTTTATTTATTTATAATTTTTCTTTTTATTACATTGTTATTTTATCAATTAATCTTTAACTAAATACCATTTTTTTATATTTCTACACACACAAATCTCATCTCTATTTGTGTAAACATCTCAACAATAAGTGCTCATAAGCTTATTGTTTTAAAAATAAAATTATGAAATAAAACTATACATTTTTCTTGCTAATTTTAATATTATTAATTATAAAATTTTATGAACTTTTATATATATATATTTATGAAATAAATCTATGTATATTTTTACAGATATTTTTGATATTACTTATTATTTTCATAAGAAATAATATTTGTGTTTATTAATAAATTATATATATTTATTTTACAAACTTTAAACACTTAATATAACGAAAACTAAAAAAGCATAAAACCATATCTTATAATTAAGTCAATATTTTATATTAAAAATATATATTTATATTAAAACCAAAAACTAAATAAATCACCATTCAAGTTTTTTTGTAAAACTAAAATCTACAACAAAATCAAAAAACCAAAAATTCAAAATCAAAAATTCAAAATCAAAAACTAGAAGCCAAAAAACTAAATATATATTTATATTAAAACCAAAAACTAAATAAATCACCATTCAAGTTTTTTTGTAAAACTAAAATCTACAACAAAATCAAAAAACCAAAAATTCAAAATCAAAAATTCAAAATCAAAAACTAGAAGCCAAAAAACAAACCAAAAACTAAAAACCACTCAAACATTTATGGCTAAAAAACATCTAAATTTTTTGGTAAAGACTCACAATCATGGAGACAAGGGGTTTGGTATTTGGCATGTCCGACAATTGGCTCGGATTAAAAGCCAAAATCAACGGTCACCATAAAAAAAAAAAAAAAAAAAAAAAAAATTGACGGGCCATCAACAGTCACCAAAAAAAAGAAACATTGACGAGAACTCAAATCTAAAAGCATTTAAGACATACACACTATCTTCTTATTTAAAGACCAATGCGCTTTGCAAAAATTATGTCTCTCACACTCCCTCTGCCTCTGACATAATGCAGATGATCGTTGTATATTCAGTAACTATACCTATTGTGATGTGGTGGACATGGAAAACTCTGAAGTGGGTTTGGCTAAAACCTAAGATGTTGGAGTGTTACTTGAGAGGACAGGGTCTACCAGGAACTCCTTACACGCCTCTTGTCGGAGATATGAGAAACTTCAGAGTTTTAATGAAGGCAAGATCCAAACCTATCAATCTAACAGATGATATCATCCCACGTGTCATGCCTGTAACTTTAAACATGCTCCAAACTCACGGTATACGTTTTCTAATTAGCACAGCTTATTTTATTCATTTTGCGCTTACAACTCTAGCAATATTCATTTCTGCGGTTACAACTGTAGCAAGAATTTTGTAAAAGTGATTTGATGTGTTTGTTGTGTGTGAGTGGAACAACAGGAAGGACTTTCTTCACATGCTTGGTCCTACACCAGTCATCACAGTAATGGATCCAGAGCAGATCAAACAAGTGTTCAACAGAGTTTACGATTTTCAGAAGCCGCATACACTCCCTTTGGCTAGACTGATAGCCACCGGACTGGTTTTCTCTGACGGAGATAAATGGGCCAAACACCGGAGAATCCTTAACCCGGCTTTCCACCGTGACAAGATCAAGGTTTCTTCATTTTCCAAAAATCATGCTATATACTTTATAATATGTATGTATATCTTTAGGCTGAAAGATTCATTTTTGTGTGCAGAATATGGTCCCTACGTTTCATAAATGTTGCATCGAGTTTGTGAGCGAATGGGAAAAGCTAGTTTCAGATAAAGGGTCTTCGTGCGAGGTTGATGTTTGGCCATGGCTAGTGAATCTTTCTGCGGATGTGATCTCTCGTACTGCTTTTGGTAGCAGTTTTAAACAAGGGCAGAGGATATTTCAGCTTCAAGCAGAACTAGCACAGCTTATCATATTATCTGTTCAGAAAACTTACATCCCTGGATGGCAGTAAAACCCACGCTTCTCTCTGGTCTTTCACCCGAGTCATGTTACGTATTCATCATTCTTTTCTCGTCTTTTTTTTCTTTGCATAGGTATCTCCCAACAAAGAGTAACAGAAGGATGATAGCAATAGACAGAGAGATCCAAGATATCCTGAGAAGGATTATTAGTAATAGGGAAACGGCGATTGAAGCTGGGGAAGCACCGAGCGATGATTTGCTGAGTATACTTGTTGAATCAAATTCGGGACAAGCTCAAGGAGATGGAATGAGCATTGAGGATGTTATGGAGGAGTGCAAGTTGTTTTATATAGCCGGGCAAGAGACAACTTCGGTACTTTTGGTATGGACAATGGTTTTGTTAAGCCAACACCAACACTGGCAGGATCGTGCACGTGAAGAAGTGATGAAAGTGTTTGGCAATAAAGAACCTGACACAGAAGGCATGAACCTACTCAAAGTTGTAAGTGATACCAAATCAAGAACCTTCCATTGAGTTTCCTTTATTGTGTGTGTTTGGTGACTTTTTCTGAATGTTTCGAACAGATGACGATAATATTCTATGAGGTCCTTAGGCTATATCCTCCAGTAATCTGTCTGGACAGAGCCGTTCACAAAGAGATGAAGCTCGGAGATTTAACGGTACCAAGTGGTGTTCAGATCAATCTGCCTGTTCTACTTGTCCAACGTGACACTGAGCTGTGGGGATACGATGCAGCGGAGTTCAAGCCCGAGAGGTTTCGAGACGGTCTCTCAAAGGCAACAAAGAGCCAAGTCTCATTCTTCCCCTTTGGGTGGGGGCCAAGGATCTGCATCGGCCAGAATTATGCTCTGTTGGAGACAAAGATGGCGATGGCATTGATTCTACAGAGATTCTCCTTCGAGCTCTCTCCTTCCTATGTTCATGCGCCTTACACGGTCATCACCCTTCACCCACAGTTTGGCGCTCATCTTCTCCTCCATCAAACAAGAGGAGTGCCATTAGATTAATCTACTCCAAGGTCCATCAGGAGGAACCATTAAATCAGTAACACTTAAAAGAATGAAATTCACCCCAACAATAATATTTTTGTTTTGTTTGTTTCCGATTTATATATATATTCCGCTTGTCTTGTTTAGACATCCTTGTAATAAACAAGTATTTTCGTAACAATAAAAAAAAAATATCATTCTAACGTTGGGGAAAGAAAAAAAAAGTTAGTGGACTAGTCCTAACTGGATTCATGTAATTTCTGTACATGAGTAGTTATTTTTTGAAAGAAAGAAGAAGAAAAAGTACATAGTCACATGCACAGAGACATGTCAAAAAGTTGACGTTCAAGCATTTCCCCCTACGCAAGTTATGGCCATCACACAAACCCAAATTTGCTTCTTGCATCTTTGCATATGACTGTATAGCTAAAGATCAACGGTCTCAACAAAGCCGAGAGAGAAAGGTCTAGATTAAAGTATCTATGAGACTATGACATCAGGTGTGATGTCATCACCACCTCCATATCTTGGAAATCCTCAGTATATATATCCCGAAAATGTAATCACCACATCCACATCCATCTTCTCTGGGAAAGAAAATGGAAACATCAGCTGCGTCAGTAACAGTTTCAGTAGTTATAGCTGTTGTATTGTGGTGGATATGGAGAACTCTACAGTGGGCTTGGTTTAAACCTAAGATGCTTGAGTCTTACCTGAGAAGACAAGGTCTTTCCGGAACTCCTTACACGCCTCTTGCCGGTGACTTCAAGAGGAATTTCAGCATGTCAATGGAGGCAAAGTCCAAACCCATCAATCTTACGGATGACATCGTCCCACGTGTCTTGCCTTTCCCCTTGCACATGCTCAAGACTTACGGTATGTTTCTTGATTCCTATCTGTTAAGAACTTATAGATACAGAAAACGACAAAAATGTTGCAGAGACAAAGGTTTCAACTTTGGTATCTCCATGTGGTTGGAACAGGAAGGACTTTCTTTACATGGCGTGGACCGATACCAGCCATCACGATAATGGATCCTGAGAAAATCAAGGAAGTGTTCAACAAAATATATGATTTCCAGAAGCCACATACATTCCCTTTCAGCAGATTGATAGTCAGTGGACTCTTTAGTCACGACGGTGAGAAATGGGCAAAACACCGAAAAATCATCAACCCGGCTTTCCACCTTGAGAAGATCAAGGTTTTGGCTTTATTTTTCATAGTCCCGAATCAGGTTAGCTTGCTTTACGTATGTATGTCCATTTGGATCTGACCAGATTTGTGTCTTCTGCTTATATGTATAGAATATGGTACCTGCGTTCCACCAAAGCTGCAGCGAGGTTGTTGGCAAATGGGACAAGTTAGTGTTGGAAGAAGGGTCGTCCTGTGAGGTGGACGTCTGGCCTTGGCTTGTGAGTATGAGTGCAGAAGTGATCTCTCGTACTGCTTTTGGCAGCAACTACAAAGAAGGACAGAGGGTTTTCGAGCTCCAAGCGGAACTAGCACAGCTCGTTGTATTATCTGTTCAGAAGGCTTTCATCCCTGGATATAGGTAAGAAAACCTCAACTTGCCTGGCTTGGCTCTTGGTCTTGTAGCACTGAAATCTGTTAGGAGACATGAGTCATGTTGTATCATATTCTTTGTTCTTTTGTTTGCGTAGATATCTCCCAACGAAAGGTAATAGAAGGATAAAAGCAGCAGCCAGAGAAGTTGAAGTTATACTGAGAGGGATCGTAAACAAAAGGGAAAGGGAGAGAGAAGCTGGGGAAGCACCAAGCGACGATTTGCTGGGTATACTTCTTGAATCGAATTTGGGGGAAGCTAAAGGAAAAGGAATGAGCACTAAAGATGTCATTGAGGAGTGCAAGTTGTTCTATTTCGCTGGGCAAGAGACAACTTCAGTACTTCTGGTCTGGACAATGGTTCTGTTAAGCCAACACCAAGACTGGCAAGCGCGCGCGCGAGAAGAAGTCAAGCAAGTTTTTGGTGATAAAGAACCTGATGCAGAAGGCCTGAACCATCTCAAAGTTGTAAGTATACACCCGAATTATAAACCTTGAGGTGACTTCAGCACTCTTGCTGTGTTTTGATGATTATTGCTGAATGATCTGATCCCTCGCAGATGACGATGATACTATATGAGGTCCTCAGGCTATATCCTCCAGTAGCCCAGCTGAACCGAGCCATTCACAAAGAGATGAAGCTAGGCGACCTGACCCTTCCAGCTGGTGTTCACATCACTCTACCTATTCTGCTAGTCCAACGGGATACCGAGCTGTGGGGCGTTGATGCTGCAGAGTTCAAGCCTGAGAGATTCAAAGAAGGTCTCTCAAAGGCGACAAAGGGCCAAGTCTCCTTCTTTCCCTTTGCCTGGGGACCGAGGATATGCATTGGTCAGAATTTTGCTTTGTTGGAGGCAAAGATGGCTCTGGCTTTGATTCTACAGAGATTCTCCTTTGAGCTTTCTCCTTCTTATGTTCATGCCCCTTACACAGTCTTCACCATTCACCCACAGTATGGTGCTCATCTTATCCTGCGCAAGCTATAATTCCATAAACCCGTGTGATGTTTTCAAATGAAGTTTTTATACATAAGGAGAAATAAGAAGATTTCAGTTACAGTAAACAGAGTTGAAAATGTCCTCAATATTTGAACTTACTTTTTTCAAGCATATTTTCCTATCATACCCAAGCCAGAGTCATACCCAAGCCGGAGCAGTAGAGCTAAGTCAAACTCGAAGCTTCTTCTCTCCAGAGGAGTTCCCTGAGATATCTATATTTATTACCAAAAGTTTTTAAATTCTTGTTCTAGATTATTGTACTCCAAGGTCCTTCAGGAGGAACCACCTTAATTTAAAGAATGAAATTCACCCTAACAATAATCTTTTTTTTTTCTGATTATATTTATTCCGCCTGTCTTGTTACATCCTTATAATAAATAAGTATGATTTTTTTGTAAGAAAACAAAAAAAATTCATACTAACGTTTGGGGAGAAAAAAAAAGTTTGTGGACAAAGTCCTAACTGGATTCATATAATTTTAGTTCATAAGTAGTTTTTTGAAACAAAGAAAAAAAAGTACATAGTCACATACACAACCATTGGTAGGGGACAAAGAAATGTCAAAAGGTTGACGTTTAAGCCTTTTTCCCCAACGCAAGTTATGGCCAATCTTAACACAAATCCAAATTTGCTTCTTGCAAACTTCACATACTACTACTGTACAGCTAAAGATCAACGGTCACAACAAAATGATTGTCCGAGACGCAAAATATAAAGTATCTATGACATCAGGTGTGATGTCATCACCACCTCCATATCTTGGAAATTCTCAATATATACTATATCCCAAACACGTCACCACCACATCCATCTCTCTCTCTCTCTCTCTCTCTCTCTCTTCTCTGGGCAAGAAAATGGAAATATCAGCTGCGTCAGTAACAGTTTCAGTAGCTATAGCTGTTGTATTCTGGTGGATATGGAGAACTCTAAAGTGGGCTTGGTTTAAACCTAAGATGCTTGAGAGTTACCTGAGAAGACAAGGTCTTTCCGGAACTCCTTACACTCCTCTTGCCGGCGATTTCAAGAGGAATTTCAGCATGTCAATGAAGGCAAAGTCCAAACCCATCAATCTTACGGATGACATCGTCCCACGTGTCTTGCCTTTCCCTTTCCACATGCTCAAGACTTACGGTATGTTTCTTGATTCCTATCTGTTAACAACTTAGAAAACAACAAAAATGTTGCAGAGTACCTGATCTAGACAAAGGTTTCAACTTTTGCATCTCTATGTGGTTGGAACAGGAAGGACTTTCTTTACATGGCGTGGACCTATACCAACCATCACCATAATGGATCCTGAGCAAATCAAGGAAGTGTTCAACAAAATTTATGATTTCCAAAAGCCACATACATTCCCTTTGAGCAGATCGTTAGCCACTGGACTCTTTAGTTATGACGGTGATAAATGGGCAAAACACAGAAGAATCATCAACCCGGCTTTCCACCTTGAGAAGATCAAGGTTTTGGCATTATTTTTCATTGTCCCGTATGTATGTTCATTTGGATCTGACCAAATTTGTGCCTTCTGCTTCTATGTATAGAATATGGTACCTGCGTTCCACCAAAGCTGCAGCGAGGTTGTTGGCAAATGGGACAAGTTAGTGTCGGATAAAGGGTCGTCCTGTGAGGTGGACGTCTGGCCTTGGCTTGTGAGTATGACTGCAGAAGTGATCTCTCGTACTGCTTTTGGCAGCAGCTACAAAGAAGGACAGAGGGTTTTTGAGCTCCAAGCGGAACTAGCACAGCTCGTTGTATTATCTGTTCAGAAGGCTTTCATCCCTGGATATAGGTAAGAAAACCTCAACTTGCCTGGCTTGGCTCTTGGTCTTGTAGCACTGAAATCTGTTAGGAGACATGAGTCATGTTGTGTCATATTCTTTGTTCTTTTGTTTTCGTAGATATCTCCCAACGAAAGGTAATAGAAGGATAAAAGCAGCAGCCAGAGAAGTTGAAGTTATTCTGAGAGGGCTCGTAAACAAAAGGGAAAGGGGGAGAGAAGCTGGAGAAGCACCAAGCGACGATTTGCTGGGTATACTTCTTGAATCAAACTTGGGGCAAACTAAAGGAAATGGAATGAGCACTGAGGATGTGATAGAGGAGTGCAAGTTGTTCTATTTTGCCGGGCAAGAGACAACTTCAGTACTTCTGGTCTGGACAATGGCTCTGTTAAGCCAACACCAAGACTGGCAAGCTCGCGCACGAGAAGAAGTGAAGCAAGTTTTTGGTGATAAAGAACCTGATGCAGATGGCCTGAACCAGCTCAAAGTTGTAAGTATACACCGAATTATAAACCTTTAGCACTCTTGTTGTGTTTTGATGATTATTGCTGAATGATCTGATCCCTCACAGATGACGATGATATTAAATGAGGTCCTTAGGCTATATCCTCCAGTACCACAGGTGAACCGAGCCATTCACAAAGAGATGAAGCTAGGCGACCTGACACTACCAGGTGGCGTTCAGATCATTCTACCTATTCTACTAGTCCAACGGGATACCGAGCTGTGGGGCGACGACGCAGGGGAGTTTAAGCCCGAGAGATTCAAAGACGGTATCTCAAAGGCGACAAAGAGCCAAGTCTCCTTCTTTCCCTTTGCCTGGGGACCGAGGATATGCATCGGTCAGAGTTTTGCCCTGTTGGAGGCGAAGATGGCGATGGCATTGATTCTACAGAGATTCTCCTTCGAGCTATCTCCTTCCTATGTCCATGCGCCTTACTCAGTCTTCACCATTCACCCACAGTTTGGTGCTCATCTTATCCTGCACAAGCTATAATTCCATAAACCCGTGTTTTGTTTCCAAATGAAGTTGTCATGCGTAGGAGAAATAAGATTTCATATACAGAAATGAAGGGAAAGTTAGAGCAGAATCTCAGATTTTTGAAACACAAGAGAATAAACACAGTTGAAAACGCCCAAACCGGAGCAGTAGAACTAAATCAAACTCAACGCTTTTACTCTCCAGAGGACTTCCTTGCATTCACCGAGATATCTATATTACCAAAAAGATTTTACATTCTTGTTCTCGATAAACCGTTACCCTACATTTCAGTTCAAGCTAATATTATACCTTCTGTAATGTCAAACTTTAAGGCAAGCCACTTATACTGCCAAGTAATCCCAGAAGAAGAAACAAACAAAAAAAGACAAATTCAGGTTAAACACAGAAGAACAAGAAGCTTCAAAATCGTCGAAAACAAGTACCTCTGGGCTAAAACAAAGCAATCTAGTCCTTCTGAAATTGTAGTTGGCAACTTCCTCCTCAAGCATAGTAAGAGAAGCAGTATCTTCTGTCTTAGAAAATCCCAGTCCTTTGACGAAATCATCTTTTGTGTTTTGTGCAGCACATTACGATTCCTCCTTTATATTTCCATCTTTCTTTTTTTCGCGCGGATTTCACCACTTTGATTTGAGATCTAGAAGAAGAACAAAGGAAGAAGGAGAAGCCGATCTGAATTTTTTGTTCGAACAAAACATCATCGTAATGGGCTAGTTCATTGGAAAGCCTCTTATTCCGACTCTTCTTTTATTAGCCTATGGTTAAATGCTAAACTGACCAATTACACAAGTCAAGTTTTCAAAACCGAAGGGATTTTCATTATTTAATTGCATCTTCTTTTTTTGGTTTTTGCTCGTGCGGCGCAAGGAGTTTTGAACATTTTTCAATTCTATTTTGGGTTTTTTTTATCAATTAGGAGGACTCTGGGTCAATGTCCTTGAAATTCTTATTAACATATGTAATTGCTGTTTGAAATCGCCGAATGTTGCAGTTGTCGGCGAATCTATGTGATTGAAGTGGAAATTTGGAGATTGCCTTTTTTTCCTTCTCTCATCTTCCGCTCTCGATACATATTCACAAGGTATTTGAACATTTCTTTTTCTACTCTTTGTTAGGATTCTAATTAGGATAGTTTCGTGATAACCTAGATCTCTCTTGAGTCTATACATATATATATCACAAGGTATTTAGAATTCTTAGCGTTTGGATTTATCGGGAAAATCACAAGAATGTCTCAGCTCAATATTGCTATGAAGAAGAATTCGATGAGGAAGGATAAGAAATTGGTTATAAATATTGCTCTAGAAAAATAAATTCTTGCTTCAAGACTGGAAGCTGATCATGATCTTGGTTCTTCGATAGAGGATGAGAAAAAGAGGTTTGAATCATCAGAGAAGCAGAGAGAGGTGTTTCAAAGGCTTTGTTCCAAAGCTGAAGAGATTGATGGTTCCATTGATGAAGATCATTCTAGTGTTAGAGATGGAGTGATGCGTGAGGTTGATGTCGGTACAGGGTTATCGGGGGCATTAAACCTTCTCAGAGAGCAAGGAACTTTCAAGGAGAAGAGCAGCAAGCTTGTAGGTGTTAGGGACAACCGTGGAGATGACAGATTCAGAGATGCATCCAAGGAGATTCGGATTGAGAGGGTGGATGAGTTTGGCAGGGTACTGACTACGAAAGAAGCGTTTCGGTCACTGTCTCAGGGGTTCCATGGGAAGAAACCTGGGAAGAGGAAGCAAGAGAAACGGAAGAGGAAGCACGAAGATAAGTCGAAACAGATGGAATCTTCAGAGAGAGCTGTGGAAAGAATGAGACAAGTTCATGCCGCACTGAAGAGTCCTTACATTGTTCTCTAATCTTAAACTTCTCTCTCTGTTTTTCTTTGCCTGATACAATCTCAAAAGGCTTTTAGATAAAAATTTCAGACATTTGATATATATTTTGCCTGATGTTTTGAAGATTTCTTTGCATGTTCTTACATTGGTTTCACCTCTTTTCACTACGATCTAACGTTTTTCCGCACTCCTTTTTGATTTGGTTTTTTTTTTTTTTAGGCTGTATCAGGGTAATAAAATCAATGCATCCCGAGTCAAAACGAGCCCGTTTGGAGACGTTTCCTCCATCTTCCACCAAGACTCAGCTTAACGATAGATTCAGCGATTTGCCTGAGAGCATTCTTAGCATAATTCTGAGCCATCTCCCAACTGTGGAAGCTGTTAGGACTTCTGTATTGTCAAAGTCATGGAGGACCATGTGGACCAACGTCACAGCCTTACAGTTTGATGATAAATGGCATAGGGAACCGAGAGATAATGGATTTATTCAATTCGTTGACGGTGTGGTTCGCGTCATTGGAAGTCTGAGAATCAACAGTTTCCATCTACTTTCTGTTAATTCTTACGACGAGACTCCTCTCATCTCGTGGTTATCAAAGGTTATAGAGTGCAATCTCCAGAAACTTGTCATCTCTTGGTACGAACTTGAAAGCGTCAATTTTTCTCCGCTCTTTGCTAGTCTTGGCACTCTCGTGGAGCTGAGACTTCATACAAAGAGCATTCTTGACATCTCATCTCCAGCTCTTCTCCCGAAACTTAAGTTCTTTAGTCTCGAGGACGCTAGGATCTTCAACACGTCATCCGTCTCCAGGAACCTCTCTCTGAGCTTTCCCGTCTTGGAGACTTTCGAAGCCTCTCGTGTCTGCTGGTTTAGAACCGATACCGTAGTCATAGATTCTCCATCGCTCAGGGTCTTTGAGATGTTCAAGTGCAGCTCTGGACACGTACCGAATAGTTATGGAGTGTGTACGATCAGTTTATTAGCTCCAAAGCTTGAGAAGATCACATTCTCGGGGCACGGTTCCAAAAAGATGCTCCTGTCTTTTCCGCCGTCTCTGCCTGATGCTTATCTTGCTCTCAGCGGACACAAGTGGCCCAATGTACCACAGTGGCCTAAGAAGTTTCTACATAGCTTCACATGCGTCAAGAGTTTGGGTCTTGAGGTTAGTTACAGCATTACATCTTCCCCTGAATTTTGTTCAAAAAGCTTTTAACGGCGGCGCAATTCACTCACCGACTCTCTATATTGGTGTCCTTCTTAGCTTAGCAGCGATTTTCAGATGATCAGAGTACCCAAATTCAGACAGTTGGTTTACCTGCATTTGATATACGACATGACAAAGCCTTGCATATTCAAACATTTCCTCAACTCCGCACCAATACTCGAGATGCTAAGCATCCGCGTAAGTCATATATAAAATCATAACGAATGTTTATGACACTCCCATTATCGTTTCTCTCGTTTTGATTTTTGCCTTTCCGGTGAAACCCCACCCAGGACTCGACGCCTCATCGTTTAAAACCTAGTTCAGGGTGCTTGAAGGAACTGCGTTCGCAAACAGCACCGGACTGCGTTAGAACAAAGCTCAAAGTCGTGCAAATCAGGGATTTCATGATGCAAGAGCCGCAACTATCAGTGTTGAGGCATGTGATTGCAAACGCCGAGATTCTTGGATCAGTCATCGTTTCCACGTCCTCCCAACCAATCACAGAGGAAGGTAAAGCAATAGTCTTGACTTATCCCAAAGCCTCACCTCATGCCTCTGTCTTCTTCGATTGATCAAAAAGTTGACCTTTTCGAATCTAACCCCGAGTTCCTTGTTGGTTACGGCAAAATTTAATCATCTGTGTTTCGATTCTCTGGAACTTTGTGATATTTAAACTCTCTGTGTGATTCTCTGTTTCAAAAAAAAAAAAAAAAATTAAAAAAATTACATGCTTTTGGACAAGTTAAAGACATACACAAGTGGGTGATGTGCCCTTAACCACATGCAACTTCTTGTGCTATTCTCACTGGACCACTACTACTATACATTATGATTTTATTGATATGATGCAGCAACCTCTATTGTCTTCTTTTATCAACTTTATATTATATATATTAAATGTTCTCTGCAATCATTTTTGTATAATAATAACATTAATATTAGACTAAATCTCATAAAATTGTTTATATTAAAAGTTACAGTCTTCTGGTCTAAAGATTGAAAAAGTTGTTTTGGATTTATGCGTAAAAAGATACTTCCTTTTTATTTGATAGGTGACACAAACTTATTAGCATAATAATAATTTTGATAGCGATGTGCTTTTAATATTAAATTGAACTGTAAATAAGGTTCGTTGATTCTTTTCGAAGGCCTACCAAACAAAACAAGAACAAGAAAAAAATCTGCTTGGCGAAGATATTTGGGCTCCCTACTTGTAATCACCACCACTTCAGAATAAAGCCAAATAAAACCAAAGTTATGTTTTTTTCGTGTGGTGAATTGAAATCTGTCGTCTGCGCTGTTTTGGATGATTTTAAAACGGTACTACTCGATTCGGGTGAACTTTTTTTGTTCTGTTTGCTGATTTAGTTTTGTTTTTAACCTGTTATTAGTTAGACTTTCTAGAGTAACTGATGACTTTGTAATGAACTTATTTCAATTAATTAATGGACTAGCAAAAATACCAGAAAACAGAAAACTAATTACGGTTTACCTTACAAGTAAAGATGTCAAACGACAAGATCTATAGCTTTTATCTGAACCCGTACTAAAAGAACTTCAACAAGTATATTATATCTGTGTCAGGTCAGGGCCCAAAAAATTTGGATTGACTTCTATGTCATGTCGAAAACTATTCCTGAAAATCTCAAAATTTTAATGGTGAGCACAAGTTTATATAATATCAACTTTTGACATGTTAATGTTCCAAAAAAAAAAAAAAACTTTTGACATGTTATTTTAAGCAATTATCAAATGTATGGAACATTTGTTGATAAAGCGAGTTTGAAGATAAATTTAGGCTAAATCAGCCTTATTTTTTATATCAGTGATCTAGAGATACCGACTTCACACGTTTCCAGTATAATATAAATTGATAAATAGCTTCTTTTTTTTTTTTTTTAAAGACCACTGGACTTGTATTTATAAAAAGGTCACCACAACGAAGAAAGCGTGATGGAAAATGAAAGATCAACTTTAGTCTAAATGTTTATATATTGTTTCACTTATTTGACACCTTGCCCTACATTGTTAAATTAAATTATACTATTTGTGTGGCTTAAGATTTGAGATTCTTTTTCATCAGTGATATGTAAATTTGTCTTTTTCATGCTTTAGCTAATGGACCGACTTTGCATCTCACCCATATGTTAAAATAGCTCATAATTTAAGCACAATATATATAATAACATAACCAAAGTATAAACATCTAATTAAGGAGCATGATACAAAAGTACATCCGAGCCCAGTCCTAACAGATAACTCAAGTCTCTTCCATTTTTTTTTTCCATCAAAGAAATTAGTTACTCAAGTTAAGTATAAAGTTAGAAACGAACGTCAATAATCTGTTTATATTTCAACAAGTATTATAATGTTTTTATTATTTAGTTTTCTTCAGAGAGAGACCAATGAGACTTTCAAACTTATTTTATTATGATCTTAACGTTCTAGCGGCAGCAACAGCAACAGCAAGGTCGCTTGGGGGGAAGTCTTTATCCTACCTTTTTTTTTTTTGGGACACTTAAAGTCTTCTCATTTTATTAATATGTAATCGTGATAACTAGTATAAACAATTTTTAGAAAACTCAAAAAGTTTGTTTATATCATGCTAATTAAAACTGCGCCATGCGTATACACGTGAAACGTTAAAGATGAAGCGAACAGCATAACTATCTGAGATTTGCCCTTTTTAAAAATGCATGGTAAAACTAGGTGGAAAGATGTGGGGGTAAAAAAATAGAAATTATAGAAATTAAGCTGTTAGCTAGATATTAATATCTATTTGAATAATCTCTAGATTGAATGATACTCCCTCCGTTTCATAATCATAATCGTTTTAAAATTTTATTTTTTTTTCACAAAAAATGTCATTTTACATTTTCAATGCAAATTTTTAAATAAAAATCCAGTTTTGACCCTACTAATTTAATATAATAATTAGAGAGATGATTTAATTTAATGTGTGAATAAAGGGTAAAACAGAACTTTTAATAAATTTCTTAATTTGTGTGAAATGTGTCAAAGTGACACTTTTTGAAACAGAAGGAGTATTAAATAAGAAATACCTGTAACTAATTAAGTATTTTCACGATTTTTAAAAAGAGTGGCTTAAAATTTTAGTAATGGATAATTCGAGGGTGCAACATAGAAATATTTAAATAGTAAAACGGTCCATCGGTAGTTGCCTCACAACGGGTCTATCTCAAAAAGATCACCGACAGTGGACCTACCGAAAGTAACAACTAACAAGGCTCAGAATTGTAACGAATTACGATGTTGCCATTGCCATTCCTCGTGACCTGTCTCATCACGTACGCAATAAGTACCACGAAAATTGCTAAAATTAGGAATATATATTTTTTTGAGGATTCAACAAAATTAGAAGAATACACACGGAAAAAAAAAAAAGAAATCACATCGGTATATATAAACATTTGTGATCTACAGATTTTCTATCATCTTTTCTCCGATCGCTGGATCTTGAGTATCTAGATTTTCTCATCTCTCTCTCTCTCTCTCTCTCTGTCGCTTTTGCGAAGAAGAAGCCTGTCTCGGTGGAGTGCATTTGTAGTTCTTTTAAGAACCTAGGGTTTCTCAAATTCTTCGATCGGGTTTTGGTTTCTGGGATTTCTAATCCTGGTTTTGTGATTTCGAAGAATTGCCATTTTCTTTGATCACTTAATTTTTTTTTTTTTTGAGATCTCCTCTGAGATCATATTGAGGGGGTTTTTAAGTTGCTGAGTTTTGGATTAAGAAACTGAGGAGGAAGACGATAGGGTTGTTGAGCGGTATTGTTCTCTGATTTGGTCGAACTTGCTCACCTTTCTACTTATTTGGTTGCTGAGAAAATCAGCCCTTTGTGCTTATCTTTCCTTTTTCTCGCCCTTTGTGTTTGTTTGAAACCTCCGGGAAGACTCGGCTTTTATTTTCTTTGAAAGAGGATGCAACAAGGTCAGGGGAAGAAGGTTGGTCTCTCGCTCGATTTTCTCATTCTTCTGCAAAATGTTATTGAATCTGAGTATCTTAGTGGATGTGATTCATCGGAGATCTACGCTTCAGCATCTCAGAACTGATGATGAGTCCTTTTTAATTTTGTTTTTCTTGGCATAATTTTACTGGATTTTGATTAATGTTGTGCTGTTTCTTTGCTTTGGTGATCAAACAGAACATGAAAGAGATGGAATTTTTCACCGAGTACGGTGATGCCAACCGTTATCAGATTCTTGAAGTCATTGGGAAAGGAAGCTACGGGGTTGTTTGTGCGGCTATTGATACACATACTGGAGAGAAAGTCGCCATAAAGAAGATCAATGATGTATTTGAACATATCTCTGATGCTCTCCGTATCCTCCGTGAGGTCAAGCTTCTCAGGCTCCTAAGGCATCCAGATATTGTCGAAATCAAAAGCATCATGCTTCCACCTTCGAAGAGGGAGTTCAAAGACATTTTTGTTGTGTTTGAGCTCATGGAATCAGACTTACATCAAGTCATCAAAGCCAACGATGACTTGACACGGGAGCACCACCAGTTTTTCCTTTATCAGATGCTTCGTGCCTTGAAGTATATGCATACAGGTGGATTTTTACTTCTTTTTTCCCTCTCAAATTTTCGCTGTAACTCGTGAACTCATAATTAACTGGATTCCGTTTGGGTGCAGCTAATGTTTACCATCGTGATCTTAAACCGAAGAACATACTGGCAAATGCAAACTGCAAGTTGAAAGTCTGCGACTTTGGACTAGCAAGAGTGTCGTTCAATGATACGCCTACAACAGTCTTTTGGACGGTCTGTAGCCTTGTCGCCACCTTTCTGTTAATTATTTTATTCAGTTTTGGTAATCTCTACAGTGTGTTTGAATTTCCTTCTCTGTCTTTCTTGTTCCAGGATTATGTTGCCACAAGGTGGTACAGAGCACCTGAGCTCTGTGGATCATTCTGTTCTAAGGTACTGGTTATTCTTCTTCTTCTTCCTTGTATGCTTTTTGCCTCTTTCTGTGTGGTTGTAAATGTTATAGGTCTGGTGTAGAATCTATGTGGGACAGTGTTAGAGATATGACTGGTATAACTCTCTCGAAAGTTAAAAACCTCAACTAACACTTGTGTTTGGCTATGCCCGTTTAAGTTGTTTCTTTTCGCAGCTTATATGGTCAATAGTCTGACTGGCAGTTTTTATCTTTTGCAGTATACTCCAGCTATTGACATTTGGAGCATTGGCTGCATCTTTGCGGAGGTATTACTAGGGAAGCCTTTGTTTCCTGGAAAAAGTGTCGTCCATCAGTTAGAGTTGATTACCGATCTTCTTGGCACACCAAAATCAGAGACCATTGCTGGGGTATGTTCTTTTTGCTTC
Source organism: Alliaria petiolata (assembly GCA_020283515.1). Lineage (NCBI taxonomy): Eukaryota > Viridiplantae > Streptophyta > Magnoliopsida > Brassicales > Brassicaceae > Alliaria > Alliaria petiolata. The sequence goes on along the minus strand of JAHZTW010000002.1, from coordinate 11,716,528 downwards.
CACATTACCAAGTTTCTTTTTTGGTTGCTGGGAGGATACATGCATAACTAATAATGTATCTTAAACGCAGGTTCGAAATGAAAAAGCTAGAAAATACTTGGGCGAAATGAGGAAGAAAAATCTTGTCCCCTTTTCGCAAAAGTTTCCCATCGCAGATCCTTTAGCATTGCGCCTTTTGCAAAGACTGTTGGCTTTTGATCCAAAGGATAGGCCGACTGCTGCAGAGGTGCTTTTTTCTTTCATTTCTCTTGCTAATAGATTCATTATGCCCTCCTCCTTAGAACAACTGGCTTGCTTCTATTACAGAAGGCTCTTGTTCGTATTTCAGCTCCCTTATATGGTGATGTGTGATGTTATTTGACAGGCGCTGGCTGATCCTTACTTTAAGAAACTTGCTAAGGTTGAAAGAGAGCCTTCTTGTCAGCCAATCTCGAAGATGGAATTTGAGTTTGAAAGACGAAGGTTGACAAAGGATGACATTAGAGAGCTCATATACAGGGAGATACTAGAATACCATCCACAGCTGCTCAAGGATTATATGAACGGATCTGAAGGCTCAAGTTTCTTATATCCTAGGTTTCTACTTCCTCTTTTGAACCATAGTCTATATGTCTTCCTTTCGTAGCAAAATAAGTGTGTGACCTTAAACTAAACTCTGTTTATTCAATTTTTCGCTGATCGATTGGTTTTGACATTGCAGTGCCATTGGTCATCTGAGGAAACAGTTTGCGTACCTGGAAGAAAATAGCGGCAAAAGTGGGCCAGTCATACCTCCAGAGAGAAAGCATACTTCACTGCCACGGTATGTTTTCTCTTCCGTTCATATCAACCGCGGATAACATACATCTCTTTTTGATGCAGTATGGAACGTGTCATTAATTTCTGCATCTTCATCTCCGTAGGTCTACAGTTCAGTCCAGTGTAGTAACCTCCAATGCTCAACCTGGCGTGAATGCACCAGAGAGTCGACGTGTTTCTTTCGAGCCTTCAAGAAATGGAGTAGTTCCATCAACTTCCACAAATTCATATAAACCTTTAGGACCTCCTCCAAGAGTACCATCAGGTAAAAATCACAATCTATAAATCTGTGCAAGTGTTTGACTTTTTCTCTGGGGCTGAAAAGTTTTAGCTATCTCCCATCAGTTGATACCACAGATAGAGATACGGTATTCTTCTCAGACTAAATCGCCTTCCTTGTGTTTTAACAGGTAGACCAGGCCGTGCTGTGGAATCATCTGTAACTTATGAGAATGACAGGAACCTCAAAGAGCTGTCTTATGATGCAAGGACATCATACTACAGAAGCACGGTACTCCCTCCACAGACCGTATCTCCTAACTGTTTCTTCCATCCAAACACCATGAACCAAGAGAAGCGCGGTGGTATAGAAGCTGCTTCTCAGCCAAAACCGCAGTTTATCCCCACCCAATGCAACTCCGCGAAGCCAGCTGAGCTGAACCACAAGGTGGGTATTGATGCTAAGCTGTTGCAGGCACAATCCCAATATGGTCCTGCTGGAGCCGCTGCGGTTGCAGTAGCAGCACACCGAAACGTAGGCACGGTTGGGTATGGCATGTCTTAGAATTAGCAGTTTGTTGGTGTCAGGTGATTTGATTGCCAAAACCTCCCCTCGTTAGTCGTTATGTAATGTAAGTATTATTCGATCAGACCTGATTTGAATACATTTGAGATTGTAATAATAATAAAAAAAAGGTTCAGTTTTAACCCCACCAAACGTCTCGGTGAAAGCCAAATGTGCTCTTGGAATCTGATCTGGTAAGCCTGGATCATCCAGGTGATTTCTGTGGTAATCTTTGCTGAAAGAATTTAAGATTTGGGTCCCATTGTTCTTCCTTATGTGACAAAAAAACAAAGGATGTCAAAAGAAGAAAAAAGAATGTTAATCCGTAATTGGTCTCTTGGCTAATAATAATACAGAGCAATGACCAAAGAATTTACCATGTCCTCAAATGTTATTGGTGCCCAGATTTTCTAGTCCGTAAATGATTGTCTTTCGCACAACACAATTGCTAAATTATACTCGAAGGTCAAAAAAATAGATTATATTCAATAGTTATAGAAAGAAGGATCTGATGTCTACCCAAAATTACTCGTAGTCGTCGAGCCGCATATACTCATGACTACCCATATGAGAAGTCAACAGACTTAACCAAGAGTGGATAGATTCATATTCCTGGTGAGTCTTATCGCCGGTAAAGAACGTGTGAACGCTATTCTTGAGCTCAATCCAGCTGCTACCTGGTGTCTTCTTCACATTCCGTCGTTTCATTGCGGCTCTAACGCCCAACACTTGCTCGTATTTCCCAGCTTCCACATACATATTAGACATCAATACATAACCGCCGCAATGCTCTGGCTCAAGCTCATATAGCCGTTTTCCTGCCACCTGTGCGAGATATGTGTTCCCGTGGAGGCGACATGATGACAATATTGATCTCCAGACAACCGGATTTTCCCTCACGGGCATTGTTACTGCTAACTCATATGCTTCCTCTAGCTTGCCTGCACGGCCAAGCATGTCTATCACACAAGTGTAGTGATCACTTGTTGGGACAATGTTATATACTGTCTCCATCTGTGCCAGAAATCTTCGCCCTTCGCTCACGAAGCCCGAGTGGCTACATGCTTGTAGCAACCCAACGAATGTGATTTCATCGGGTTTGACACCGGCTTTGCACATACGTGAGAACATATCCAAAGCTAACTCACCGCAGCTCTGCACACCATAACCATTAATCATGATATTCCAAGAAGCTGAGTCTTTGTTCCTCATCGTGTCGAAAACCGTTTGTGCATCCTTCAAGTCCCCGCATTTCGCGTACATGTCCATCAAAGAATTGTTTATGAATTCATCATTGGAACTACGGTTTAAAAGTCCATTGACGATCATGTAGCAATGAATCTCTCTGCCCTGCTTCAATGCAGCTAGACGACCGCAAGTGGGGAGAACGGTTGTCAATGTAACAAGATCAGGTCGGATTTCGGAACATAGCATCCTTTTGAACAAGGATAAAGTTCCATCATGATCACCACAGTAGTCATGAACACATAACACCGAGTTCCACGTAAATATGTCTCTCTCATGATCCATTGCTTCAAATATCTTGCTTGCTTCCTCTAGCCATTTACTCTTTCCATACATATCAATCAAGGCATTTGACACAACAATTCCAGAATCAAATCCCGTTTTCACACCAAGGCCATGGATCGATCTACCATTGTCAAGATCTCCTAACACAGTGAATGCTGATAAGACGCCTTTGATGGTGTGCCTACTCAGGGCTACTCCTTCTTCACGCATTTTACCGAAGACTATTAAAGCTTCCTCAAATCTAAAAATCTGCGAATACCCAATAACCAAAGCATTCCAAAGCACACTGTCATCTCTCTCAGGCAATTCATCGAACACCTTCTGTGCATCCTTCATTAACATGAACTTCAAGTATGAATTCATTAAGGCACTCCCCACATAACGATCGGAATCAAATCCAAGTTTAAACGCCAACCCGTGAACCTTTTTGACATCAGAAGTCTCCATAGCATCGCTTCCTTTGAGCATACTTGGAAATGTATACTTTTCAGGGAAAACTCCCTTAGCTCTCATTTCTCTGTACATCTCAATCGCATCGAAAGGAGACCCATTCACCACAAACCCAGAAATAATGGCGTTATAACCAAACACGTCGCGCTCGGATCCACCAGAGACCGAGATCGCGCGCCGCATAAGACCACACTTAGCGTACATGTTGACGAGGCTCGTGACGGCGCGGGGCGAATCGTCGAGAAACCCTTTTCTAACCATGAAGCCGTGGACCTGCTGTCCGGAGACGGCGTCGTTTCGCTGCGCACACCGTTGCAATGCGGCGATACATGTAGCAACATTGTGGTACTCGTGTCTCTTCGGCTGTTCTTCGATTTGCCCGGAAACTGTGGAATACAAAGATGCTAAAGCAGAAGGCTTTATAGCGGCGAAGAAATCTGAGTTTCGCGAGAGAAACCTCGGAGTTCCTACAGAAAGATTTTGAATCTCGATTCGTAGAAAGAAGACGGTCATGTTTTTTCGCTCCACGAGTAAAGAGGATTATATTTGAAATGGAGCGTTATATACAGCATTAAAAAATATTCCGGAACAGCGTGGGAATAAAAAAATGATCATTAACGTTAATGGGCTTACATATAATAGAAAAGAGGCCTTTTGAGAAACAAGGCCCATTTAAGCTATTAATGTTGTAGAAAGTCCCATATCGGCTAAGGTGAAGGAGGGAGCTGCGTTTATATATCGTTAGAGCCGAATACATGATTGTCCCTTCGGGGACGCGGTGTCCTTCGTGAGAATTGGTCCCAGTTTTTTTTCAAAAAAAAAATCTTCAAATAGAATTCTTCTTCTTCTGTGTTTCGATTCTCCAATTTTGTTTTTCATTTTCTGGAACTGTAAATGAAGTTTTGGATGCTAGTCTGGGGTCTAATGCCACGAGTCTAACATGATTTGGACAGCAAAATCACAGAACATGATCATCATCACATAAAACAGAAGAGATACAATGAGGATGGAATTAGATTGACCAAGTTTTAGCGTTGCACAACTTAAAAACAATTCAAACGTAGAACATAACATAGCCTTGAGAAAAGAACATAAACTTAGACAAGCATTAAGCACCAGCTAATCACTGATCACATAACCATGAAATAAACAAAAAACGTTTTAAAACAATCAAAATGATTAAGAAGCTTCAGATTTGCAAGCAAATGAATGATGATGATGACCCTCTCAGCTTTCTGCTACTTCTTATCTTCATTTCTGGCAACAATCTTGTACTTCCCACTTTCCTGTTGCTGACAAACAAAACCCATCATTAAAACTGAGCCTTAAACATAAATTACACAACTAACAGAAACAAACTGGAGATAAGTATGATGCAAATCTTACCCTTTCCCACAGTTTGGTATGCTCATTGCAGAAACCAACAACAATACCACCAGTCTTCTTGCCTTCGCGATACTCGATGCAATGATCTTCCTTCAACCCGCAAGCAACGTGGAAAGCCAACTGACATTTCATCTCCGAACACTCGATAACACACCCGCGTCTAATCTTGCACAAATAACACCTATCTTTCCATCTCTTACTCGGTATCTCGCTGCAACAAATCCCTTCCCTTCCTTCAGGATCCTCAAAGTAGACTTCCGGCACAAACAACGAGCAAATGATGTGAGCCCATCGACCATCCTTTGTGGGTTTCATTGCTCCACCTTTGGTTGTACACAAGCAGCAGGAGAAGAGTTTTCCCCGGCTCTTAGATGAACGAGATGCGATACACTGTCTGCAGAACCAATCGCCTTCTGGGATAGCCTTAACAAGAGGGTTCCCATAACACGAAGCATGAACCATTAAATCACAACCATCACAGAACACGATTGGATTTGATGGTTCACCGTCTGTGCTTTGACATACAGCACACATAATGCCATCTTCTTCTACTTCTTCATGCTCACAGTGACCACTACCACTAACACAATCTTCTTCTTCTTCTTCTTTCTCTAATTCTCTATCAGACAGATCCAAAACTGTTTCTTTCCCTAGAGGATCAATATTCTCTTTATCATCGTCATCGTCTACTTCTAAACTCGATTCAAACCTTACGGATCCCTTTTTCTCAATCCCGTTCTCCTCAACAGAAGGCTTATACTCAATATTCAGATCAAAAGGCGAAAAGGGATTACCGGAGAGCAGATCGGGATCAATCGCCCAAATCCTTTTCTTCGCCGGCAGACAACGGTAGGTGGGGTTAGAGTTCTCGCCATCGTCATCGTAATCAGCGCGAGTATGCTTCCTCTTCTTCCCCGGCAACTGCGACGACTTCACCTCCGATTGACTCCTTGCTAGCTGCGGCTGCGCACGTTCCAGATCTCGCTGCATCAATCTTAGTCTTTTGAGAGGAGGCAAATCCTGAAACTGAGCATCCATGGCTTCTACTTCAGATCTCTGGGTTTACTGAAGAATTAGGGGTTGTGTGAACAGTCGTAGATCTCAAAGTAGTTAAAAGGGCAATCGAAATCATTACTTTGCCGCCTGAATTTTTTCGGAAATGGTGTTTAGTGAAACAGTGCGTGGGAAAGAACACCCGCGAAATTTCTGGAAATTTATTCTCTTTGAAAATTTCATTAATTTCTTCATTCTTTCCCCATCAACCGAAAACAAAATTAGAATTTACCCGCCATTTTTTTTGTTACATCGGCGGGGAAGTGATTTAATTGGTCTGAATTAGGGCCCATTTGGATATTAATGGGCTTAGTAAAAAAAAAAAACTGTGCGCTTATCCGTTTTTCTTAATCAACAACACTCTAATATTTTATTGGGTTGTTCACAATCAAAATCATATGCATACCAAAAATCAGAGCAACGTTACAAAAGGGAGGGGGCTTCTTTGCTTTAATTTCATGAGTTGTAAAAGGGACGACTTTAACATTTTCATCGATGTCCTTGTCCTTGTGGCTGCTGCTGTTGCTGCTGATCGTAGCCACCAGCCCACGCAGCGGGTGGTCCATAAGGAGGAGGATAATAGCCTTCAACGCCTGCCTGTGCCTGAACCAGCATTGTCATCATCATATTAGCACTTTACTTTAGATGTGTGTATGTATGCATGCACCTAAAACTACAAGAAGAGGAGATATGTGGAGATAGTTGTCGTTCATTTAGATATTCTGTAAGTTGTCCTGTCACATGTTTCATCGACCACAGATCCATTGTTGGTATAATAAGTCCATTGAGCCAGTTCTGGACCTCTGGTTACAACAGATGGACTTGTTTGAACCTTAGGCTCTATCTACTACTATTGGCTAATGTAGTTTGGTTCATATCCAAGATTCAAAATTCAAACAAGTGTGAAACTGTCTAAGACCTGTCTCTTATACACATCTAGATGTGTATAAGAGACAGGATATAGGTTTCATCGACCACAGATCCATTGTTGGTATAATAAGTCCATTGAGCCAGTTCTGGACCTCTGGTTACAACAGATGGACTTGTTTGAACCTTAGGCTCTATCTACTACTATTGGCTAATGTAGTTTGGTTCATATCCAAGATTCAAAATTCAAACAAGTGTGAAACTGTCTAAGACATAAATGGTGAATTCAGGCATATATCTTGCTTAATTTAACCATAGCACACGCAATGCTCTTCTTGGTAAACACCAAAATATAGAATCCCACGAGAAATGAATAAAAGTTAGAAAAATTTACAACTTACTGGATTCATGCCATAGTAGGGTTGGTAAGGATTCACAGGATACCCAGCCTCATGATTACCATAGCCACCACCATAACCAACTCCACCTGATCAAAAACACGATTTTTGTTTTAATTAACTATAGATTTGCTAGTAATTGTTTGTCCTTCCAACTTGTGCAATTAATTGACATTGTGATGATGATTCATAGTTGTTCAAGTTTTACCATACCAGGATTCCCAACGGCACCAGTTGCGTAAGCTCTATTTTCTGAGTTCGCAATCTCTGCTCGAAGCTTCTCCAGTTCCCGAGCCATTGCAACTAATTTGTGCTCCATAACTTTGCCGTGCTCGTAGTTTTCCGCATACCCTTTCTTCTCATAATCAATAGCCGCTCTACGAAACAGAATATCACACAGCTTAAATACACATTAACATCAAGATGAACAAAGGCAAATCTAAAACAAAAGACTGGTCAAAACCTTGCGCGTTGCAGCTCTTGCTTTGTGTTCTCAATTTCTGCAGTTAGTGTTGGTATCTGCTGCAAATCCGCTGTGAGTCTAGCCAGATCTTGAGTCATCAAATGAACCTGGCTCATTAGTTCCTGCCTGCTCGAAGTAAACTCTTTGATATCTGCACGGACCTTCTGAATCTCGGCTCGCGTGGCATCTACTTCACGCAGTTCCATTTCGGATCGCAAAGATTTGTCATACATCTCCCTCATCATTATATCTTCCTCGGCTCTCAAGGAATCAATGTAATGCATCATTCGCTGCAGCTCATGCTGAGCAACTTCTAGTTCCTGTTTGAGCGCAACATGAGTTGCAGCCAGCCTCTGGTTATCAGCAAGTAAGCCCTGCACATCTTGATTTTGAACAGCCATACGATCCTCCATGATTGAAAGATGTTGAGGAAGACCTCTTGGATCCACTCTGAACTGGGTTTCCCTACTGTCATCTATCATAGAGGGACGAGGAGGAGGCACTGGTCCTCCCAAGCCTCTAACGAAAGGCGGTTGGTTAACCGGAGCTTGCAAGCCGCTGTAAGATCCACCCTTCATCGAAGGAGGAGGAGGTCCCCGATTTCTTCCAGACATTACGCTCTGATCTTAGAATTGCTGGAATCTCGTTCAAATCTGCTAAACGAAAGGAAAAATTCTCTAGGATCACGCGCTGACCTTCGGCGATTGCAAACCCTTAACGAACAACAAAAAGCCTTCTCACCGGAGAAAAACAAATTAGGGTTCCTGAGAAATCCCCCTGTTCATCAAATTGGAGATCGATCAACTCAAAACTCTTCGAAGAATGTTCGTTCGCAGAATTGTATAAATTCCGATTGCTCCAGAGGAATCAAAACCCTCCAAAATTCCAATTCGCCGGGAGTGGATAGAGCGGAGGTCGCTTAACAAATAGTAATATTTCGAATTACTCCTTTTACGTTAATGTATTTACAGAATCTCCCAATTCATCTTTGCACCCATTTACTTCGGCATTTTCAATTTGCTCCTTCATCTTTAATTCGTGGTCCCAGAGGTCCCATAGATCCACCCAAGAAGAACATTAAACAAACCTTGTGTGGCTCGTGATGTCATAAAAACCTTCTGTCCCTACAAAGCTACCGTAATGTATTAGTCCATAACAAACGAAAACAAACCATTCAAGTAACCATTTATATTCATTTCCATGAACAAAAAAAAAATTAACAATTGTTTTCTAATTCTGTATATGCACAAAGGTATTTTTTATATAGACTACAACGGGCAACGGCTACAGTTTATAGCCAACATGATAATTAAATCACCAAGTGAACGTGAGATGTCGGATTTAATTGAGGGGCGAAGAAAACTATATGGTATAAATATCATAATGATGGACAATGAATTTATAACGGTGGAGTTCACATGAAGCTCACCATTTTCAACTATATACTTTTCTCGCTCTTTACTCTCCAATTTCTCTAAAAAAAGACCAAAGACAAAAACAATGGAAGCCTTGTGGAAGCTGGAGGACAAACTGAAGCTAACGACGAAAGAAGCGGTCGTGATCTTGGTCGGAACAGCGGCTGCAGTGACGCTCCTCTGCACGGCGGCAGCGTTTCTCAACCGCAACTCTCGAGGAAAGCGAGTAGCAGACGCGGAGTGGGCGTCCGAGACAGCGGTTGGGGCAAGAACAATGGAGGAAAAGAGGAGTTGTAAGTGGAGCAAAGTGAAGAGAAGGTTGATGGGTTCTTTTTGTTGGAGCTCTGCAGCTAAGTGGGTGGAGATGGAAACGCGGACGCCGCGGCCATTGCTTGCGGTTAAAGAAAGGAGTCTTAATGCGGTTGATCCGGTTTGGCAGCGACCGATTCTGATGGGTGAGAAATGTGAGTTGCCGCGGTTTAGCGGTTTAATATTGTATGATGAACGCGGCCTACCGCTTCATCATACTCAACCTCAAGAACAAGTCAATGTAAGTTTCTCTTCTAATCTTTTTTGTTTTCTATAGCAAACAACAACAACAACAAAAAAAAGTGTTTTTATAGTCAGAGATTGGCATAAGTTCTTGTTGTTGCTTTGTAGGTACACCAAAGTTCTTTGGTACGAACAACTCTGAGAGATTTGCTTTGACAGTGGTTTTCTCTGCAAGGAAGTCTCTTGTAGTTTCGTGCACTACGAGTTAATGAAAGGTAATATCCCAAAAAAAAAAAACATGTTTGTGTAAACAATGTCTTATCTGATGTAGAGGCGAATCTTCTTCCTTTCTTTGGTGTGTTTTTTGATTATTTAGAGAGAGACAAAGAAATCAACGTCTTATAAACAAACACTTTGCTACAAATAGATGCAAATTATCTTTCTTTTTTGTGTTTTTGACTGCTTGGAGGGACAAAGAAAGCACAAGATCTTATGAACAAACAAATAGAATAATCTTCAAAAACAAACAATATATGGACACTGTTCTTCACATATCAACCCACCAGATATAATTTCATCACCAAGAACCAAAACTCACAGCAGAGAATCTGTTGTGTGTGGCGTCTTCTCCTGATAATCTTCAGCAAGTGAGCCATCAAAAATGAAAGAAGAAAAAATAATCTCCGTCTTTTGATCATGACAGAAGCAGAGACGATAAAACATCTTAACGCCATGACAGAAAGAAAGCCGGTAGATATAGTCACAAGGAGCTATACAAAGTAGACGACAGCTACAAATAATCTTTGTATGTAACCACAATTTTTTTTTTTTCTTTCCCCAAACTGTAGATTAGCTTCTTTGCGCGAATCTCACACATAAGAAACAATCAAAGGCTCTTTTGTTTCTTCCGCTATAGAATTCCTGTGGTAGTAACAGTACAAAGACAACTGCACAATACCAAGAATCGTTCCTATTCCATTCGGTGTCTGAGTTTTAAAAAAAAAAAAACATTAATACTCACTCTAAAAGAAACAACACAAACTGCAAAAGCAAATATTGAAGAGAAGCAACTTACATAAACAAAGGCGTCGCTGTTGAATAACCCGTAGAGGAAGAAGGAAGCGCTCATCAAGAAAGTCGATAGAGAGAGATAAAACGGCATAAACTCAACGCTTTTAGTCTGAATCACTAGGTTCTGCAAAAGACCAGACAAGTCAGGGCAATCAAGAAAGCTTGCACACATGAAAATTATTTGGTTGACGTTTGTGGGAACTTACGATAACAAACAAAGGCGAGGCAAACATCGAAACAAGAGAACCGCAGCTCAAGAAACCGACAAAGTACCATCTCGTGAGCTTTCCAGGTATCTGCAAACTTCCAGCTACGATCAATCCAGCCACAGCAAACACCACGAGAAGCAAAACAAGCATCCTCATCTGCCATGAATCAAGATCTTGATTAGGAAACAAACAGCAGCAATTTGGCGAACTTTATCGTGTGAATAAAGGTAAAAAATCAATCAAGAAACCTTGTTCTTCTTGTCTGTATGCATGATGAAGAGGATAATGTAACAAAGCTGAAAAGTGGCTCCAACGGAATTCACAGTCATAAGCATGAAATTGCTGTGGGATATGAAAGGTGTTCCGTACCAAAGGCAGATCAAGCAGTTTAAGAGAGCGTAAATGTATGGTAAACCCGAGAATTGCTCGGTCGATCTGTTCCTCATGATTCTCCTAAACGTTGGCCTGAAAATAAAACAGAGAGACACACAATTGAGAAAGAGATCTGTGAAGTCCATAGAGAAAAAAAAAGAAAACTAAGTTTAATACAAGGAATGAACAAGTTGAGTAAGTGATGAAGAAGAAGAAGAAGAACTCACATTGGTGAAACGAATAGCCCAAATGCAAATATGTTGCCTGAAACAGAACAAACGATGCAACGGTAATAGGCATCAGTTCGGTTTATAAAGAAGCAGATTTCTTGTTTTCTCTGGTGAAATTGATCAGAAACAACATTTTGAATCTCTTATTAAGTTTGTTTCAGGGGCAAAGAAGACGGAGATGAAGAAGACAAATGCAGACCAAAAATGGCCAAACATATATCTTGATTTGGGGATATTCATGGCAACTAAGCCAGATCCACCGTATTAAAAAAAAAAAAAGAATCTAAATTTTGGGGTTTTATCCCCAAATTAGCTTAAGACTTACCAAAACAAAATCCAGTTGATAGATTTAAAAACAGATTAAAGCTTTTTACCTGCGATTCCGGCAATTTCTTTCCACATGGAGAAAGAACCATCGAAAGCAAGGAAATCCATGAGAAGCTTCCGTTTTTTTTTCTTCTTAGAACAACAAAAGCTTCAGCTTTTCGTCTTTGCTCTGTTCTGTTCTGTTCTTTATGGAGGCAGAATTTTGTAAAAAAAGAGAGAACTAATAGAGAGACTAGTAAATGGGATTTGTAATAGAAGACTTTTCTTTAAAGAGCACGAAGCAAAAGATTGAATTCGTACGACTATATATATATATGCGGTCGAGATTTGGCTGTGTCTTCTGTCTACCATCTTCCGAAAGTTGAAAGCAAAACAAAAATGTCGTAAAAGTTACATATTTGTTGACAAATTCCGATATTAGATATGAAAACTGTAAAACAGTGCTCAGCATCATCTAATATAATACTAGTAGTTATATTATATAAGTTTTCTTAATTTGACAACTATAAAATATCAACTAAAAAACAAAAGATTGGTTTTCTTGTGCTCCGGATTCAAACCCCTTTGGACGAAGCTATATTTTTAAAATCATAATGTAGAAAGAGGTAATTCCGGATACTGAGAGAGATTACGTGTAGGTACAGAACTTTCACAATTAATTCAAAAAAAAAAAAAATTCAGTTTCAGAAATATTCGGAAATTATATTGCAAAATGTGAAAAGGATGCACGAGGGAGGGAGAAAGCGTAAATGTCATCTTGGTTTGGCCTAAGCTCAAAAGTTGCTGCTCCCTGTCGACATTGGTCTCCACTTGATTATCTAAGATAAACTGCTGGCCAATCAAATTTTTCCCTTTTTTGGATTGAGTTTTTTCGTTTTTTTTTGTGGTCTACATGTGACTATCACTTACACACGTTTTTTTAAAACGATAAAAGGATTTAAATAGGAGTGTAACATTTGGTCGTCGTGTGTTCCATTTCAACAAGCTGTCGTGAGCCGTGGCCCCAATGCATGTGTCTCGCGCTGAATCGCTCGCTAATATCCCGAGAATGACAAATCCAATGGGAGGCGTAAATTATGTAATTATGAGAGCGTGATTGCATGGATAATCATATTTCCTTCGTTTCAAGTTTAAAATTCGTTTAGTTCAAAAAAAAAAAGTTTAAAATTCGATTATTACCGTACGTAGAAAAGTCTAAAGTTCTATCGTTTAAAAAAAGTAAAAAAAAAATGTTTTAAAAAAGTTTAATACTATTGTTTACTTCTAAAGCTCTATCGTTCAAGAACAACACATAAATTTAGAAAGTGTATTTCAAATTTTATTACCGTAAGTAGAAAAGTATAAAATCTATTTTTATATTTTTATGAAACAGAGAAAATGCTTTCTAAACAAAAATGTTAAAAGTAAAATATATTTGAATATTTTATATTTGAAGGCCATTTAAGAGAGGGATAAAATAGTCTTAGAACGTGTTGTGTGATTTAGCATTCAATTAACAATCTAATATAGAACACATGTTATTTTATTTTATTTTGGTTAAAAGAACACATATTTTTTTTTATATAAATTTAAATTAGTTATATTCTACAACATTTAGTTCTGTTAAAAATTATGAACTTCTAATGCAAAATCAATTGACAATCAATGAATTGGCACATATATCGTCTAATGTCTTATTACATTTTTGATATGGATTATTAAGGATTAAGGATTGAGTTTATGATTAAGGATTTGTTTTGTTTTGCTTTTTTTTAATTGATTGTTTTGTTTATGCTTTAAAAGGTTGTGGCTTAAACGTTTTGTCCAAATCTATTGATAGACTTCCGTGGCGAGGGTTGATGAATATAGAAATTGGACATTGAATTTTGAATATTAAACCATCAGGAAGATGACTGAAAAGCTTGTACAGTTGTACTCAAACGCGGTTCATATGTAATCTTTTTTTATTAAATAGTATATACTAGCATCTAATAATGTTCTCAACCTTATCTGTTGTAGTCTTTTTTGTTATACAAGTATTTGATTCTCTTGACTTTAATAATCATACATCCATGTTCTCAACCTTAATATTGACCAATCGAATACAAATATAGAATATCTGATTTGTTAGACGTGTGACAAATGGCGTTTAAATGTATTTATCTCTTTATAAGTAATCAAGAAGGTTACATATGTCTAATGAAACTTTTGTGTGTGTGGTTAAGCCAGTCGTTTTATTGATTAAAACTTCAAAACGAAGTAGTTCCAAGAGCACTAGTGGCTCTTTAGAGAAATAATCTGCCAAATTGTTGGCTAATTGAGGAATAAAATCAAAGAAAATAGATAAAAACAAAAAGTTGGTAGCGATCATATATACGAATATATAGCGTATAGCCGTGGAGGATTCCATGGAGCTCGTTTCTTGTCTCTACATTGATGAACAGTTGCGAGTCACAGAGGAATTGAACATCATGGAAACTTTGTTCCATCATAGCTGGAGCACCTGCTAGAGATGGATTCCATATGTATACATATTTAAAACTTTACATTTCTGGATTCCAATATTATTTCAACGGACCTGCATCTGCATGTAATGTTATATTACCCGGGATGAAAAATTCCAAATATGTTAAAACTTTAAAGAATAACTTAATTAGATCTAAGTGAAAAGAAAAGAAAAACTTAAATCAGATCTTGGATTTTAGTCGTCATCCAAGAAACATTAGATTTTATTCGTCTTAAATAATCAATATATATATATTTTCTAAAATTATAATCAACTAGGACTTGATTAATTAAAGCCATGTCGCTGAATTTCTTCACAAGTGGGGGTTTTCTATTAAAAGCGAAGGTGCGCGATCTATCTATACAAAAGCGTGGGACAACTAATCTTTTCCTAACGTTACGCAAATATCACGAGTACAACTTTTGTATTAATCAAATATATATCTTTCGCTACTTGCTACTGTGTATTGGTTTAAATAAGTGATTTAATCGATGTTTTTTTTTTTAATCCAATTAGTATAATTGAAAAATGTATCTTTCACTGAAAATTAAATATCCCGATATAGCTTCCGTCTTTCCAAAATACTAGCTATTTATAAAATTTATCATAAATCTTTGTGATAATTTTTTACATGAGACTGTAAGTCTGTAACTACAAAATTCACCTGACTCGAACATAGGACTCACCGGGACTAGACGAGGTAACAAAAATTACCAACTCAAATAACCATATGAAAAAGATATGATTTAATAAAAGGTTTACATATAATTACAAATAGTACAGTATAATTTACCAACTTTTACGTGAGCTATGGAAAAATTATGAAATCCGAGATGTAATCATTAATCAAGGGTTGATCAGACGTAGAAATTAATAGATCGTTTACGTAAACATCAAGACGTGTATGATAGAGTATTGATGATTTGTAAACGCCAGATCTGACCATTTATTTCAGTCGTTATAAGGGAAAACAAAACACATGTGTTATATATACACGTGGACGATAATAATGGATATGGAAAATGAACAGCCCCCCCCCCCCCCCCAACTCCGTACGTAAAGTGCCATTTGCGCTGCAAATACTGATCCTCAACTACATTGTATTCTTTTATTATATATATATATATATATCTTTTCCAAACACTTTTTTTTTTTGAACCTTATCTTTCCAAACACTTATGACTTATCTAAACGAAATTGATCACGTACCCCTCTTTTTTTTGTTTTGTTTAACGTCAAAATGATAATGTACTCTAGTTAACGTTATTTTTCTACATATGTATTCCATCTCTCTTTAACCGAATCCCTTTTTAATATACTCGTGACTTAAAAGTCTAAGGCCCATTAATGATAACAAACCTTATTTGCTAATCAGTAATAACTAAGGCCCAAAAACGGCCTAGTACGGTCAACCGGTCACGTAAAACCCGAAGCCTCGTTCTCGTCGATGTGGTCGAATATAGAAGGCATCAGAGCGTAAATATGTAGCATTTATTTGCAATCAATGACTACTTCTGTTTTTCTTTTAGTATTTAGTTTTTCAGTTAAGTTCTCGACGTTATAAAGAATAAAAGAAAACTGATTTTTATTTTATTCCGAAAATTATGATGTTTTATGTTTGTCCAATTGTCCAGCAGCATACGTTCTTTTTGCCAATTTCTTTTTCTATAGTAAAATTTTTATAAGTAGAAACGAGAAATTGGGAAACCGAAACTCATGCGGACATAAAGAAATTTCTGCGTTGCCTATATTTTCGGTTAGTAATGTTTAACAATAAAACAATTTTGACGTAATTAATTAAAACAAGGGACCAAAAAAAAACTACTCTAAAAACTGTACCGTAATTTTGAAATGGTAGTAATGGCAATTTGGTCATTTGAAAGTCCGCTGGTTCTCCGTAACTGTCTCAAATTAAAAGAGGGCTTACTGTTTTCTGACGCTCGTTAGATTCTTCCTTCCCTCTCTTTCTTCTTCATTCTTCTCCTCTTTTCGTCTTCACTCTTAATTCCATTGATCTCTCCCTCCCTGTCCTCCAATTCTCCCTCTCTACAAATATCGACACATTCTTCAAGTCTACAATTCTGATCCGGATCGAGCAGGTACGTATCCCAACTGTTTCTGTTTCCCAATTCTGTTTACTCTCTGAGCTTATTCGTGAATGTACGACGAGGTTGTGCTGCGTTTTTTTTTGATGGTATCGTTGACATGTTTTGAGGGTTTCTCGTTGGGGTTCTCTGATCTGTGATGCTTGTTTATCGTTTTGCCGTTGGATCTGCTGCTCAATCTGGGCAATTTCGCGCATTTGATTGCTACATTTGTCATACTTCTGGATCTGGATCTGCCTTTTTTTTCTTTTATCATTCAGAATTCGCTAACAGCTTTAGATTTTTTCGTACTCATCGCGTGGATTTGGCGTCCCGGTACTTGTTCAGTTGTATCTGTTAGAATCTCATGAGTTTTATCGAACTGAATCATGGGATATAGATCTGGATGAGTTGTTCTTCTTAGTAGCTGTTTCCTTCCACGTTTGAGCTTAATCTATTTCATGGAGTGATACGGTTCATCGTGATTTCGTCTGTAGTCCATCTGTTTGATTAAATTACATCTGATCCGATGACGTTCATGAAATTTCTACTTGCCATTATTTACCTATTGGAGGAGATGGAATTGCTCGGTTTGCTGGAACTTTTTCTCTTCGTCTAACTGTGGCAAGATCGAGTTTTTTCTTGTGCTGTTTTTACCGAAAGCTTCTCCGACTGCAAATTTAATGTTTTCTGTTGTTGCAGATATTATATATCACATCACATGGCTACATATAAGCCCAAGAACATCCTCATCACTGGGGCTGCTGGATTCATTGCGTCCCATGTTGCCAACAGACTTGTTCGCAGCTATCCTGACTACAAAATTGTTGTGCTTGACAAGCTTGACTACTGTTCAAACCTGAAAAACCTCAATCCTTCAAAATCCTCTCCCAACTTCAAGTTTGTCAAGGGAGACATCGCCAGTGCTGACCTCGTCAACTACCTTCTCATCACTGAAAACATCGACACGATTATGCACTTTGCTGCTCAAACCCATGTCGACAATTCTTTCGGTAATAGCTTTGAGTTTACCAAGAACAATATTTACGGTACCCATGTCCTTCTGGAAGCTTGCAAAGTCACTGGGCAGATCAGGAGGTTCATCCATGTGAGTACCGATGAGGTCTATGGAGAGACTGACGAGGATGCTTCGGTGGGAAACCATGAGGCTTCTCAGTTGCTCCCGACCAATCCTTACTCTGCCACCAATGCTGGAGCTGAGATGCTTGTCATGGCATATGGTAGATCTTACGGGTTGCCAGTTATAACAACTCGCGGGAACAATGTTTATGGTCCGAACCAGTTTCCTGAAAAGTTGATCCCTAAGTTCATTCTGTTGGCTATGAATGGGAAGCCACTGCCAATCCACGGAGATGGATCTAACGTGAGTAGTTACCTCTACTGCGAAGATGTTGCTGAGGCATTTGAGGTTGTTCTACACAAAGGGGAAGTTAACCATGTCTACAACATCGGGACAACTAGAGAAAGGAGAGTGATTGATGTGGCCAACGACATCTCCAAACTCTTTGGAACAGACCCTGACTCCACCATTCAGTTTGTGGAGAACCGGCCGTTTAATGACCAGAGGTACTTCCTTGATGACCAGAAGCTGAAGAAATTGGGATGGTCTGAACGAACCACTTGGGAAGAAGGACTGAGGAAGACATTGGATTGGTACACTGCGAACCCTGAGTGGTGGGGAGATGTTTCTGGAGCTTTGCTGCCGCATCCACGGATGTTGATGATGCCCGGTGATAGACTCTCTGATGGCTCTGACGAGCACAAGGATGCAGATGGTAATCAGACATTCACGGTGGTTACTCCCACCAAGGCTGGTGGTTCCGCTGACAAAACATCCTTAAAGTTCCTCATCTTTGGTAAGACTGGGTGGCTCGGTGGTCTTCTAGGAAAACTATGTGAGAAGCAAGGGATTCCATACGAGTATGGAAAAGGGAGACTAGAAGACAGAGCTTCTCTCATGGTGGATATTCGCAGTGTCAAACCTACCCATGTCTTCAATGCCGCGGGTTTAACAGGCAGTCCCAATGTTGACTGGTGTGAGTCTCATAAAACCGAGACTATCCGAGTCAACGTTGCTGGTACTTTGACTCTGGCAGATGTTTGCAGAGAGAATGATCTGTTGATGATGAACTTTGCCACCGGTTGTATATTTGAGTATGACGCTGCACATCCAGAAGGCTCAGGGATTGGCTTCAAGGAAGAAGACAAACCGAATTTCATCGGTTCCTACTACTCAAAGACAAAGGCAATGGTAATATAACATCTCATAACTAAAATCACATCTGATCCTCAATCTCTCCAACTCTGTCCATATATCCTCTGTTTTTATTTTTGCCAGGTCGAAGAGCTTCTAAGAGAATTTGACAACGTATGCACCTTGAGAGTGAGGATGCCAATCTCATCCGACTTGAACAACCCGCGAAACTTCATCACAAAGATCTCGCGTTACAACAAAGTGGTGAACATCCCAAACAGCATGACCATACTCGACGAACTCTTACCAATCTCAATCGAGATGGCGAAGAGGAACCTATGGGGAATTTGGAATTTCACCAATCCAGGAGTGGTGAGTCACAACGAGATACTAGAGATGTACAATAGCTACATCGAGCCAGGTTTCAAATGGTCCAACTTCTCTTTTGAAGAACAGGCTAAGGTCATTGTCGCTGCTCGGAGCAACAACGAGATGGATGGCTCTAAGCTCAGCAAGGAGTTTCCAGAGATGCTTTCCATCAAAGATTCGTTGATCAAATACGTCTTCGAACCCAACAAGAGAACGTAAAACCCTCAATAACACACACAGTCACACACACACTTCCTCTTTCTCTGTTCATTATTATATTATTATCTTGCAGGTAGCTTCACCACTATAATGATTCTACTATAATTTTATTTGTCATATGATTCATTTACTCTTTTTGCATTCTACATCGAACATGTAGCTCTCTTGACGCATTCTACATTACAACACATCTTTGTTTTCATTAATATTATTACAGAATTGAGTTTATTTGAAGTTTTTTTACTTTGATTATTGATTCCTACTCCTATTATATACTTCCTCTTTGTTTTCATTTCATGATAAGTAAAAGAGTAAAAGAGAGAGAATAAGAAGAAACGACATTGACTGCTTTAAACTTATTTCACTTTGCTTTTAAACTTGAAGATTCTATTTGTTACAAAAACAATGTCTTTCATTAGTTAATCTTTCTAATGCACAAATAGAAATTGCAAACTCAAAATGTAATATAAATTAAACTTCTGTACTTCCTGTCCCCACCAAATCTTCACCATACGACCATCTTAAAGCATTTTGCTTTCTCTTCACCACCCTAGAACTACGAGCAAACTCCATAATCTGATCATCTTGCAACAATGCATACCAAATTCGTAAGCAACAAATACCTTCAATTTGAATGAAGTTGTAAAATGATGAACAAAAAGGTGGAAAAGAGGAACGGAAAACGCTCAGCACCTTGAATTTGTTGTGCTCATCATCACATAGCTTGAGCGTATTGTTGTCTAGACAATGGTGGAATTTCTTGGCTCGTTATAAAATGCAAAGTCAAAGTCAGTAGTAGTTGATGATTGATTGCCTCCTGAGGTCTTATAAAAGAGAAGAATCCTTAAATAGAGTATGAGATTGTACCTTCTGCCTCTGTAGACAACCAATCATGTGCACAGAACAAAGCCTGTCTAATATCAGGGCTCAAGGAACTCTGGCTATCATCGATCACGGGTCTTCCAGAGTTGAATGTTGATTCTGGCGCAAGGATTGACATTGGCGTCCCCAGAATATCGCGTGCCATCATAGAGAGGATAGGGTATCTCGGTGTATGGACCTTCCAGTAATTCAGAATGTTGAACTCTCCACTACGGGGTAATATTGGTTCAGACAAGTACTTGTCCAAATCCGATGTTGTGTTCTGGTTTTGAGAGGTCTCGTGGAGAAACTTGTCGAATCCTTTCAATCTGTCTCTAGTGTCCATACCAGCTCTAGCTAAGCCAGAGCCAGAGAAGGAAGAGTCTTCCCCAACTATGGCTGAGCATATCGAATATGCGTCAAGAAGCTCCTTGACACCATTCGACACTTCCTTGATACGATCCAGAGCTGTACTGCCATAGATTTTAGAGTAGTAATACTCTACCAACTTCATCTTGAACCGTGGATCCAAGATAGCAGCGATTGCTAAAACGAGGCTGCATTTGTTCCAGTACTCATCGAATTTAGCCTTCATCTTCGCTGCAAGTGAGCTCAAGAAATTGTCCTGGTTCTTGCACCACTCGATCAACTGGATGTGGATATCACACATCTCAGCAAAGTATACATTCGCCGTCGGACACTTGTTTCCTGAAAAATCAGCGGCGATCTCGAATACAAGTTTTAGATAATCGGTAACGGATCTTGTCCATTCCCACTCCTCGTCGGTTAGAGATGAATCAAACCCGTGGTCGTGATCACGCATATGGCAAAACGCGCCCTTGTACTCCAGTACGGTTTCAAGCATCGCGTAAGTAGAGTTCCAGGTAGCAAGAGAATCAAGAACTAGGATCTTGTCGGAGTTGATCCCGGCGAGTTGAGCGATTTCGTTGAACCTTGCTTGTGTTGATTGTGAGCTCTTGACATATCTCACGCTTCCTCGAATCTTTTGGATCACATCACTCATGGCCTCCAAGCAATCTTGGACAACAGAATTCAGAAGATGAGCGGCGGATTTCAACTCAAATAACTGCCCGTTGATTAAGATCTGGCTGCTCTGAGACATGTGGTCTTTAATCCTCAGGACAATCTCATCATTAACAGAGAAACTATCAAACGTAACAGCGAAAAGCTTGCTCTCAAGACTCCATTCCATCAAACACCTGATGATAACTTCAGAGAGCATATCTTCCGTATGAGAAGGATCCAAGGTGATAAAGTTGAGAACATTCCTCTGTAGCCTCCACTCCTCATCGATATAATGAGAGGCCAAACAAACATAGTTAGCATTATCCCGGGAAGACCACATCTCCACCGAAAGATTGATCTTGCCGTACAAATTATTCAGAGTGTGCTGCACTCTCTGCTTCTCTCTAATGTAAATATCCATGCACGACTCCTCAATTGCGCTATTAGGCACGGCTTCAAACAACGGCTGAAGATTCCTAGCAAACACTTTGAACCCGACATGATCGACCATGGCTAACGGATAACGGTGCAATATAATCATACGTGCGAGGTCAACCTGGCTCCTTTCTTGACTGAACCTTCCTCCTCCTCCTCCTCCACTTCCTCGGCTTAGAACCATCTCGTCCCTACGTTGCTCCTGATCAAACTTGGGCCTGAGGTAATCCTCTTTCGCTTGACCCTCGTCGAAATTGATAGTAGCAACGGTTACAGCGTTCTCTTTTTTCCTTCTTTTCGGCGTCAGCAACTGAGACATGTCGTGGTTGGTTCTTTTCAGACACCGCATAAGATGGTTCCGGAGATGAGTTGTGCCGCTGTTGCTCGAACCGCTGAGTTTCTTATTGCACTGAATGCAAACAGCATAGCACACATCAGCCTTTCTCACCCTCTCAAAGTAATTCCATACGACTGATGTCAGCCTCTTTGATTTCTGTAGGATGATCTCATTTGATTCATCCATCACACAATCTCCTGCACCAAAAAAAAATAAAAAAAATCCTTATTCATTGATCAAAACCAAAAAAACAAAAACAAAATCATCATAATGAAAGCTATTGCAGAAGAGATCAAATCGCGCCACATTCTTCAACAGTAACATAACGACACAAATCGGATTCACGAAAGTACAAAAAAGCTATCTGCGGAATGCAAACAATCACAGCTTGACAAATTCGGATGAAATTAGTTATTATACACTAAGAAAAAATAAACCCTTTTGAAAATTGAGAAGGACGCAGAGCTTTGCATATGAAGAAATTAGCCGAGAGAGTGAAAGAGGAACAGAGCAACAGCAAAAAAAAGGTTTGAAATTTAGGCACCTTTGTTTATAAAAGAAAAGCCGTCAGAATCTGTGGAGACTCAGACTACAATCGGAGGATCCGAGGAGTTGTTTTAAGGGTTACGGGTGGAAGAAGCTGGATCGAAGAATATCAGATCCGATGGACGATTTGGGTTATAAAGACCCGACACCCGAGTTTAGGGATTCGGGTGGGTTAAACCATAAGATACATAAGGGAAAACCGATCCGGTTCTGGATCCGACTCTATACCGGACCGGTTTCGATATATCATTTCGCGGCCCTTTGCGCGGTTGGATCATCGATCTGATTACGCGATCCAATCTCACATTATTCCACTAAATTATTCTTTTTGTAAACCACATTAAACCTCAAACTAATCTTTTTTTTTTTTACTGTACTTGGAAATACGGCAAATTTTCTACGCTCGCGAACGGTTCTAATAATTTTATTTCAATTACTGTTACACTAAGGGCTCAAACACTAATTATTTTACAGTATATGAAATTATTTTGTTGTGTTTATCTTCAAGATGGGGCTAAAGTCTTAAACCCCTCAAGAAGATATATGTTCCTCCTTGAGAATCTTTCTGTTACTTGCTCATCTTAGAATAGAATTGAAGCGTTTCATCTAAAGCCATAAGCTTTTTTTTCACTTTTAATTGCGCCTTCATTTCTGGTTCCGATCCTCCATTTGCTCCATTTACTAGAGCAATATCAAAAATGTCTTAAGAGCCTTTTACAATGACTATATATATACTTATTCTTAAAACACAAATTACTACTTCAAGAAAGAAAAAGAAAAAAAAAAACAAACTCTTACAAAAACCACTCATACATACATATATATATATACACACAAAAATCATTTTCTGCTTACGCAGAAGGCAATGAAAAATCCCTTACTCTCTCTCAACAATGTTTTACAATTCAGGCACCGCGTTGATGCACCCAGGCAGGAGGAATACGGTCTGAAGTCCCCGGAGTAACCGGAGGAGGAAGACTTCGAATATGAATGCTTTGTGGATATAAACGATACTCGATATCGAGATCTCTACAAGCTTTTCCAACTTCTTCTAGTAATTGACCTCTCCTTATATACCTCTCTCCCATGTCTTGAAAATTCATTCTATGTGTCAACCACACCGCGATCTTCACACTTTTCAAGTCATCCATGTTCAGGAACACTATCATAGGTGCAGGATACCAATGATCCTTCTTGTGTTCTATGTAACTGCGTGAAAACGTAAGAAGAAGAATATATGGTTAGGAATCTTTGCTTCCAAGGTACTTAATTAACCTAGCATATAATTAGGGTTTCATCAGGTTTCACTAACCTGATTATTCTCTGTTTAATAGCAGCTATCTTTTCTGGAGGAGTTGCTATGTGAACAGAGAATTCAACCGCTTCTCCCATATCGGGACTTCGGAAATAGTTAGCTATAGGTTTTGTGCCGAGAACACTGTTCGGGTATATGATCTTTTGATTATCATATCGCAAGAAAACAGTCGTCAATATGTTCATTTCCTCCACAACCAACTGGTAAAAGAAACAAACAAGGTCAGAACCAGGTCACAGTATCGTAAGACCAGCAATTTATTGTATAATTACGAGGGGAACAAACCTGAACACCGTCGATTTCGCAGCGGTCACCAACATCAAATGGGTGCATAACGAAAAGGAAAATGATGGCTTCGAAGACGGTTTTGCAGGAGTTTCCGAATACAAAAGCTACTAAAAGGAGCTGAGAGCTTAATACTAGCAAGAATCTGGTTGTGGCGATTCCGAGTATAAGAAGCCAGATGATTATGATTATAATGCCAATCAACACATTGATTATACGGTGAAGCCTGGTCACTGCTGTTTTTGTATCGCTTAAGGTCAAAGCCAGAGCCCTCCGTTCCCTAAACGCCTTAACCTGTGAAGAAATCACGCGGTCAAGATAGCTCTGTTTTATATGAAAATTGATTCTTGACATATCAAATTTGAGACGTACCACCCAATTCTTGAGGCAAGACTTGCTGATCTTGTGGCTCTCCGAAGCTCCTTCAAAGAGAGCCATGGCTCTTTCAGACTCCTCTTCAGATAGAAAACGCAAGAAGTCTTCCAAATATATGTACCTACACCCACCCCGAAAAATATCCTCTCAAGATTTGAGCATAATTAAACCAAAACTAAATCAAGAACTTTGAGAAATATGATCAAATTCAAGCTATATATATTACCTGGAACCAGGCTCAGTGACATTGTGGAAAATCTTCTTGGCTGCAATTTTTGCTTCACACTCGCTTCTTATCTGTGTAGCGTTCTCATCTTCCGGAACTGTGTCCTGTATATGTTCATCCAGAGTAGAAAGGGCGCCTTTTCGTATTATCTTCATCAATTTCTTCATATTCCAAGCAGACACATTATCTGTGTTCATTCTCTGCAAATGATCAATCCTTATCCCTTCTCTATCTCCGTCCTTGTTAGAACCAACCCGAGACAGTCCTGGACTTTTCCCGACTTTCATAAAATTTCTAACCGTCGCCTTTAGAGCCGGAGGCAACATAGCTCCAGCCAATTTCTCTAAGCTCTTGACATCTTCTGTTACTTTCTGCTCTTCTTCCTCCATTCTCTGAATCTCCATCAAAGGAGGACCCGAGAGGGTTTCAATCACGTACTGAGTGAACAACGATTCTTGAATCCGATCAAAGTAAGTGCTCATGTGGAACGATGAAGCCAGAACCTTAACCAGAAGTGTCTTGATCAACCAAATGATCACAGCAACAAGCAAACAGACCAGAACTCGCGTCACGTACCTAATCGCAGTGGTCCGAGTCTCTCTTTCGACTTTCTTATCGAACAAGAAATGCCACGCGAGCAACACTAGCCCTAGCCACAGGCTGTTTTGCACCGATTTTCGTACTCCGTAGACGAAATACAAAACCCTTTTCCTCAAGAGGAAGTTCTTTTCGGCCGAGAAGACAAGTATCCTCACTATCCAACTCGAGACTAATCTCCCACAAATCAGCACCAAAACCGTCACTTCCCATTTCCACAAATCTAGCTTCCACCATGTCTTGCGTTGCAAGCTATGCACGGTTAAGCTTCAGACCAAACTGGTGATGATCAGGACTAGGCTTATCCATTCAAGCAAAACCCAGATGCTAAGCTTATCCCTTTTGAATTCCTCCGGTAAGTCCTCGTCTTGTAACGGATCTTCCTCTTCTTCTTCTTCCAATATCCCGCCGCGAGATGGAGTCCCCGGTTTGGGGCTTCTCCCGAGAAACCCGGATTTCAAAATCCCGGCTCTCCGACCCGATTTCATCTCCGTTTTGTCGATCGCTGGATGTGTCGGTGTTGGAGGATCCTGCAATCTGGATTTCGTCTGGTTCCTCCTCAGTATCGGTGGTTTATTCGAACTGTACTTCACACCTTCTGCCTCGTCTCTGTTACGGTTACCGCTACGGCCCTCTTCGTCGCTACTTCCACCGAGCGATATTCTGTTCTGCCTCCGTCTAAACGCGTCGGCTTTTCCTTTAGCCGTGAACGGAGAAGTTGACTCGGAAATCGGCGTTAGGCCACTTGGCGGCGTGTTGCTCTGGAGCTCTGCCATGTTAAGCTCCACATCGAGAGAGATCTCGCCGCCGGATTTCTGCTTTTGAAGGGAATTATCGGTTGGCTTCGACGGCGGATCGGATAAATCATGGGACCGCGCCCTCCGCCGCGTGAAGTGGAAACTCCCGCCGTCGTCGTCGCCGCCGACGCCGCCTCCTCCTTTATCATCGTTCTTACCCTTTTCTCCATCCCAGAAATCATAGCTCGATTCCTTCCAGATATTCTCTCCGTCAGCATTGCTGCTTGACCCTGTAGCACCAAAGGCTCCGCTCTCTTCGCCGTTGATTCTCACGACGAAGTCCCGCCGATCAGTTGAATCGACGGCCATGATTCTCGCAAAGCAAAAGAGTGATGATTTCAGACAAAATTGGAGAGAGGTTTTTAAAAACAAAGAAAGTTCGGATTTTTCTTTTGGAGCAGAGGCTATAGTGACAAGTAAGCTCGGAGAGGAAGATGAGGGTGAGAGGTAAGTAACTACAACTGAGCAAATAAATAATAAATGTTATAGAACAAAAAAACAAAATCAAAATAGCAGGTGTATTTGGTGTTAATGGGAAAAAGTGGAAGAAATGAAACGTGTAACTATTTATTTATTTCAAGCCAAGATTTTATAATATAACTTTTTTTTTTGTCAACATTTTATAATATAACTACAACATTTTATAATATAACTATGTTTATCAATGTGATGTGATGTAATTTGGTGGGACGAGATGAGAGATTTGTGCTAATTGCTAAAAGCAACAAAAACAATAATTCGATAAAGTTTTTTTCTTCTTTACTATGTCCCCTGAAAAAACAATAATTCGATAAATAGTGTTTGTAACTTTGTACGGAATGAAAAGGAATTCCGGCATGATAACATTTTTTTTTTTGGGTTGCAATATATAGATAGTTTTTGCTAAAACGATGATAGATTAAGGTTTTAAGAAAAAAACTATATATTTTCTCTGTTTTGTATTAGTATAAATGGCGTTTTAAATTAACTCATTGAATTAAAATATTAGTCAATTGTTATTCACCCTTCATTTAAAAAAATATCATTTAAGAAGATTAATTTGATACTTTTGTCGATAAATAGAAAAAAATAATAATAATAATCTTTTGTCGATAAGAAAATAAATTACATAATTTACATTTTTTTTTTTATTAAAGAGTACTGGTATTCTTCTAATTATATGATCTTCGATTCAATTTTATTACGCAAGTACTGCCACTTTGACCTTCACATTTAAATTCTCATTCATTTGATATAGCACTGAAACATGATTCTGCTGATTGATTGGACCATCTATAATTGGTTGGAATCATTACGAGTCATCATTGTTAAATGATCTTCAAAATTCCAATAAAATAAATATCTTATTATCAGCAGCACCACTAATTCTTTTAAAAAAACTCTAGTACTTATGACTCGTGTCATGCTCTCAATGGCCTGGGTCTAGTAAGTCACAAAGTACACAGAGTTTGGACTTTGGAAGCTCAAAAGAACGCATCTAATAATAAGTAAAATCGTTTTTCTTAATTTGTTTACGTAAGTTAAAACATTAATGAAATGAAAACAACACTCGTCACTAGCCATGTTTGGGAGAGGGAGCGAAGAAGTTAAAATTTTTTAAAAAATAGCCAAACGGAACAAACATACGGAATTTAAAATAAATTAAATTACTGTTGTGCCAGACAGACATACGTGGCCGCATATTAGCGGTGGAAGAAACTAGAATAAGGCCAGTTGGACTGATAAGAAAGGTACACGTGGGTGGCCATAGTTGGTCGACTAGGCGAATAAATACAAGGTTGTTGTAAGAAAACGACAGGAAAGCGACAGATGAAAGATGAAAACGGCACACAAGCGAGAGACGCAACTAACTAAAGGGTCAATCGACATGGTTTCTCGACCGGATTGGGGCAAGTGGGACACAGCATAATAATGCTATGTATATATATATATATATATATATATCTTTGTAATTATCATCTCTAGTTCTCCACTAAAGTTGGATAGAAATCAGAAAAAAAAAAATTATCAGCATACATTTTTGGGAATGTTGTTCAATCCGATTTGGCTTTCGTTCAGATTTTTTTTTCTATTTTAAAAACAATACTATTTCAAAGAATTCCAAATGTAACATACATCGGTTTTCGTATATAAAACATTGTTTTTTAGAAACAAATATGTATTCGATTTAAGTTTTCTAAATAAAGATATAAAAATCAAGTAAAATATATTATCATTTCCGATAAGATTTTTGCGGTTCGATTCACATTTGATCAAATTTGACATCATCGAATGGTCGCAACAACATTAAAATCAATTAATTGAATGATGGCTTCCGATAAAATACAAATAGAGGACATACCATTTTCTGGATCTATTTTCTCTCAACCAAATCATAATATATAATGTAGAAAAATCCAACAAAATATCAATGTTAGTCAAACAACTGCTAGAAATTAATTCCATTAATGTTTCGTAACTAATGTGATTAAGTGTTTAAAAAGAGTCTATTCCCAAAACTCAATGGTTGTGGGTTACTAGTTTCAGTTTGAGAAACAGTTGTCCAGTATGTATGAGGTATAGATCGATTCTCCTAAACATAGATTATCTAATAACTTTCATTTGGATAGTTAAAATTGTGTCACGTTTTATATCTATTAAAAACTCGGTGAAATGGGTACTCGACGGTTACACTCATCGTAAAGTAATTACTAATTAGTTGGATGATAAAATTCAAGATCACCTCCTAATTATATACAAAGAATGTATTCCAAAAAAAAAAAAATGTTATATTTAAAATCAACGTATAGATGGACATAATTAGTGAATAATTGTGAAAATTGAATTCAGGTAGTCGATTTGGAAGGTGGGTGAATCTTTAAAGGTATTCACGAACTAAATGAATTTGGGAACAATAGTGTTACGGTATGTCCCTACAAAAACGGTTAGCTCTGGATCTCTAGTTCGATTCCGGCTTGGGAGGGTCTCACACAACTTCGACGGAGAGATGTATGCCCATCCTCAATGTTAAAATCTCAATTTATCATAACATATTTTTTTTTTTCAAAAGAACCGTCGGATGTTATGAAAAAAAAGAAAAATGATCTGATAAGCAAAATCATGGCAAGAAAAGGTTTGATTTTGCTGGAGTGAAAAAAAGAAAAAAAAGAAAATGAAAATGGATGATTTGCGTTGATTGTTCCTGATAGTTAGATGGAAGATGGACCACATCTCGTTGGACTTCAAAAATATGACTGTGGAGCATCGGTCCGATCATCGTGCATATATATAATATTTTTCGTCTATGCGGGCCATCTGATCTGTGATCGTGAACATTATGGTTGAGCTGGTCTGTTGTTCTTTATCATCGATCATTCGTTCCACGAATGGTTGGATATAATTTCATAGGCTTTTCTCTTGGCTTCGATCTAATCATGGGTTCATTCGGTAGAGTCAGCATGCTTTAATCCTCGTCCGCATTTGATTTTCATCATTTGGGACAGCGTCACATGACCACATAATATTTAAAATCAAATCAAATATGCATTTTAATGAAAATATGCCTATCACATATTTTCTGCTGTATTAACTAATAAGACGTTCACCGGTTTCGACGATATCACACTTATTCTTTTTTCTTTTAACATCGATATCACACATAAATGTGCATTTCCTCTAGACCTAACTATGTCAAGAATGTATATATACATATATATTTAACAAAACATATTAATATGGATTTTAAAATCATATAAGATTTTGATTCACTTTTAAAGTTCGTACCGTTTACTTTTTAAAAATATGATCAAGCAAATAGTCAGTACTACTTACTAGGAATGCATGATTTAGCCTTATTGTATAAATTTGTAATAGACAACAAACAAAATTGTTTTTGAAGTTGTTTAGCACACAAAACATTATGTCGCTCTAACAGACATTCACATGCACACTGAAACTGAATTAGAACAAAATATGCTAAGAAAATACAAACATATTGATATACAAAATGATATTTGATATAATTTCTCTTTTTGTTCTTTATTGTATATTTCAGTTTTCCGAAATGAATTAACCCATTTAATTTTTTTGTTTTATTTTTTCATTTTCTCTTTCCACATTTAAAATATTCCTTTTTCGTTTCTTTTTCGGTTGTCTATGCACATAAACATACTATGCACATATATACAGTGAAAAAAAAGCATCTATATGTATACAGAACACTATTATTTTCAAGATTTAAGCTACAATATTTGTTGACTAAAAAAAGATACATTATTTGCATGTAGGCATGTATGTAACCTGCATCGCCCAGGAGACTCGGACCGAGAGGACCAACAGTAGAACGGTGGTGCCGATGTTCTCTCGATTCGGTCAAGTAAAATGGACCCAACATCACATTCTATATACATGCATGTACGCTTTTCTCTGATATTTTTCCTTTTTGTTTATTTACATATTTCATCTATTTAAATTAATCACTACCAGAATTTGTTGCTTCCGTTTAAAAATTTTGTTCTTTATTTGTAATGAATTTTTTTTTACAAAGTAATACATCTATTTTGTTTTAGATTCGGTGTATCATATTATTATTTTTTTGGCTATAGGATTCGGTGTATCGTATTTTACATTTATTTTCTTTTCAACTCATTACATATAATTTCATTAGCAAAACAACCATCTCATACAGTATATATATGTAGGAATGTCTCAACATCTTCAAAACAAATAGAAATTGTCAAATTTGTTTTCTCACTCGCTTAAGCGTAATATTTTTGGGAGCATGGATCTGCGTTTTGTAGGGTTTCTCTTATTATTTGTTGTCGTAGAAGCAACCACAACGAATGGTACATACATCACAACTTGATAACATTTGATTATAAAATAAATAAAGAAATTATTTTCTTACTAGTCACACTCAAATCTAGCTATTTGGTTTTTTTTTTTTTTTTTGGTTTTTGCATTAAGCTTCTACGAACATAACAATCCCAGCGCTAATAGTGTTCGGAGACTCAATTATGGATACGGGAAATAATAATGACATCCCCACTCTTCTTAAGTCCAATTTTCCTCCATATGGCCGAGATTTTCCTGATGGTATTCCTACCGGTAGATTTTCAGACGGGAAAGTTCCATCGGACATCATTGGTAAGATATCAAACTCTTTATAACTCGTTTTCTAATTGTTTTGTCCGTTACTAGTCCTTCTTTTATGTAGACATATTTACTATATAAAATTACAGCGGACAAATTGGGGATAGCAAAGACACTACCACCCTATTTAGGCTCGAATTTAAAGCCAAATGATCTTCTAAAAGGTGTCATCTTTGCTTCTGGAGGTTCTGGTTATGATCCATTAACATCTACATTATTGGTATAAAATATTTATATATACTCTTTAATTTAGTTGTTATTATAATTAATATTTATAACTTTTCTATTATATACCTTTTTCAGTCGGTAGTGCCAATGTCAGATCAACTCAAATATTTTGAAGAATATTTATCAAAAATTAAACAAAACTTTGGAGAGGAAAAAGTTAAGTTTATATTGGAGAAAAGTGTGTTTCTAGTGGTCTCTAGCAGTAATGATCTCGCCGAAACTTATTTGGTTCGGTCGATCGAATTTAGTCGTAACTCATATGCTGAATACTTGGCTGAGTTGGCTTCAAAATTTATCAAGGTATAATAAATTTTTTTTCTTTTCTTGATATACCTAACCACAACATTTAATTATAAAAACATTTAGGAACAATAATATCTCAAATCCTAACGCTTTAGGAATTATCTGGACTTGGAGCTAAAAATATCGGAGTGTTTAGCGGAGTGCCAGTTGGATGCGTACCCGCGCAAAGAACAATTTTCGGAGGTTTAAGAAGAGAATGTTTTGAAGCTTTGAACAACATGGCACTTCATTTCAACTCAAAGCTATCATCTAATTTGGATGCTCTAAGAAAAGAGTTGCCCGGTAAACTAGTATTTATCGACGTTTACGAAACTCTTCTCGACATCATACAAAATCCTACCAATTACGGTAATCATGATATAGCTTTTATTTTCCTTAATTACGTAAGTCATTGTTAATATTAACATATATTATATATGTTTTTTTTTTGTAATTTTGTAGGATTTGAAGTAGCAGATAAAGGATGCTGTGGTACAGGAAGAATTGCGATAGTTGAATTGTGCAACAAATTTACTCCTTTTACGTGTTCGGATCCATCGACTCATGTGTTCTTTGACTCTTATCATCCGAGTGAAAAGGCGTATAAAATTATCACTGATAAATTGGTAGATAAATACCTTAAGTACCTTAACAATTGAATTATATGTTTTTAGTCAAGTGATAATTAGTCTAATGAATGTACTTTGATTATCTGTTTTCAGACAGTTTAATAACAAGGACGTATTTCATTATAAAGTGTTTTTAATTTGATTTACGATTACAATGGTTTTGTTTAGCTTAGCTGACTATCTAACTATTGCGTATATAATGCAAAAACTTAATTTTGGTAACGTACGAACAAGGAATACTTACGAGAGCATTGGGCCACTGTGTTTCTTTTGGATGCTGCTTAGCTTGCCCTAGTACAATTTT
This sequence comes from Alliaria petiolata, assembly GCA_020283515.1. Lineage (NCBI taxonomy): Eukaryota > Viridiplantae > Streptophyta > Magnoliopsida > Brassicales > Brassicaceae > Alliaria > Alliaria petiolata. Next base: position 11,683,938 of record JAHZTW010000002.1, on the reverse strand, counting down.
TTTTTATTTGTTTGAATTGGTTGATATGAAAAGAAAAACAAAACTTTGCAGAGTAGCATGATCTTGCACAAAAAATAGTAAGGATTACCATGCTTTGCATAAAATGTTATAAAACTATTACGTACGTGAACTTGAACTGTGAAGTACTTCTCGTTTAGCAAAATAAAAATAAAAATTATATTAACATATACACTAACAATTTAAAGATATATAGAAAGGTTAGGGGTGAAGGTTAAGAATTTAACCAAGAAACAATCATTACCTAATATTTCCTAATTTTATAAGTTATCAACATTTTTATTATTATTTTGCACCGAAAGTGGATTTAATCAAGGTGACAGTAATTACAACACTAAATCAAATTTCCAATGGAGAATCACGTGTTTGATGTGATAAAGTAGTGACAGCACATTAGGATTAAGTTATAAAATAAACATGGAGGGGGGGGGGGGGTTTGTTGAATTGATGATTTTCTGACGATAGAGTTAATTTTTTTAAAAAAAGCAACTTATTGACGTTCCGAAATGAATCGTTACAGTTTACAACGTTATTCTCCTTTTATTTGTAGCTAAGGTGGCAACTTTATAGTTTAAGTGCATGTCGATGAACATATGTTTACAGTGTCAACTTTTTTTTTTTTGAGAACTTTACAGTGTCAACTTTAGTTAAATGAATCATCTATGCACTTTGACACTGTTTCTTTATCTTAAAGTCTTCTATAGTTCTTTCCCATAAACCAATAATGGAAAGCAAAAGATTCTCACTTTTTCAAGATATGAAATTGGGGATCATATATACTATATATAGTATCAGGAAAAAGTGGTCAATAATGTAATGAGCGTTTATATAAAATAATATAATAATAATAATGTAATGAGCACGTTGACAAGTAGTAGGCCCTTGAAGAATAGAAAGATGGCCTTTTGTTAAAACGGCCCATTTACGTTGTTAAAGATGTCGAAAGTCCCACATCGCTTACGTTAAGAGAAGAAAATGAGTTTATATAGCGTTAGAGTAAAAGAAAGGATTTCCCCTTCGGACACATCTGATAAAATTGGAACGATACAGAGAAGATTAGCATACTCTCTGCGCAAGGATGACACGCACAAATCGAGAAATGGTCTAAATTTTTTGGGTAAAATTTTTCATATCTATTTCATCTTCTCGGTTTGATTTTTGAGGGTTTTCCTCCATTTTCTCGAACTATGAATGAAGTTTCCGGCAGATATGATCATAAAAATATCCAGAACTTGTAAATTTATTTAGGGTTTTGTCATTGGTAATCGAAACTTTTGACTTATTTTACACATGTTGACTTATTTTACAACTATCGACTTATTTTACAATTCTCGACTTATTTTACAACTATCGAACTATTTTACAAGTGTCAACTTATTTTATAACTATTCATTTATTATTTAAAATAAGTCAAGAATTACGTAGAATAAGTCAACGGTGGTGTAAAATAAGTCAACAGTTGTAAAATAAGTCAACATGTGTAAAAATAAGTCAACAGGTGTAAAATAAGTCAACATTTGTAAAATAAGTCAACAGTTGTAAAAAAGTCAAAAGTTGTAAAATAAGTCAACATGTGTAAAATAAGTCGAGAATTATAAAATAAGTAGATAGTTGTAAAATAAGTCAACATGTGTAAAATAAGTCAAAAGGTATGTACAATAAGTCAACGGTTGTGTAAAATAAGTCAATAGTTATAAAATAAGTCAACAATTGTAAAATAAGTCAACAATTGTAAAATAAGACATTGTTCGTTTTTGCATCCAGATGCTGCATCTGAATGCAAATGCTTAAATATTATTCGGTTAAACACTTTAGAATCATGTTTTTTGTCAAATTCGAAAATAGTGTTTTTCTACAAAACCGCAAAATCACGTTTCCGTCCAAAACTGCAAAATCGCGTTTTTCGCCAAAATCGTAAAATTGTGTTTTCCCGCAAAAATTGTAAATTTACGTTTTTCCGCCAAAATCGCGAAATCACGTTTTTCGCAAAACCATAAAATTACGTTTTTCCGCCAAAACTGTAAAATTACGTTTCACAAAATCGTGTTTTCCCGACAAAACCGCAAAATCACTTTTTCGCAAAACCATAAAATTGCTTTTTCTGCCAAAATCTTAAAATCACGTTTTCATATAAAACCATAAAATTACATTTCCGCCAAAATCAGAAAATCACGTTTTCCCGTATAATCGTGTTTTTCTGCTATAACCGCAAAATCACGTTTTCATGACAAAACCGCAAAATCACGTAAAATAAGTTAACATTTGTGTAAAATAAGTTAACTTGTGTAAAATAAGTTAACTTGTGTAAAATAAGTTAACTTGTGTAAAATAAGTCAATAGTTGTGTAAAATAAATCAACAAATGTAAAAAAAGTCATTAGTTGTAAAAGAAATTGATAGTTATAAAATAAGTCAACGGTTGTGTAAAATAAGTCAACATGTGTAAAATAAGACAACAATTGTAAAATAAATCAACGATTGTAAAATAAGTCAATAATTGTAAAATAAGTATTGTGTAAAATAAGTAAACATGTGTAAAATAAGTCAATAATAATTGTATAATAAATGAACAGCTGTAAAATAAGTTGACACTTGTAAAATAAGTCGACAGTTGGAAAATAAGTCAACATGTGTAAAATAAGTCGATAGTTGTAAAATAAGTTAACATGTGTAAAATAAGTCAACAGTGGTGTAAATTAAGTCAGCAGTTGTAAAATAATAGTTGTGTAATAAGTCAATAGTTATAAAATAAGGTCTTGTTTGTTTTTGCATACAGATGCTACATCTCGATGCAAATGCTCAAATGTTGTTCGTTTAAACACTTTAGAATCTGTATCCGTATGCTCCATCTGAATGCAAAATCTAAAAATTCTGGATTTTTTAGATGATAAAAAAGGTAGAGTTTGGATGCAAATTTTGCATCTAAAAAAAAAACCCATTATAATAGAACATAACTAAAGTAATGCTTATTGTTTTTATTACATACTAATATTTTATATTTTATAACCGCCAAATCGCGTTTTCCCGTCATAATTGTAAAATCGCGTTTTTCTGTCAAATCCGAAAATAGTGTTTTTTCACAAAACCGCAAAATCGCGTTTTCCGCTCAAAACTGTAAAATCTCGTTTTTCGCCAAATTCGTAAAATCGCATTTTACCGCAAAAACCGTAAATTTATGTTTTCTCGCCAAAACTGCAAAATTACGTTTTTCTGCCAAATTTGCAAAATCATGTTTTTCGCCAAAACCGTAAAATCGCGTTTTTCCGCCAAAATCGCAAATTTAGGTTTTACCGCACCATCATAAAATTTCGTTTTTCCGAAAATTGCAAAATTACGTTTTCTCAACCATAAAATTATGTTTCCCGCCAAAACTGGAAAATTACGTTTTCCGGCAAAACTGCAAAATCACGTTTTTCACCAAAATCGCAAAATCGCGTTTTTCCGACAAAACCGCAAAATCATGTTTCTTGTAAAACCATAAAATGCATTTTTCGCCAAAATCGCAAAGTTAAGTTTTCCCGCAAAACCATAAAATTGTGTTTTCTTCCAAAATCACAAAATTACATTTTCACGCATAATCGGGTTTTTCCGCCAAAACCGCAAAATCACGTTTTCCTGCCAAAACATCAAAATTGCGTTTCCGCCATAACCGCATAATTGCGTTTTTCCGCCAAAACAACAAAATCGCATTTTCTTGTTAAAATCATAAAACCGCATTTTCGTGACAAAACCATAAATTCGTATTTTCTCACGAAAATCATAAAATCGCAAAACTGCGTTTTTTCCTTATTTTTTGCTAAAATTTAAATTAAGTAGTTATTTAAATAATTTGAAGTATAATTTTAAATATATTTATGTAAATATGATAGTTATTAATTTCTTTTCAAACAAAATGATATTTTAGTCTTTTTCAATTAGTTGTATGATTGTATCTAGATAATGTTTCAAAATCAGAAACAAACAAATTAGTTTTGAGATGCAATATGTGGATGTAAAAATCAACAAAATTTAAATGCACTATCCAAATGCAATGTTCAATGCAGCATTAAGATGTAGCATCCAACTACAGAAATGAATAGGGCCTTAGTTTAGCTTACATTCGATGGCCGGAAAGTTTGTTTTCTCTCCGACTCTTTCAACTTTCGAGAGTCGAGTAGGACAATGTATTGGGAAATATGGATAAGCTCACTGAACTGATCTTTGACGAAACCCTCTAGATGGCTCACAGGTTCCTTGATAAGTAATCCCCGTACACATTTTTTTTTGTTTGGTCAAACATCCCCGTAAACTAAGGCTCCGATTGGTGACATGTAATTTTAAAGTTGAGTTACAGTCGATGTTAGAATTCGATGTAGCTTGTAGTAAAATTATGTGGTATAAACGGTAAATTTATGTGGTAAGTTTGCTGTGTAAATTTGAGTTACCATTTTTGTTAAAATAGTTGACTGGTAACTTTTTTGTCGTATAAGTTGCAGTATATGTTAAAACTATTAATAATGATAATATTTATTAGAAGATTTAATAATAAAATAGATTAATAATAACTTAAAATACATCAAATTTAAAAATATATATTTTTGATTGTAATAAAAAATCTAAAGTGCATATAATTTTCTGCAAATAATTTTTTTTAAGTTATCAAATAAAAACATCAATTAAGTTTTTAGTGGAACGACTTTGTTTTAATAACTGAAATTTAAAACAATTATGAAAAATCTTTAACCAATGATGTTAAAATATTTGACTAATAAGTAAACTTCATTTTTTCAACAAAACATATTGTGAAAAAATAGAATTATTAAAAATATTTTATTAACAAAAAATTAAAAAATAATATGATAATTATTTAAAATAGAGAAAAATATTAATTATACCTCTAATAAATTAAAACTATTTACAATGTTTTTTTTTAAAAAAAAATCTCAATTGTTGCCCGGTAGATGGTGTTCATATCAAAACCATCGATTTTCATTCCAATACCTATCAAAAATGTTTATTAACAAATAAAAAAATTTTAATGTAAAATAAATATCTAAGTCAACCTCTAATTCATCACAATTTCCATGATTTAAGAAGTTGAGTTGAGTTATCAATTTTACAAAGGCATAACTCAAAATCTTAATGCAACCATAACACATTGTAACTCAAACTCTAATGCAAAAAATTAAAAATAATGCATGATTGGTAACATTTTTGAGTTATGTCCATAACTCAACTTAAATCAGAGATACCACATGTCACCGATCAAAGCCTAAGAAGACTTGAATATGATTTTATTAAATAAAGGACAAAGATTTGATATTTTTAAAGAGGAAAGAAAAAATCAAGAGCCAAATGTATTGGCGTGAGAAAGAGGCCTCTATCATCAAGAGCCAAATGTATTGTTTTCGAGTTTCTGTTGAGTGTCAAAACCCGAATTTCGACTTGAGAGTGGGATATCTTTTCTCTCTCGGTTTGTCAAATCAAAAGCAGTTTCAGCTTCGATCCTAGGTATAGCTAAAACTTTTCTGGTTTCACAACTCGATTCCATTTATTTTCCAAGAATCCGTGTTGGAATCGCATGAGGATTTGAATACGCAAGGAAACCCCAAAAAAATGTCTGTGGAGAGATCTTTTGAAGCCTGGGAAGAGGTTCAGCGACATGGGCAAGATTTAGCCGATCGGCTTGCTCAGGGCTTTACGGGTTTGATTCAGATTAACCCACCTTCGTTTCCATGGCCGCCGATTCATCACCATAAGGCGAAACTGTTCGATCTCGATTTCCCGAGCCAACATTTCAGTGTGATTAGGGATTCTAGGTTCGGTATCAACCAACCCATCAACGGCGTCTCAGCGATTCTCGATATCGGGAATAAGATAGGTCAAGCTGGTGTTGATTTCGGTGCTGGGTTGAACGTGATGGTCCAACAGTTCTTCAAGAGTTTGCCTTTACCGTTCCTGCACGACGACGGTAACAAGCTTGTTCTCCCTGTGGAAGGCGATACGAGTGCAGGGAGCCATAGGGCTTACGTGAACGCAAAAGACGAATTGGGATTAGCTGCAGAACGATTGAGGGGCTCAGGGTTTTCTATGACTGATGATACTGTTTCTATTACTATATCTGAGGAGGAAGTTGCAGACTCCTACCTAAGAACGGCTGGTTTGCTTGGAAGATCAAAGGTACTTGTTTTCGCCTTTGTTGTGGTTCTTGTTCGTCTGTGTTTCACATGATTGTGACTATTTTCTAGGGAGTTTGATATTATTATAGGGATGTCTAGGTTGAGTTGAAATGTAGGATAGCTCATCGAAAACAGGTTGTCGAGGATGAGAATGCAGTCCTGATCTAGCGAAACTACCATTTAGCTGTGGTAATGTCAATGTGAATTCGGAAGAAACTATTAATATGTAAACTTCTACGTTGTGCTGTGGGTTTTTGGGGAGTCTTATTTTCTTTATGGCGATGTTCAGTGAAGTTCCTGCAAGAGTGAAAGTTTTTCCTTCTTATATGCTTTGTTCTCTCTGTCTGCTTCTTGATCTAGTAACTATAGATTTGTCGGGTCAATGCAGGGAAAGATTGATATGTCATCAAGTTATGATAATAGAACAAATGGTATGGAGCATTCATTAGCAGCCAGGGGAGACCTTTGGAGAGTAGAAGCTTCGAGTTCAAGTTCTACTGCAAGCGACGGAGCTTCGTCTCTCTTTCTTCTCCAGCTTGGACCGTTTCTTTTCCTGCGTGATTCAACTCTTCTTTTACCGTTACACTTATCAAAACAACACTTGCTCTGGTATGGATATGATAGGAAGGTATGCTTAAATGTTTTGCCCTTTTTGATGACCGTTCTCTCGTTTTAGAATTCTGTCCCGATACTCTTGTAACTTTGTTAATTTTCGTTGCAGAAAAATATGCATTCACTTTGTCCAGCTATATGGTCAAAGCATCGAAGGTGGCTTATGATGTCAATGCTCTCTCTCAATCCTTTATCTTGCGTAAGCCGCTTTTATCCCTTAGAAGTGGTATTATGTTCTTAGTTTTTTGCGGAACTGATTCCCTGAACTTGTCGTGCTTAGGACAGTCCTTTATGGATTTGCAGTTCCCAAACGGGCAATTGACGTATGTATCTGGCGAGGGACTGACAGTAAGCGCCTTTGTGCCTTTCTGTAGCGGTCTTCTTCAAGCACAGGGTCAATATCCAGGCGAAATGAGATTTAGTTACTCTTGTAAGGTTAGATAGAGATCATAACCCATCATGATCCGCGTGGAGCTTAAACAGGTTTTTTTTTCTTTTTAACCTCTTTATTCTGTGGAACAGAACAAATGTGGAACACGAATCACACCAATGGTGCATTGGCCTGACAAATCATTTGCAGTGGATCTTTCTCAAGCCTTGGCTTGGCGTAGATCTGGACTACTGCTGAAACCGACAATTCAACTCAGGTAAAGCTTTTCTTAAACCCGTTCTCTCTAAAACAGAAAGAAAAGTTTTGTTTACACAATTCATAAACCGGAACAGTGTATGTCCCACATTTGGTGGAAGCAATCCCGGGATGAAAGCAGAAGTTATTCACTCGTTAAGCGATGATTTGAATCTGATATACGGCTACGCGCTCAACACACATCCCTCAGCATTTGCCTCTGTATCTGTAAGCAAAACTTATTATGTTTGTCCTTCTCTGTCTTAACCCTGAACGTTGCTTCTTACTCATGGACATAACTTAGCTACTTGGTGTTTCTCTTTATGCAGTTTGGTCGGTCGAAATGGAATGGCAACATCGGACGCAGGGGAATAGTTGTTAGAGCTGATACTCCTCTTGCAAGTATTGGCCAGCCTTCTTTCTCTGTCCAGCTCAATAACACTTTCGAGTTCTGAATCTTTCT
>JAHZTW010000002.1:11622615-11665691 GCA_020283515.1 Alliaria petiolata | reverse complement strand
GTGTGACCTTAAACTAAACTCTGTTTATTCAATTTTTCGCTGATCGATTGGTTTTGACATTGCAGTGCCATTGGTCATCTGAGGAAACAGTTTGCGTACCTGGAAGAAAATAGCGGCAAAAGTGGGCCAGTCATACCTCCAGAGAGAAAGCATACTTCACTGCCACGGTATGTTTTCTCTTCCGTTCATATCAACCGCGGATAACATACATCGCTTTTGATTCAGTATGGCACGTGTCATTAATTTCTGCATCTTCACCTCCGTAGGTCTACAGTTCACTCCAGTGTAGTAACCTCCAATGCTCAACCTGGCTTGAATGCACCAGAGAGTCGACGTGTTTCTTTCGAGCCTTCAAGAAATGGAGTAGTTCCATCAACTTCCACAAATTCATATAAACCTTTAGGACCTCCTCCAAGAGTACCATCAGGTAAAAATCACAATCTATAAATCTGTGCAAGTGTTTGACTTTTTCTCTGGGGCTGAAAAGTTTTAGCTATCTCCCATCAGTTGATACCACAGATAGAGATACGGTATTCTTCTCAGACTAAATCGCCTTCCTTGTGTTTTAACAGGTAGACCAGGCCGTGCTGTGGAATCATCTGTAACTTATGAGAATGACAGGAACCTCAAAGAGCTGTCTTATGATGCAAGGACATCATACTACAGAAGCACGGTACTCCCTCCACAGACCGTATCTCCTAACTGTTTCTTCCATCCAAACACCATGAACCAAGAGAAGCGCGGTGGTATAGAAGCTGCTTCTCAGCCAAAACCGCAGTTTATCCCCACCCAATGCAACTCCGCGAAGCCAGCTGAGCTGAACCACAAGGTGGGTATTGATGCTAAGCTGTTGCAGGCACAATCCCAATATGGTCCTGCTGGAGCCGCTGCGGTTGCAGTAGCAGCACACCGAAACGTAGGCACGGTTGGGTATGGCATGTCTTAGAATTAGCAGTTTGTTGGTGTCAGGTGATTTGATTGCCAAAACCTCCCCTCGTTAGTCGTTATGTAATGTAAGTATTATTCGATCAAACCTGATTTGAACACATTTGAGATTGTAATAAAATAAAAAAAAGTTCAGTTTTAACCCCACCAAACGTCTCGGTGAAAGCCAAATGTGCTCTTGGAATCTGATCTGCTAAGCCTGGATGGATCATCCAGGTGATTTCTGTGGTGATCTTTGTTGAAAGAATTTAAGATTTGGGTCCCATTGTTCTTCCTTATGTGACAAAAAAAACAAAGGATATCAGAAGAAGAAGAAAAAAATGTTAATCCGTAATTGGTCTCTTGGCTAATAATAATACAGAGCAATGACCAAAGAATTTACCATGTCCTCAAATGTTATTGGTTCCCAGATTTTCTAGTCCGTAAATGATTGTCTTTCGCACAACACAATTGCTAAATTATACTCGGAAGGTCAAAAAAATAGATTATATTCAATGGTTATAGAAAGAAGGATCTGATGTCTACCCAAAATTACTCGTAGTCGTCGAGCCGCATATACTCATGACTACCCATATGAGAAGTCAACAGACTTAACCAAGAGTGGATAGATTCATATTCCTGGTGAGTCTTATCGCCGGTAAAGAACGTGTGAACGCTATTCTTGAGCTCAATCCAGCTGCTACCTGGTGTCTTCTTCACGTTCCGTTGTTTCATTGCGGCTCTAACGCGCAACACTTGCTCGTATTTCCCAGCTTCCACATACATATTAGACATCAATACATAACCGCCGCAATGCTCTGGCTCAAGCTCATATAGCCGTTTTCCTGCCACCTGTGCGAGATATGTGTTCCCGTGGAGGCGACATGATGACAATATTGATCTCCAGACAACCGGATTATCCCCCACGGGCATTGTTACTGCTAACTCATATGCTTCCTCTAGCTTGCCTGCACGGCCAAGCATGTCTATCACACAAGTGTAGTGATCACTTGTTGGGACAATGTTATATACTGTCTCCATCTGTGCCAGAAATCTTCGCCCTTCGCTCACGAAGCCCGAGTGGCTACATGCTTGTAGCAACCCAACGAATGTGATTTCATCGGGTTTGACACCGGCTTTGCACATACGTGAGAACATATCCAAAGCTAACTCACCGCAGCTCTGCACACCATAACCACTAATCATGATATTCCAAGAAGCTGAGTCTTTGTTCCTCATCGTGTCGAAAACCGTCCGTACATCCTTCAAGTCCCCGCATTTCGCGTACATGTCCATCAAGGAATTGTTTATGAACTCATCATTGAAATTACGGTTTAAAAGTCCATTGACGATCATGTAGCAATGAATCTCTCTGCCCTGCTTCAATGCAGCTAGACGACCGCAAGTGGGGAGAACGGTTGTCAATGTAACAAGATCAGGTCGGATTTCGGAACATAGCATCCTTTTGAACAAGGATAAAGTTCCATCATGATCACCACAGTAGTCATGAACACATAACACCGAGTTCCACGTAAATATGTCTCTCTCATGATCCATTGCTTCAAATATCTTGCTTGCTTCCTCTAGCCATTTACTCTTTCCATACATATCAATCAAGGCATTTGACACAACAATTCCAGAATCAAATCCCGTTTTCACACCAAGGCCATGGATCGATCTACCATTGTCAAGATCTCCTAACACAGTGAATGCTGATAAGACGCCAATGATGGTGTGCCTACTCAGGGCTACTCCTTCTTCACGCATTTTACCGAAGACTATAAAAGCATCCTCAAATCTAAAAATCTGCGAATACCCAATAACCAAAGCATTCCAAAGCACACTGTCATCTCTCTCAGGCAATTCATCGAACACCTTCTGAGCATCCTTCATTAACAAGAACTTCAAGTAAGAAATCAATAAGGCACTCCCCACATAACGATCGGAATCAAAACCAAGTTTAAACGCCAACCCGTGAACCTTTTTGACATCAGAAGTCTCCAAAGCATCGCTTCCTTTGAGCAAACTTGGAAATGTATACTTATCAGGGAAAACTCCCTTAGCTCTCATTTCTCTGTACATCTCAATCGCATCGAAAGGAGACCCATTCACCACAAACCCAGAAATAATGGCGTTATAACCAAACACGTCGCGCTCGGATCCACCAGAGACCGAGATCGCGCGCCGCATAAGACCACACTTAGCGTACATGTTGACGAGGCTCGTGACGGCGCGAGGCGAATCATCGAGAAACCCTTTTCTAACCATGAAACCGTGGACCTGCTGCCCGGAAACGGCGTCGTTTCGCTGCGCACACCGTTGCAATGCGGCGATACATGTAGCAACATTGTGGTACTCGTGTCTCTTCGGCTGTTCTTCGATTTGCCCAGAAACTGTGGAATACAAAGATGCTAAAGCAGAAGGCTTTATAGCGGCGAAGAAATCTGAGTTTCGTGAGAGAAACCTCGGAGTTCCTACAGAAAGATTTTGAATCTCGATTCGTAGAAAGAAGACGGTCATGTTCTGTTTTTTCGCTCCACGAGTAAAGTGGATTATATTTGAAATTGAGCCTTATATACAGCATAAAAAATATTCCGGAACAGTGTGGGAATAAAAAAAAGATCAATAACGTTAATGGGCTTACAAATAATAGAAAAAGAGGCCTTTTGAGAAACAGAGCCCATTTAAGCTATTAATGTTGTAGAAAGTCCCATATCGGCTCAGGTGAAGGAGGGAGCTGCGTTTATATATCGTTAGAGCCGAATACATGATTGTCCCGTCGGGGACGCGGTGTCCTTCGTGACATCTGTTAAAATTGGAACGATACCGAGAAGATTAGCATGGCCCCTGCGCAAGGATGACACGCTTAAATCGAGAATTGGTCCCAATTTTTTTTTCAAAAAATATTTCGAAATAGAATTCTTCTTCTTTTGTGTTTCGATTATCCAATATTGTTTTTCATTTTCTGGAACTGTAAATGAAGTTTTGGATGCTAATCTGCGCAAAAAAGAGTGTTTTTTCGAAACACTAAAATTCTAGTTTAGTTCTGCCAGAAGTGCAATGAACTTAGATGGCTAAGATAATAAGATTGGTTCGTTGTTGCAGTTCTCTATCTCTGTTTGTTTGTTTGTTTCAAATGCCTTTAGTTACCGGTTTGAATTGTATGGACCGAGAATCTCTGGATAGGTAATGCTGTATGTAAGAATCTGAAATAAGAGATTTTTGTGTGTGTATATAATTATGTTATGCCTATCAAAGAAGGGACAAACAAAATCACTGAACTTGGGTATGTTGGAGTAAAACGACATTTGAATAAATAGCCGTAGAAGTTAAGTTTGATCGAGTCTTTGATGTTTGTTAGTGGTCATTAATAAGACCGAGTATTACGGTCTAGTTGGAGTCAAGGTTGTTAGTCGAGTCTTGTTGCTTAAGTTTCGGATTCTGTTAAGTTGTAAAGGCTATATAAGCCTGAAGTCTCTATTGAATAAATAGAAGTTTTCAGAATCTAAACAAAGAGCATTTGATCCTTACAAAGTGGTATCAGAGCTCCGTTAGAAATCCTGAGAACTTTTGAGAGAAGCCGCAGCTTCAAAACACAAGTAAAGAGAGATGGGAGATGACAAGATGAAACTGCCACAGTTCGAAGGACACTGGAATCATTGGAGTGAAGTCATGGAGAATTTTTTCAGAGCCAAAGGATTGTGGAGTTTGATCGAGATCGGGTTCGAGGAACCGGCGAGCACAACCGTGCTAACTGCAGAACAAAGGGCGCAGCTGGACAATGCTAAAACAAATGATCACAAAGTCAAGCATTGCCTCTATCAATCCATTGATAGGGTAACGATTGAACAGATCCAGGACAGGAGGTCCTCTAAGATCATTTGGGAGTCCATGAAGAGGAAGTTCGGAGGAAACGAACGAGTGAAGAAGTCTCTGCTGCAGAAGCTGAGAAGAGATTTTGAGATATTGGAGATGACCGAGTCAGAGAAGGTGGAGGAATACTTCAAGCGTGTGCTGGCCATCACAAACCAGATGAGAAGCAATGGAGAAGCCATGAATGAATCAAAGGTGGTGGAGAAGATTCTCCGAACTCTCAGTGAAAAGTTCATGTATATGGTGGTATCCATAGAAGAATCCAAGGATATTGAGATGATTTCTTTAGATGAACTGCAAAGCTCCTTAATGGTTCATGAACAGAAATTCAAAAGGTCATACGGAGGTGATGATCAGGCACTGAAGGTGACATACGGAAGAGGATCCGGAACCAGAGGAAGGTTTTCAAATGGAAGAGGCAGAGGACGTGGCAGAGGCAGAGAATTCTTAGACAAGAGCACGGTGGAATGCTACAAGTGTCACAAACTTGGACATTTCAGAAATGAATGTCCTAAGTGGGATGAAGAAGCCAACTATGCTGACTTTGAGGTGAAAGAAGAAATGCTACTGATGGCCTGCATAGAAGAAGAAGAGGATGAAGAAGAACCTGCAGACATGGAAGAAAATGCAGAGTTACTACTGATGACATATGCTGGAAAACAAGAAAATATGAGGAAACGAGCATGGTTTCTCGATTCAGGGTGTTCAAACCACATGAGTGGAGATCGAGAGCTGTTCTCAGAAGTGAATGTCAATTTCAAGCACACAGTCAAGCTTGGAAACGACAAAAGGATGGAGGTCACTGGAAGAGGAACGGTGAAGCTGGTCTTGAATGGTACGATGTATACAATAAGTGATGTATACTACATACCAGAGCTCAAAAACAATCTGTTAAGTCTCGGGCAACTACAAGAAAAGGAGCTGACGATCATCATAAGAAGAGGTGCCTGCAAGATCTATCATGATGACAACGGATTGATTGCAGAAAGCAAGATGAGCTTAAACAGAATGTTTATGCTCATAAATGAAGCTAGTGGAGAAGGAAAACCGGGACAGCAGCAATGCCTGCAAGCTGTTTCAGAAGATATGTCCAAACTATGGCATGAACGGTATGGTCATCTCAGTCATCGCGGGATGAAAACACTTCAGAGCAAGAACATGGTACGTGGTCTTCCATATTTCGACACTCAGAAGTTCACTTGCTCAGATTGTCTGGTGGGAAAGCAGCCAAGAAGTGTCATTCCTAAGAAGAGCAATTGGAGGGCAAAGGAAGTCCTTGAGCTGCTGCACTCGGATATTTGTGGACCCATCAATCCCATGACCACTACTGGAAAGAGGTACATTCTGGTCTTCATTGATGACTTCAGCAGGAAAGCTTGGGTATACTTCTTGAAAGAAAAGTCAGAAGCATTCAGTCACTTCAAACTGTTCAAGAAAAAGGTGGAGATTGAGACAGGAAAGAGTATTAAATGCTTCAGAACTGATCGAGGAGGGGAGTACACTTCTCATGAGTTCATCAACTACTGCAAAGAGGAAGGAATCCGGAGACAACTCACCACGGCCTATACACCACAACAAAACGGTATTGCGGAGAGGAAAAACCGTACTGTTATGAATATGGTGAGATCAATGATGTCAGCAAGGAAGGTTCCGAAAATCTTTTGGGCAGAAGCTGTGAGTTGGACTTTCCATGTCTTGAACAGATGTCCTACACTGGCTGTAAAGAATGCTACACCACAAGAAACCTGGAGTGGAGTCAAGCCAAATGTTGAGCACTTTAGAGTATGGGGAAGTGTTGCTCACGTGCATATCCCAGACCAAAATCGAAGTAAGCTTGACAACAAAAGCTCTGCTTGCATCTTCTTTGGTTTCTCTGAAGAATCAAAGGGATACAGATTATACAATCCAGAAACAAAGAAAATTGTGGTAAGCCGAGATGTGGTATTTGAAGAAATGAAAAACTGGAATTGGGAAGCAGAACATGATCAAGCTGAATCTGATCTCACATGGAGCGATGATCAGATATGGGAGGAAAGTGAAGAGGAGGATAGTGTCCAAGCAGATTCAGACGATGAAGCAGAGGAACCTGCAGAAAATGAGCAACCTGCAGAAATAGCAGAAGAAGAACAGGCTGCTGAAGTCAGGGAGGGAAGAGTCAGGAGACCTCCTCAGCACCTAAATGATTTCGTTACTGGAGATGACCTTGATGATGAAGAAGACGAAGTCAACATGGTGGAAATCAATCCATCTCATGATCCATCAACCTTTGAAGAAGCAGAAAAGAGTCTGAAATGGAGAGAAGCCATGAATGAAGAGATAAAATCGATTGAGAAAAATCAGACTTGGGAGCTTACAGAATTACCAAGAGGAGCAAAGTGTATTGGAGTAAAATGGATCTACAAAACTAAGCTCAACGAGAATGGAGAAGTCAGCAAGTACAAAGCCCGCTTGGTCGCAAAGGGGTATTCTCAAGAGCATGGAATCGACTACACTGAAGTCTATGCTCCTGTTGCTAGGATGGACACCATCAGAACACTTCTAGCTACAGCAGCACACAAGGCATGGGACATCTATCAACTGGATGTCAAATCAGCTTTTCTGTATGGAGTTCTTTTAGAAGACGTTTACATACAACAGCCAAAAGGGTATGTAATCGATGGAGAAGAAGACAAAGTGTATAAGCTTCACAAGGCTTTATACGGATTGAAGCAAGCTCCGAGAGCCTGGTTTAGTCGAATTGAAGAATACTTTGTCAGAGAAGGATTCAGGAAGTCTCAGAATGAAGAAACTCTGTTCATCAAAGGCAATAAACAAGGTAACACTCTGTTTGTTAGTGTTTATGTAGACGATCTAATCTACACTGGAGATGATGTAGCGATGATGATAGAGTTTAAGAAGTCAATGCAAAGGGAATTTGATATGACTGATCTGGGCAAGATGAGATATTTCCTTGGAATTGAGGTGCTGCAGACATCACACGGAATCCACATTTCTCAAGGAAAGTATGCTCTTGAAGTCCTGAAGCGTTTCAACATGGAGAATTGCAACGCTGTCTACAATCCAATGGTGCCTGGAAGCAAGCTGGACATGGATGATGGAGGAGAGCGAGTAGATGAGACTTTCTACAAACAAATAATAGGAAGTCTCATGTACATCACCACGACGAGGCCTGACCTGCAGTTCGCTGTAAGTATCTTGAGTCGATACATGGCTAAACCAACTCAGTTACATTTGCTAGCAGCTAAGAGAGTATTGAGATACTTGAGAGGAACGATGGAGTTTGGAGTCTGGTATAAGAGAGAAGGAACTGGAGAAGTTCTTGTCTACACAGACAGTGATTTTGCCGGGGATGTCGAGAGCAGGAAGAGTACATCAGGTTATGTGTTTCTCATGGATGGTTCAGCTGTAGCTTGGCTATCGAAGAAACAGCCTATTGTTACTCTCTCCACAACTGAAGCAGAGTATGTGGCAGCATCAGTGTGTGCATGTCAGGCTATATGGTTCAAAAGGATTTTGAAGGAGTTGGGATATGAAGTAGGAGGAAGCACTGTCATTCGGTGTGACAATACTTCAACGATCAAGTTGTCCAAAAATCCAGTTTTTCATGGCAGATGCAAGCACATAGGAGTTCGCTTTCATTTCTTGCGTGATCTGGTTAATGAAGGTGAAATTCGTCTTGAGCATTGCGAGTCACGAGAGCAAGTTGCAGACATCTTCACTAAGGCATTGAACCGTGAAGTGTTTGAGAATTTGAGGAACAAGCTTGGAGTTTGCTCTGTTGAAGATAAGCTAAGCTTTGCGTACCAAGCTTAGTTTAGGGAGGGTTTGTTGGAGTAAAACGACATTTGAATAAATAGCCGTAGAAGTTAAGTTTGATCGAGTCTTTGATGTTTGTTAGTGGTCATTAATAAGACCGAGTATTACGGTCTAGTTGGAGTCAAGGTTGTTAGTCGAGTCTTGTTGCTTAAGTTTCGGATTCTGTTAAGTTGTAAAGGCTATATAAGCCTGAAGTCTCTATTGAATAAATAGAAGTTTTCAGAATCTAAACAAAGAGCATTTGATCCTTACAGGGTAAACATATTCTCAAGAGAAACGTGCCTATCATCAAGACTAGCTCTACTCTTTGAGCTACTTGCTTGCCAAAATCTAGGGTCTAATGCCACGAGTCTACCATGATTTGGACAGCAAAATCACAGAACATGATCAACATTCCAAAAGAAAATCTATTGATGATCATCATCACATAAATCAGAAGAGATACAATGAGGATGGAATTAGATTGACCAAATTGTAGCGTTGCACAACTTAAAAACAATTCAAACGTAGAACATAACATAGCCTTGAGAAAAGAACATAAACTTAGACAAGCATCAAGCACCAGCTAATCACTGATCACATAACCATGAAAAAAACAAAAAGAAAACGTTTTAAAGCAATCAAAATGATAAGAAGCTTCAGATTTGCAAGCGAATGAATGATCATGACCCTACCAGCTTTCTGCTACTTCTTATCTTCATTTCTGGCAACAATCTTGTACTTCCCACTTTCCTGTTGCTGACAAACAAAACCCATCATCAAAACTGAGCCCTACACATAAATTACACAACTAACAGAAAAAAAACTGGAGATACGTATGATGCAAATCTTACCCTTTCCCACAGTTTGGTATGCTCATTGCAGAAACCAACAACAATACCGCCAGTCTTCTTGCCTTCACGATACTCGATGCAATGATCTTCCTTCAACCCGCAAGTAACGTGGAAAGCCAACTGACATTTCATCTCCGAACACTCGATAACACACCCGCGTCTAATCTTGCACAAATAACACCTATCTTTCCATCTCTTACTCGGTATCTCGCTGCAACAAATCCCTTCCCTTCCTTCAGGATCCTCAAAGTAGACTTCCGGCACAAACAACGAGCAAGTGATGTGAGCCCATCGACCATCCTTTGTGGGTTTCATTGCTCCACCTTTGGTTGTACACAAGCAGCAGGAGAAGAGTTTTTCCCGGTTCTTCGATGAACGAGTTGCGATACACTGTCTGCAGAACCAATCACCTTCTGGGATAGCCTTAACAAGAGGGTTCCCATAACATGAAGCATGAACCATTAAATCACAACCATCACAGAACACGATTGGATTTGATGGTTCACCGTCTGTGCTTTGACATACAGCACACATAATGCCATCTTCTTCTACTTCTTCATGCTCACAGTGACCACTACCACTAACACAATCTTCTTCTTCTTCTTCTTTCTCTACTTCTCTATCAGACAGATCCGAAACTTTTTCTTTCCCTAGAGGATCAATATTCTCTTTATCATCGTCATCTTCTACTTCTAAACTCGATTCAAACCTTACGGATCCCTTTTTCTCAATTCCGTTCTCCTCAACGGAAGGCTTATACTCAATATTCAGATCAAAAGGCGAAAAGGGGTTACCGGAGAGCAGATCGGGATCAATCGCCCAAATCCTTTTCTTCGCCGGCAGACAACGATAGGTCGGGTTAGAGTTTTCGCCATCGTCATCGTAATCAGCGCGAGTATGCTTCCTCTTCTTCCCCGGCAACTGCGACGACTTCACCTCCGATTGGCTCCTTGCTAGCTGCGGCTGCGCACGTTCCAGATCTCGCTGCATCAATCTTAGTCTTTTGAGAGGAGGCAAATCCTGAAACTGAGCGTCCATGGCTTCTACTTCAGATCTCTGGGTTTACTGAGGAATGAGGGATTGTGTGAACAGTCGTAGATCTCACAGAAATTAAAAGGGCAATCGAAATCATTACTTTGCCGCCTGAATTTTTTCGGAAATGGTGTTTAGTGAAACAGTGCGTGGGAAAGAACACCCGCGAAATTTCTGAAAATTTATTCTCTTTGAAAATTTCATTAATTTCTTCATTTTTTTCCCCATCAATCGAAAAAAATTTTAGAATTTACCCGCCATTTTTTTGTTATATCGGCGGGGAAGTGATTTCCAATTGGTCTGAATTAGGGCCCATTTGGATATTAATGGGCTTAGTTAAAAAAAAACTCTGGGCTTATCCGTTTTTCTTAATCAACAACACTTTATTATGTTGGGTTGTTCACAATTAAAATCATATGCATACCGAAAATCAGAGCAGCAAGTTACAAAAGGGAGAGGACTTCTTTGCTTTGATATCATGAGTTGTAAAAGGGACGACTTTAACATTTTCATCGATGTCCTTGTCCTTGTGGCTGCTGCTGCTGCTGCTGATCGTAGCCACCAGCCCACGCAGCGGGTGGTCCATAAGGAGGAGGATAATAGCCTTCAACGCCTGCCTGTGCCTGAACCAGCATTGTCATCATATTAGCACATTACTTTACATGTGTATATATGCATGCACCTAAAACTACAAGAAGAGGAGATATGTGGAGATAGTTGTCGTTCATTTAGATATTCTGTAAGTTGTCCTGTCACATGTTTCATCGACCACAGCTCCATTGTTGGTATAATAAGTCCAAAGAGCCAATTTCACATCAGATGGACTTGTTTGAACCTTAGGCTCTATCTACTATTGGCTAATGTAGTTTGGTTCATATCCAAGATTCAAAATTCAAACAAGTGTGAAACTGTCTAAGACATAAATGGTGAATTCAGGCATATATCTTGCTTAATTTTACCATAGCACACGCAATGCTCTTCTTGTTAAAAACTAAATATAGAATCCCACGAGAAATGAATAAAAGTTCTAAGATTTATAACTTACTGGATTCATGCCATAGTTGGGTTGATAAGGATTCACAGGATACCCAGCCTCATGATTACCATAGCCACCACCATAACCAACTCCTCCACCTGATAAAAAACACGATTTTTGTTTTAATTAACTATAATAGATTGCTAGTAATTGTTTGTCCTTCCAACTTGTGCATGTAATTGACATTGTGATGATGATTCACAGTTGTTCAAGTTTTACCATACCAGGATTCCCAACGGGACCAGTTGCATAAGCTCTATTTTCTGAGTTCGCAATCTCTGCTCGAAGCTTCTCCAGTTCCCGAGCCATTGCAACTAATTTGTGCTCCATAACTTTGCCGTGCTCGTAGTTTTCCGCATACCCTTTCTTCTCATAATCAATAGCCGCTCTAAGAAACAGGATATCACAGAGCTTAAATACACATTAACATCAAGACGAACAAAGGCAAATCTAAAACAAAAGACTGGTCAAACCTTGCGCGTTGCAGCTCTTGCTTTGTGTTCTCAATTTCTGCAGTTAGTGTTGGTATCTGCTGCAAATCTGCTGTGAGTCTAGCCAGATCTTGAGTCATCAAATGAACCTGGCTCATTAGTTCCTGCCTGCTCGAAGTAAACTCTTTGATATCTGCACGGACCTTCTGAATCTCAGCTCGCGTGGCGTCGACTTCACGCAGTTCCATTTCGGATCGCAAAGATTTGTCGTACATCTCCCTCATCATTATATCTTCCTCGGCTCTCAAGGAATCAATGTAATGCATCATTCTTTGCAGCTCATGCTGAGCAACTTCGAGTTCCTGTTTGAGCGCAACATGAGTTGCAGCCAGCCTCTGGTTATCAGCAAGCAAGCCCTGCACATCTTGATTTTGAGCAGCCATACGATCCTCCATGATTGAAAGATGTTGAGGAAGACCTCTTGGATCCACTCTGAACTGGGTTTCCCTACTATCATCTATCATAGAGGGACGAGGAGGAGGCACTGGTCCTCCCAAGCCTCTAACGAAAGGCGGTTGGTTAACCGGAGCTTGCAAGCCGCTGTAAGATCCACCTTTCATCGAAGGAGGAGGTCCACGATTTCTTCCAGACATTACGCTCTGATCTTAGAATTGCTGGAATCTCGTGTAAATCTGCTAAACGAAAGGAAATTTTCTCTAGGATCACACTCTAGAGACTCGAAATCACGCGCTGACCTTCGACGATTGCAAACCCTTAACGAACAACAAAAAAGCCTTCTCACCGGAGAAAAACAAATTAGGGTTCCTGAGAAATCCCCTTGTTCATCAAATTGGAGATCGATCAACTCAAAACTCTTCGAAGAATGTTCGTTCGCAGAATTGTAGAAATTCCGATTGCTCCAGAGAAATCAAAAACCTCCAAAATTCCAATTCGCCGGGAGTGGATAGAGCGGAGGTCGCTTAACAAATAGTAATATTTCGAATTACTCCTTTTACGTTATGTATTTACACAATCTCCCAATTATCCCGCCATATTTTCATCTTTGCACCCATTTACTTCGGCATTTTCAATTTGCTCCTTCATCTTTAATTCGTGGTACCAGAGGTCCCATAGGTCCACCCATGAAGAACATGAAACAAACCTTGTGTGGCTCGTGATGTCATAAAAACCTTCTGTCCCTACAAAGCTACCGTAATGTGTTAGTCCATTACGAAAACAAACCATTCAAGTAACCATTTATATTAATTTCCACGAACAAACAAAATTAACAATTGTTTTCATATGCACAAAGGTATTTTATATAAACTACAACGGCTACAGTTTATAGCCAACATGATAATTAGGTAATTAAATCACCAAGTGAACGTGAGATGACGGATTTAACTGAGGGGCGAAGAAAACTATATGGTATAAATATCATAATGATGAACAATGAATTTATAACGGTGGAGTTCACATGAAGCTCACCATTTTCAACTATATACTTTTCTCACTCTTTACTCTCCAATTACTCTCTAATAGAGTGAAGAGTGAAGACAAAAACAATGGAAGCCTTGTGGAAGTTGGAGGACAAACTGAAGCTAACGACGAAAGAAGCGGTCGTGATCTTGGTCGGAACAGCGGCTGCAGTGACGCTCCTCTGCACGGCGGCAGCGTTTCTCAACCGCAACTCTCGAGGAAAGAAAGTAGCAGACGCGGAGTGGGCGTCCCAGACAGCGGTTGGGGCAAGAACAATGGAGGAAAAGAGGAGTTGTAAGTGGAGCAAAGTGAAGAGAAGGTTGATGGGTTCGTTTTGTTGGAGCTCTGCAGCTAAGTGGATGGAGATGGAAACGCGGAGGCCGCGGCCATTGCTTGCGGTTAAAGAAAGGAGTCTTAATGCGGTTGATCCGGTTTGGCAGCGACCGATTCTGATGGGTGAGAAATGTGAGTTGCCCCGGTTTAGCGGTTTAATACTGTATGATGAACGCGGCCTTCCGCTTCATCATACTCAACCTCAAGAACAAGTCAATGTAAGTTACTCTTCTAATCTTTTTTATTCTATAGTAAACAACAACAACAACAAAAATGTGTTTTTATAGTCAAGAGATTGACATAAGTTCTTGTTGTTTCTTAATTTGTAGGTACACCAAAGTTCTTTGGTACGAAAAACTCTTAGAGATTTGCTTTGACAGTGGTTTTCTCTGCAAGGAAGTCTCTTGTAGTTTCGTGCACTACGAGTTAACGAAAGGTAATATCCAAAAAAAAACATGTTTGTGTAAACAATGTCTTATCTGATGTAGAGGCGAATCTTCTTCCTTTCTTTGGTGTGTTTTTTGATTATTTAGAGAGAGACAAAGAAATCAACGTCTTATAAACAAACACTTTGCTACAAATAGATGCAAATTATCTTTCTTTTTTGTGTTTTTGACTGCTTGGAGGGACAAAGAAAGCACAAGATCTTATGAACAAACAAATAGAATAATCTTCAAAAACAAACAATATATGGACAATGTTCTTCATATCAACCCACCAGATATAATTTCATCACCAAGAACCAAAACTCACAGCAGAGAATCTGTTGTGTGTGGCGTCTTCTCCTGATAATCTTCAGCAAGTGAGCCATCAAAAATGAAAGAAGAAAAAATAATCTCCGTCTTTTGATCATGACAGAAGCAGAGACGATAAAACATCTTAACGCCATGACAGAAAGAAAGCCGGTAGATATAGTCACAAGGAGCTATACAAAGTAGACGACAGCTACAAATAATCTTTGTATGTAACCACAATTTTTTTTTTTTCTTTCCCCAAACTGTAGATTAGCTTCTTTGCGCGAATCTCACACATAAGAAACAATCAAAGGCTCTTTTGTTTCTTCCGCTATAGAATTCCTGTGGTAGTAACAGTACAAAGACAACTGCACAATACCAAGAATCGTTCCTATTCCATTCGGTGTCTGAGTTTTAAAAAAAAAAAAACATTAATACTCACTCTAAAAGAAACAACACAAACTGCAAAAGCAAATATTGAAGAGAAGCAACTTACATAAACAAAGGCGTCGCTGTTGAATAACCCGTAGAGGAAGAAGGAAGCGCTCATCAAGAAAGTCGATAGAGAGAGATAAAACGGCATAAACTCAACGCTTTTAGTCTGAATCACTAGGTTCTGCAAAAGACCAGACAAGTCAGGGCAATCAAGAAAGCTTGCACACATGAAAATTATTTGGTTGACGTTTGTGGGAACTTACGATAACAAACAAAGGCGAGGCAAACATCGAAACAAGAGAACCGCAGCTCAAGAAACCGACAAAGTACCATCTCGTGAGCTTTCCAGGTATCTGCAAACTTCCAGCTACGATCAATCCAGCCACAGCAAACACCACGAGAAGCAAAACAAGCATCCTCATCTGCCATGAATCAAGATCTTGATTAGGAAACAAACAGCAGCAATTTGGCGAACTTTATCGTGTGAATAAAGGTAAAAAATCAATCAAGAAACCTTGTTCTTCTTGTCTGTATGCATGATGAAGAGGATAATGTAACAAAGCTGAAAAGTGGCTCCGACGGAATTCACAGTCATAAGCATGAAATTGCTGTGGGATATGAAAGGTGTTCCGTACCAAAGGCAGATCAAGCAGTTTAAGAGAGCGTAAATGTATGGTAAGCCCGAGAATTGCTCGGTCGATCTGTTCCTCATGATTCTCCTAAACGTCGGCCTGAAAATAAAACAGAGAGACACACAATTGAGAAAGAGATCTGTGAAGTGACTGAAGTCCATAGAGGAAACATAAAACTAAGTTTAATACAAGGAATGAACAAATTTAGTAAGTGAAGAAGAAGAAGAAGAACTCACATTGGTGAAACGAATAGCCCAAATGCAAATATGTTGCCTGAAACAGAACAAACGATGCAACAGTAGTAAGCATCAGTTCGGTTTCTAAAGAAGAAGATTTCTTGTTTTCTCCGGTGAAATTGATCACTAAGCCAGATCCACCGTATTAAAAAAAAAAAGAATCTAAATTTTGGGTTTTTATCCCCAAATTAGCTTAAGACTTACCAAAAAAAATCCAGTTAATAGATTTAAAAACAGATTAAAGCTTTTTACCTGCGATTCCGGCAGTTTCTTTCCACATGGAGAAAGAACCATCGAAAGCAAGGAAATCCATGAGAAGCTTCCTTTTTTTTTTCTTAGAACGAACAAAGCTTCAGATTTTCGTCTTTGCTCTGCTCTGTTCTGTTCTGTTATTTATGGAGGCAGAATTTTGTAAAAAAAAAGAGAACTAATAGAGACTAGTAAATGGGATTTGTAATAGAAGACTTTTTCTTTAAAGAGCATGAAGCAAAAATTGAATTCGTACGACTATACATATATATATATGCGGTCGAGATTTGGCTGTGTCTTCTGTCTACCATCTTCCAAAAGTTAAAAGCAAAACAAAAAAAGTCGTAAAAGTTACATATTTGTTGACAAATTCCGATATTATATATGAAAACTGTAAACATTGCGCAGCATCATCTAATATAATAGTTATTATATAAGTTTTCTTAATTTGACCAAAAAAAAAACAGAAGGACTTCTAAATCACCGTTTGGAGTGCTTATACTTTGTCATGTGTAAAAAAAATCTTCATTGAATATTTCAGTTTCACGAATATTCGGAAATTATATTGCAAAATGTGAAAAGGATGCACAAGGGAGGGAGAAAGCGTAAATGTCATCTTGGTTTAGCCTAAGCTCAAAAGTTGCTGCTCCCTGTCGACATTGGTCTCCACTTGATTATCTAAGATAAACTGCTGGCCAATCAAAAATTTCCCCTTTTTTGGATTGAGTTTTTTCGTTTTTTTTTTTTTTTTTTGTGGTCTACATGTGACTATCGCTTACACACGTTTTTTAAAACGATAAAAGAATTTAAATAGGAGTGTAACATTTGGTCGTCGTGTGTTCCATTTCAACAAGCTGTCGTGAGCCGTGGCCCCAATGCATCATGTGTCTCGCGCTGAATCGCTCGCTAATATCCCGAGAATGACAAATCCAATGGGAGGCGTAAATTATGTAATTATGAGAGCGTGATTGGCATGGATAATCATATTTCCTCCGTTTCAAGTTTAAAATTCGTTTAGTTCAAAAAAAAACAAAAAAATGTTTAAAATTCGTTTATGATGTTTTGCAAATTTCCATGTAAAGCTAGACAATATTTCCAAGTATAACTTTTTTTTTTTTGGGCAAAGTATAATACTGTTGTTTACTTCTAAAGTTCTATCGTTCAAGAACAACACATAAATTTAGAAAGTGTATGTCAAATTTTATCACCGTACGTAGAAAAGTTTAGAATTTATTTTTATATTTTTATGAAACAGAGAAAATGCTTTCTAAACAAAAATGTTAAAAGTAAAATATATTTGAAGGCCATTTAGGGATAACACAATTCAAGGCTGGGCGGCAATGTTTTCGAGTATAAAAATTGTCTACCGCCGGAGAACATCGAATCAGTGTGCTGATCTACTAGCAAAGAAAGGAGTAACATCGCTATATCTTTGGAATTTATACCATATTTGTCCGAATTTTCTTCGACATCTTGTATCAAATAATTGTAATAACATTTAAGTAATAAAGATTGGAGACGAAAAAAAAAAAAATATATATATATATATAGTCTTAGAACGCGTTGTGTGATTTAGCATTCAATTAACAATCTAATATAGAACACATGTTATTTTAATTTTTTGGTTAAAAGAACACATATTTTTTTTTTATATAAATTTAAATTAGTTATAATCTACAACATTTAGTTCTGTTAAAAATTATGTAACTTCAAAATCAATTGACAATCAATGAATTTGCACATATATCGTTTAATGTCTTATTACATTTTTGATATGGATTATTAAGGATTAAGGATTAAGTTTATGATTAAGGATTTGTTTTGTTTTGTTATTTTATTGATTGTTTTGTTTATGATTTAAAAGATTGTGGCTTAAACGTTTTGTCCAAATCTATTGATAGACTTCCGTGGCGAGGGTTGATGAATATAGAAATTGAACATTGAATTTTGAATATTAAACCATCGGGAAGATGACTGAAAAAGCTTGTACACAAACGCGGTTCATATGTAATCTTTTTTTATTAAATACTACTAGCATCTAATAATGTTCTCAACCTTATCTGTTGTAGTCTTTTTTGTTATACAAGTATTTGATTCTTGACTTTAATAATCATACAGCCATGTTCTGAACCTTAATATTGACCAATCGAATATAAATATAGAATATCTGATTTGTTAGACGTGTGACAAATGGCGTTTAAATGTATTTATTTCTTTATAAATCAAGAAGGTTACATATATATGTCTAACGAAACTTTTGTGTGTGTGGTTAAGCCAGTCATTTTATTGATTAAAACTTCAAAATGAAGTAGCTCCAAGAGCACTAATGGCTCTTTAGAGAAAGAATCTGCCAAATTGTTGGCTAATTGAGGAATAAAATCAAAGAAAATAGATAAAAACAAAAAAGTTGGTAGCAATCATACGAATAGCGTATAGCCGTGGAGGATTCCATGGAGCTCGTTTCTTGTCTCTGCATTGATGAACAGTTGCGAGTCACAGAGGAATTGGAAACTTTGTTCCGCCCGCATTGAGCTGGAGCACCTGCTAGAGATGGATTCCATATGTATAGATTTTTAAAACTTTACATTTCTGGATTCCAATATTATTTCAACGGACCTGCATGTAATATTATTACCCGGGATGAAAAATTCCAAATATGTTAAAACTTTAAAGAAGAACTTAATTAGAAGTTTTGAAGTTTGATCTTGGATTTCATGACTTTTTACATGCATGCTCGTAGTAAACCCCCACTTGTGAAGAAATTCATTTTGCATGTATTTGAACGTTGCAGACTTGCAGTCTTTCTTTCCGATAAAACTGTGTAAAGTCAGATTTTAGTCGTCATCCAAGAAACATTAGATTTTATTCGTCTTAAATAATCAATATAATCAACTAGTACTTGATTAAGCCATGTCGCTGAATTTCTTCGCAAGTGGGGGTTTTCTATTAAAAGCGAAGGTGCGCGATCTATCTATACAAAGCGTGGGACAACTAATCTTTTCCTAACGTTACGCAAATATCACGAGTACAACTTTTGTATTAATCAAATATATATCTTTCGCTAGTTGCTACTGTGTATTGGTTTAAATAAAAGTGATTTAATCGATGATCAATTAGTATAACTGAAAAATATATCTTTCACTGAAAATTAAATATCACCAATAGCTTCCGTCTTTCCAAAATCTATTCTAATATAGTAAGGTTTTTTTAGAGTGAGTTTTGAAATGCTGGCATGTGGCATATCTATGTGTCACCTACATTTAAATAAAAAAAAACATAAAAACATAAAAATTGATATGTATAGTTCATAATTGTAACACTTAATTTTTTTATCTCTTTATTTTGTTGTTCTATAATTGTTCTATAAGCAAAATAAAACTATAATTAACTACATACTATACAAAAAACAAATGTGATATTATATAAGATATAAAGTTTTTTTTTATCAAGAGCTCTGAAAATTTTAGGACGTGTATCCCGGTCTCTTGTGTACCGTCCCAAATTTTCCGTCCCATTCCTATCCCGTTTAAAACAATTACCCATTCGAGACCATTTATTTTATTTAAACGGTATGGGAAGGATACGAGAAGGGAATGAGTATTAGATCGCCTACCCGAATTACCCGTTTAAAAATAAAAAACTTAAAAATTCTATATATATTTTTTCAAATTATTCTGAAATTCCCAATTCACAAATTTTATGATTCCGTCCCATAGCCGTAGATTCTCGTTCCGAGTCCCAAAATTTTCAGGGCTGACATACATTCATTTTACACATTTATATTTGAAGAAAAAAACTGATCAACAAAAGAGAATAAAAAATCAATTACATTAAATAATTAAATACAATCCACAAAAAAAAACAAAAACAAAAAACTGCAATAGATATTATACAACAATCTATAAATAGCAAAAACAATACAACAATCTACAAACACAACTCACTTTTATTACCACACAATACAACAATCTACAAACACAACTCACTTTTATTACCACACAAAATTTCAATAGAATATATACTATATGCATTACACTATCATATAATTTTTTTCACACAATCAACCGGAAACAAATTCCGTCTCAAAATTACACGTCCACTCCATCAAAAATAGAACATCAAGTACACAATCCTTTTTAGCACCGATCAAATACTACAAGCAAATAACTCTACCTTAAAAAATATGATTAACTTCTATCTTACTTATCATGATATGTATGACACAACATCAAGTACATTAACCGAAAGTTTAATAAACTTTATTCAGACATATAAACTATCATGTCGACCACATAACACACAATGCCTCGAAGTCTCTTTTGAAATTGAAGATTTCAATCCAAATGCATCAAGAAAACTATATGTTGATTTTGTAATTGGAGACTTAGAGAGAACACAAATCCAAGCTACCCAAGAAGAATATGACAATTTTGATACATGTCTCGATAATCTACAAAGACCGGAAAATATCTTAACATTTTATTTTGCAATCACAAATTTCATCACAAATGTATTTCAGATTGGTTATACAACAAAATAACATGTCCTTAATTATTGTCGAAAAGAAATAATTTGATTTTTATATGCTTACTATGAATAAAAAAAATTCACATTCAATATAGATATTATTATTCCACCAATCTTTCAATACAAAATTATAAAACTACATGATATTCATAAATTAAAAATTAATATTTATCCACAAATTTTTACTAACAAATATTGAAAATAAATTAAAAATTAAAATATCTAAATTATCACAAATCCGTGCAACGCGCGGACCTAGTATAGTATATGTTTTCAATGGGTTTTTCGTTTGCAATTTTGTGTTACGGTCTGATTTCTGGCGTGTGGACATATATACACGTTAAACAAAACAACACACTACAGATGTGGTAAAGTGGCAATAATACTAGCTATTTATAAAATTCATCATAAATCTTTGTGATAATTTTTTACATGAGACTGTAACTACAAAATTCACCTGACTCGAACATATATAGGATTCAGCCGGGACTAGACGAGGTAAAAAAAATTACCATCTCAAATAACCATATAAAAAGATATGATTTAATAAAAGGTTTACATATCTGTCAAAAAAAAAAAAGGTTTACATATAATTACAAATAGTAAAGTATACAAAAGTGTGAGTTATGGAAAAATTATGAAATCCGAGATGTAATCATTAATCAAGGGTTGATATGACAGAATTTAATAGATCGTTACGTAAACATCAAGATATGTGTATTATAGAGTTTTGTAAACGTCAGATCCGACCATTTATTTCAGTCGTTATAAGGGAAAACAAAAACACATGTGTTATATCTACACGTGGACGATAATGGATATGGAAAATGAACAGAGCCCCCCCACAACTCCGTACGTAAAGTGCCATTTGCGCTGCAAATACTGATCCTCAAAAGAAAAGAAAAAGTCTACTTTTACTACCGCTTCAAATATATATCTTCCCAAACACTTTTTTTTGCTTGAACCTTATCTTTCCAAACACTTATGACTTATCTAAACGAAATGATCACGTACCCCTTTTTTTTTGTTTTGTTTAACGTCAAAATGATCATGTACTCTAGTTAACGTTATTTTTCTACATATGTATTCCGTCTCTCTTTAACCGAATCCCTTTTTAATATACTTGTGACTTAAAAGTCTAAGGCCCATTAATGATAACAAACCTTATTGCTAATCAGTCAATAACTAAGGCCCAAAACGGCCTAGTACGGTCATCCGGTCACGTAAAACCCAAAGCCTCGTTCTCGTCGATGTGGTCGAATATAGAAGGCATCAGAGAGTAAATATGTAGCATTTATTTGCAATCAATGTCTACTTCTGTTTTTCTTTTTGTATTTAGTTTTTCAGTTAAGTTCTCGACGTTATAAAGAATAAAAGAAAACATATTTTTATTTTATTCGGAAAATTATGATGTTTTATGTTTGTTCAATTGTTCAGCATACGTTCTTTTTTTTTTTTGGCTTTTCAATTTCTTTTTCTATAGTAAAAGTTTTATAAGTAGAAACGAGAAATTGGGATGAAACCGAAACTCATGCGGACATAAAGAAATTTCTGCTTTACCTATATTTTCGGTTAGTAATGTTTAACAATAAAACAATTTGACGTAATAAAAACAAGGGACAAAAAAACTCTCAAAAACTGTACCGTAATTTTGAAATCGTAGTAATGGCAATTTGGTCATTTGAAAGTCCGCTGGTTCTCCGTAACTGTCTCCGTAACTGGCAATTCTGACGCTCGTTAGATTCTTCCTTAACTCTCTTTCTTTCTTTTTCATTTTTCTCCTCTTCGTCTTCACTCTTAATTCCATTGATCTCTCTCTTCCCTGTCCTCCAATTTTCCCTCTCTACAAATATCGACACATTCTTCAAGTCTAGAATTCTGATCCGAATCGAGCAGGTACGTACCCGAACTATTTCTGTTTCCCAATTCTGTTTACTCTCTGAGCTAATTCGTGAATGTACGAGGAGGTTGTGCTGCGTTTTTTTTTATGGTATTGTTGACATGTTTTGAGGGTTTCTCATGGGGTTCTCTGATCTGTGATGCTTGTTTATCGTTTTGCCATTGGATCTACTGCTCAATCTGGGCAATTTCGCGCATTTGATTGCTACATTTGTCGTACTTCTGGATCTGGATCTGCCTTTTTTTTTTCTTTTATCATTCAGAATTTCGCTAACAGCTTTAGATTTTTTCGTACTTGTCGCGTGGATTTGGCTTCCCGGTACTTGTTCAGTTGTATCTGTTAGAATCTCATGAGTTTTATTGAACTGAATCATGGGATATAGATCTGGATGAGTTGTTCTTCTTAGTAGCTGTTTCCTTCCACGTTTGAGCTTATTCGATTTTCATGGAGTGATACGGTTCATCGTGATTTCCATCTGTTCGTCTGTAGTCCCATCTGTTTGATTAAATTACATCTGATCCGATGACGTTCATGAAATTTCTACTTGCCATTATTTACCTATTGGAGAGATGGAATTGCTCGATTTGCTGGAACTTTTGTTCTTAGTCCAACTGTGGCAAGATCGAGTTTTCTTGTGCTGTTTTTACCGAAAGCTTCTCCGAATGCAAATTTAATGTTTTCTGTTGTTGCAGATATTATATTATCACATCACATGGCTACATATAAGCCCAAGAACATCCTCATCACTGGGGCTGCTGGATTCATTGCGTCCCATGTTGCCAACAGACTAGTTCGCAGCTATCCTGACTACAAAATTGTTGTGCTTGACAAGCTTGACTACTGTTCAAACCTAAAAAACCTCAACCCTTCAAAATCCTCTCCCAACTTCAAGTTTGTCAAGGGAGACATCGCCAGTGCTGACCTCGTCAACTACCTTCTCATCACTGAAAACATCGACACGATTATGCACTTTGCTGCTCAAACCCATGTCGACAATTCTTTCGGTAATAGCTTCGAGTTTACCAAGAACAATATTTACGGTACCCATGTCCTTCTGGAAGCTTGCAAAGTCACTGGGCAGATCAGGAGGTTCATCCATGTGAGTACCGATGAGGTCTACGGAGAGACTGACGAGGATGCTTCGGTGGGAAACCATGAGGCTTCTCAGTTGCTCCCGACCAATCCTTACTCTGCCACCAAAGCAGGAGCTGAGATGCTTGTCATGGCATATGGTAGATCATACGGGTTGCCAGTTATAACAACTCGCGGGAACAATGTTTATGGTCCGAACCAGTTTCCTGAAAAGTTGATCCCTAAGTTCATTCTGTTGGCTATGAATGGGAAGCCACTGCCAATCCACGGAGATGGATCTAACGTGAGGAGTTACCTCTACTGCGAAGATGTTGCTGAGGCATTTGAGGTTGTTCTACACAAAGGGGAAGTTAACCATGTCTACAACATCGGGACAACGAGAGAAAGGAGAGTGATTGATGTGGCCAACGACATCTCCAAACTCTTTGGAACAGACCCTGACTCCACCATTCAGTTTGTGGAGAACCGGCCGTTTAATGACCAGAGGTACTTCCTCGATGACCAGAAGCTGAAGAAATTGGGATGGTCTGAACGAACCACTTGGGAAGAAGGACTGAGGAAGACACTGGATTGGTACACTGCGAACCCTGAGTGGTGGGGAGATGTTTCTGGAGCTTTGCTGCCGCATCCACGGATGTTGATGATGCCCGGTGATAGACTCTCTGATGGCTCTGACGAGCACAAGGATGCAGATGGTAATCAGACATTCACGGTGGTTACTCCCACCAAGGCTGGTGGTTCCGCAGACAAAACATCCTTAAAGTTCCTCATCTATGGCAAGACTGGGTGGCTCGGTGGTCTTCTAGGAAAACTATGTGAGAAGCAAGGGATTCCATACGAGTATGGAAAAGGGAGACTAGAAGACAGAGCTTCTCTCATGGCGGATATTCGCAGTGTCAAACCTACCCATGTCTTCAATGCCGCGGGTTTAACAGGCAGGCCCAATGTTGACTGGTGTGAGTCTCACAAAACCGAGACTATCCGAGTCAACGTTGCTGGTACTTTGACTCTGGCAGATGTTTGCAGAGAGAATGATCTGTTGATGATGAACTTTGCCACCGGTTGTATATTTGAGTATGACGCTGCACATCCAGAAGGCTCAGGGATTGGCTTCAAGGAAGAAGACAAACCGAATTTCACCGGTTCCTACTACTCAAAGACAAAGGCAATGGTAATATAACATCACATAACTAAAATCACATCTGATCCTCAATCTCTCCAACTCTGTCCATAGATCCTCTGTTTTTATTTTTGCCAGGTCGAAGAGCTTCTAAGAGAATTTGACAACGTATGCACCTTGAGAGTGAGGATGCCAATCTCATCCGACTTGAACAACCCGCGAAACTTCATCACAAAGATCTCGCGTTACAACAAAGTGGTGAACATCCCAAACAGCATGACCATACTCGACGAACTCTTACCAATCTCAATCGAGATGGCGAAGAGGAACCTAAGGGGAATTTGGAATTTCACCAATCCAGGAGTGGTGAGTCACAACGAGATACTAGAGATGTACAAGAGCTACATCGAGCCAGGTTTCAAATGGTCCAACTTCTCTTTGGAAGAACAGGCTAAGGTCATTGTCGCGGCACGGAGCAACAACGAGATGGATGGCTCTAAGCTCAGCAAGGAGTTTCCAGAGATGCTTTCCATCAAAGATTCGTTGATCAAATACGTCTTCGAACCCAACAAGAGAACGTAAAACCCTCAATAACACACACAGTCGCACACACACTTCCTCTTTCTCTGTTCATTATTATACTATTATCTTGCAGGTAGCTTCACCACTATAATGATTCTACTATAATTTTATTTGTCATATGATTCATTTACTCTTTTTGCATTCTACGTCGAACATGTAGCTCTCGACACATTCTACGTCACAACACATTTTTGTTTTCATTAATATTATTACAGAATTGAGTTTATTTGAAGTTTTTTACTTTGATAATTGATTCCTACTCCTATTATACTTCCTCTTTGTTTTCATTTCATGATAAGTAAAAGAGTAAAAGACAGAGAATAAGAAGAAACGACATTGACTGCTTTAAACTTATTTCCCTTTGCTTTTAAACTTGAAGATTCTATTTGTTACAAAAAAACAATGTCTTTCATTAGTTAATCTTTCTAATGCACAAATAGAAATTGCAAACTCAAAATGTAATATAAATTAAACTTCTGTACTTCCTGTCCCCAAATCTTCACCATACGACCATCTAAAAGCATTTTGCTTTCTCTTCACCACCTTAGAACTACGAGCAATCTCCATAATCTGATCATCTTGCAACAATGCATACCAATTCGTAAGCAACAAATACCTTCAATTTGAATGAAGATGTAAAATGATGAACAAAAAGGTGGAAAAGAGGAACAGAAAAAGCTCAGCACCTTGAATTTGTTGTGCTCATCATCACATAGCTTGAGCGTATTGTTGTCTAGACAATGGTGGAATTTCTTGGCTCGTTATAAAATGTAAAGTCAAAGTCAGTAGTAGTTGATGATTGATTGCCTCCAGAGGTCTTATAAAGGAGAAGAATCCTTAAATAGAGTATGAGATTGTACCTTCTGCCTCTGTAGACAACCAATCATGTGCACAGAACAAAGCCTGTCTAATATCAGGGCTCAAGGAACTCTGGCTATCATCGATCACGGGTCTCCCAGAGTTGAAAGTTGAATCAGGCGCAAGGATTGACATGGGCGTCCCCAGAATATCGCGTGCCATCATAGAGAGGATAGGGTATCTCGGTGTATGGACCTTCCAGTAATTCAGAATGTTGAACTCTCCACTACGGGGAAAAATTGGATCAGACAAGTACTTGTCCAAATCCGATGTTGTGTTCTGGTTTTGAGAGGTCTCGTGGAGAAACTTGTCGAATCCTTTCAAACTGTCTCTAGTGTCCATACCAGCTCTAGCTAAGCCAGAGCCAGAGAAGGAAGAGTCTTCCCCAACAATGGCTGAGCATATCGAATATGCGTCAAGAAGCTCCTTGACACCATTCGACACTTCCTTGATACGATCCAGAGCTGTACTGCCATAGATTTTAGAGTAGTAATACTCTACCAACTTCATCTTGAACCGTGGATCCAAGATAGCAGCGATTGCTAAAACGAGGCTGCATTTGTTCCAGTACTCATCGAAATTAGCCTTCATCTTCGCTGCAAGAGAGCTCAAGAAATTGTCCTGGTTCTTGCACCACTCGATCAACTGGATGTGGATATCACACATCTCAGCAAAGTATACATTCGCCGTCGGACACTTGTTTCCTGAAAAATCAGCGGCGATCTCGAATACAAGTTTAAGATAAACGGTAACGGATCTTGTCCATTCCCACTCCTCGTCGGTTAGAGATGAATCAAACCCGTGGTCGTGATCACGCAAATGGCAAAACGCGCCCTTGTACTCCAGTACGGTTTCAAGCATCGCGTAAGTAGAGTTCCAGGTAGCAAGAGAATCAAGAACAAGGATCTTATCGGAGTTGATCCCGGCGAGTTGAGCGATTTCGATGAACCTTGCATGTGTTGATTGTGAGCTCTTGACATATCTCACGCTTCCTCGAATCTTTTGGATCACATCACTCATGGCCTCCAAGCAATCTTGGACAACAGAATTCAGAAGATGAGCGGCGGATTTCAACTCAAATAGCTGCCCGTTGATAAAGATCTGGCTGCTCTGAGACATGTGGTCTTTAATCCTCAGGACAATCTCATCATTAACAGAAAAACTATCAAACGTAACAGCGAAAAGCTTGCTCTCAAGACTCCATTCCATCAAACACCTGATGATCACTTCAGAGAGCATATCTTCCGTATGAGAAGGATCCAAGGTGATAAAGTTGAGAACATTCCTCTGAAGCCTCCACTCCTCATCGATATAATGAGAGGCCAAACAAACATAGTTAGCATTGTCCCGGGAAGACCACATCTCCACCGAAAGATTGATCTTGCCGTACAAATTATTCAGAGTGTGTTGCACTCTCTGCTTCTCTCTAATGTAAATCTCCATACACGACTCCTCAATTGCGCTATTCGGCACGGCTTCAAACAACGGCTGAAGATTCCTGGCAAACACTTTGAACCCGACATGATCAACCATGGCCAACGGATAACGGTGCAATATAATCATACGTGCGAGATCAACCTGGCTCCTTTCTTGACTGAACCTTCCTCCTCCTCCTCCTCCACTTCCTCGGCTTAGAACCATCTGGTCCCTACGTTGCTCCTGATCAAACTTAGGCCTGAGGTAATCCTCTTTCGCTTGACCCTCGTCGAAATTGATAGTAGCAACGGTTACAGCGTTCTCTTTTTTCCTTCTTTTCGGCGTCAGCAACTGAGACATGTCGTGGTTCGTTCTTTTCAGACACCGCATAAGATGGTTACGGAGATGAGTTGTCCCGCTGTTGCTCGAACCGCTGAGTTTCTTATTACACTGAATGCAAACAGCATAGCACACATCAGCTTTTCTCACCCTCTCAAAGTAATTCCAGACGACAGATGTCAACCTCTTTGATTTCTGCAGGATGATCTCATTTGATTCATCCATCACACAATCTCCTGCACCAAAAAGAAATCTCTATTCATTGATTAAAAGAACAACTTTGGACTGAAAAACACACTCTTTTTTTTACACAATTACGATGGCATGAGAGAGTTATGTCAAAACCAACAAAAAAACAAAAATCATCATAATGAAAGCTATTGCAGAAGAGATCAAATCGCGCCACATTCTTCAACAATAACATAACGACACAAATCGGATTCACAAAAGTACAAAAAATCTATCTGCTGAATGAAAACAATCACAGCTTGAAAAATTCGGATGAAATTAGTTATAATACACTAAGAAAAAATAAACCCTTTTGAAATTTGAGAAGAACGCAGAGCTTTTCATATGAAGAAATTAGCCGAGAGAGTGAAAGCCGAACAGAGCAACAGCAAAAAAGGTTTGAAATTTAGGCACCTTTGTTTATAAAAGAAAAGCCGTCAGAATCTGTGGAGACTCAGACTACAATCGGAGGATCCGAGGAGTTGTTTTAAGGGTTACGGGTGGAAGAAGCTGGATCGAAGAATATCAGATCCGATGGACGATTTGGGTTATAAAGACCCGAGTTTAGGGATTCGGGTGGGTTAAACCATAAGATACATAAGGGAAAAGTAAAAACCGATCCGGTTCTGGATCCGACTCTATACCGGTTTCGATATATCATTTCGCGGCCCTTTGCGCGGTTGGATCATAGATCTGATTACGCGATCCAATCTCACATTAATCCGCTAAATTATTCTTTTTGTAAACCACATTAACCTCAAATTATAAATGATCTTATCATTCACGGCAAACTAATTTTTTTTTGCTGTACATTAGAAACTCTCTAAATTAATATTCGATAAATTAATAAACTCTGTAAATTAATAAATTTTTTTGGTCCCGAATTGGGCCGGTTCAAAATATAGCATAAATCGATAAGATAATAAGATAATAATTTTTTTGAAAAACTTATGTAAATATATGGTCCCATTAATATTATAAATTAATAATTACCATAAAAATAATCTTATACAAATATATAACTATGATATAATCTACTAAAATATGAGTATATTGTTGTTTTTATTTATTAAAATTGAAATATTTTTACAATTTATCTCTAATTTTAAATGAAAAATGAAAAAATATTACAAACTTTAAAGAAAATATTAATATTAATTATTTATTAATAAATATTTTATTTTATTCAAAACCGATAAATTAATAACTCTATAAATTAATAAAATATTAAAGTCCGAACATTATTAATTTATAGAGTTTATACTGTACTTGAAAATACGGCAAATTTATAGAGTTCTAATAATTTTACACTAAAACACTAATTATTTTTCTTTACTGTTACAGTATATGAAAATATTTAATTGTGCTTATCTTCAAGATGGGCTAAAGTCTTAAAGCCCTCAAGAAGATATATGTTCCTCCTTGAGAATCTTTCTGTTACTTGCTCATCTTCAACATCTTAGAATAGAAATGAAGCTTTTCATCTAAAGCCATAAGCTTTTTTTTTAACTTTTAATTGCGTCTTCATTTCTGGTTCCGATCCTCCATTTACTAGAGCAATATCAAAAATGTCTTAGAGCCTTTTACAATGACTATATACTTATTCTTAAAACACAAATTACTACTTCAAGGCAATGAAAAAAAAAAACAATGTTTCTCTTACAAAAACCACTCATACATATATATATATATACACACAAAAATCATTTTCTGCTTACGCAGAAGGCAATGAAAAATCCCTCTCTCTCTCAGCAATGTCTTACAATTCAGGCACCGCGTTGATGCACCCAGGCAGGAGGAACACGGTCTGAAGTCCCCGGAGTAACCGGAGAAGGAAGACTTCGAATATGAATGCTTTGTGGATATAAACGATACTCGATATCGAGATCTCTACAAGCTTTTCCAACTTCTTCTAGTAATTGACCTCTCCTTATATACCTCTCTCCCATGTCTTGAAAATTCATTCTATGTGTCAACCACACCGCGATCTTCACACTTTTCAAGTCATCCATGTTCAGGAACACTATCATAGGTGCAGGATACCAATGATCCTTCTTGTGTTCTATGTAACTGCATGAAAACATAAGAAGAAGAAGAATATGGTTAGGAATCTTTGCTTCCAAGGTACTTAATTAACCTAGCATATAATTAGGGTTTAGGGTTTCATCAGGTTTCACTAACCTGATTATTCTCTGTTTAATAGCAGCTATCTTTTCTGGAGGAGTTGCTATGTGAACAGAGAATTCAACCGCATCTCCCATATCGGGACTTCGGAAATAGTTAGCTATAGGTTTTGTGCCGAGAACACTGTTCGGGTATATGATCTTTTGATTATCATATCGCAAGAAAACAGTTGTCAATATGTTCATTTCCTCCACAACCAACTGGTAAAAGAAACAAACAAGGTCAGAACCAGGTCACAGTATCGTAAGACCAGCAATTTATTGTATAATTACGAGGGGAACAAACCTGAACACCGTCGATTTCGCAGCGGTCACCAACATCAAATGGGTGCATAACGAAAAGGAAAATGATGGCTTCGAAGACGGTTTTGCAGGAGTTTCCGAATACAAAAGCTACTAAAAGGAGCTGAGAGCTTAATACTAGCAAGAATCTGGTTGTGGCGATTCCGAGTATAAGAAGCCAGATGATTGTGATTATAATGCCAATCAACACATTGATTATACGGTGAAGCCTGTTCACTGCTGTTTTTGTATCGTTTAAGGTCAAAGCCAGAGCCCTCCGTTCCCTAAACGCCTTAACCTGTGAAGAAATCGCGCGGTCAAGATAACTCTGTTTTATATGGAAATTGATTCTTGACATATCAAATTTGAGACGTACCACCCAATTCTTGAGGCAAGACTTGCTGATCTTGTGGCTCTCTGAAGCTCCTTCAAAGAGAGCCATGGCTCTTTCAGACTCCTCTTCAGATAGAAAACGCAAGAAGTCTTCCAAATATATGTACCTAAAACCCGAAAAAAATTCCTCTCAAGATTTGAGCATAATTAAACCAAACTAAATCAAGAATTTAGAGAAATATGACCAAATTCAAGCTGAATATATTACCTGGAACCAGGCTCAGTGACATTGTGGAAAATCTTCTTAGCTGCAATTTTCGCTTCACACTCGCTTCTTATCTGTGTAGCGTTCTCATCTTCCGGAACTGTGTCCTGTATATGTTCATCCAAAGTAGAAAGGGCGCCTTTTCGTATTATATTCATCAATTTCTTCATATTCCAAGCAGACACGTTATCTGTGTTCATTCTCTGCAAATGGTCAATCCTTATCCCTTCGCTAGCTCCGTCCTTGTTAGAACCAACCCGAGACAGTCTTGGACTTTTCCCGACTTTCATAAAATTTCTAACCGTCGCCTTTAGAGCTGGAGGCAACATAGCTCCAGCCAATTTCTCTAAGCTCTTGACATCTTCTGATACTTTCTGCTCTTCTTCCTCCATTCTCTGAATCTCCATCAAAGGAGGACCCGAGAGGGTTTCAATCACGTACTGAGTGAACAACGATTCCTGAATCCGATCAAAGTAAGTGCTCATGTGGAACGATGAAGCCAGGACCTTAACCAGAAGTGTCTTGATCAACCAAATGATCACAGCAACAAGCAAACAGACCAACACTCGCGTCACGTACCTAATCGCAGTGGTCCGAGTCTCTCTTTCGACTTTCTTATCGAACAAGAAATGCCACGCGAGCAACACTAGCCCTAGCCACAGGCTGTTTTGCACCGATCTTCGTACTCCGTAGACGAAATACAAAACCCTTTTCCTCAAGAGGAAGTTCTTTTCGGCCGAGAAGACAAGTATCCTCACTATCCAACTCGAGACTAATCTCCCACAAATCAGCACCAAAACCGTCACTTCCCATTTCCACAAATCAAGCTTCCACCATGTCTTGCGTTGCAAGCTATGCACGGTTAAGCTACAGACCAAACTGGTGATGATCAGGACTAGGCTTATCCATTCAAGCAAAACCCAGATGCTAAGCTTATCCCTTTTGAATTCCTCCGGTAAGTCCTCGTCTTGGAACGGATCTTCCTCTTCTTCTTCATCCAATATCCCGCCGCGAGATGGAGTCCCCGGTTTGGGGCTTCTCCCGAGAAACCCGGATTTCAAAATCCCGGCTCTCCGACCCGATTTCATCTCTGTTTTGTCGATCGCTGGATGTGTCGGTGTTGGAGGATCCTGCAATCTGGATTTCGTCTGGTTCCTCCTCAGTATCGGTGGTTTATTCGAACTGTACTTCACACCTTCTGCCTCGTCTCTGTTACGGTTACCGCTACGGCCTTCTTCGTCGCTACTTCCACCGAGCGATATTCTGTTCTGCCTCCGTCTAAACGCGTCGGCTTTTCCTTTAGCCGTGAACGGAGAAGGTGACTCGGAAATCGGCGTTAGGCCACTTGGCGGCGTGTTGCTCTGGAGCTCTGCCATGTTAAGCTCCACATCGAGAGAGATCTCGCCGCCGGATTTCTGCTTTTGAAGGGAATTATCGGTTGGCTTCGACGGCGGAACGGATAAATCATGGGACCGCGCCCTCCGCCGCGTGAAGTGGAAACTCCCGCCGTCGTCGTCGTCGCCGCCGACGCCGCCGCCTCCTTTATCATCGTTCTTACCCTTTTCTCCATCCCAGAAATCATAGCTCGATTCCTTCCAGATATTCCCTCCGTCAGCATTGCTGCTTGACCCTGTAGCACCAAAGGCTCCGCTCTCTTCGCCGTTGATTCTCACGACGAAGTCCCGCCGATCAGTTGAATCGACGGCCATGATTCTCGCAAAGCAAAAGAGTGATGATTTCAGACAAAACTGGAGAGAGGTTTTTTAAAAATAGAAAGTTCGGATTTTTCTTTTGGAGCAGAGAGGCTAGTGACAAGTACGCTCGGAGAGGAAGATGAGGGTGAGAGGTATAAGTAACTACAATTGAGCAAATAAATAATAAATGTTATAGAACAAAAAAAAAACAAAACCAAAATAGCAGGTGTATTTGGTGTTAATGGGAAAAAGTGGAAGAAATGAAACGTGTAACTATTTATTTATTCCAAGCCAAGATTTTATAATATAACTATGTTTAATCAAATGTGATATGATTGTGATGTGATGTAATTTGGTGAGCCGAGATGAGAGATTTGTGCTAATTGCTAAAAGCAAAAAAAAAACAATAATTCGATAAAGTTTTTTTTCTTCTTTACTATGTCCCCTGAAAAAACAACAATTCGATAAATAGTTTTTGTAACTTTGTACGGAATGAAAAGGAATTCCGGCATGATAATGGGATTTTTTTTATTCGATAAATAAGATTAATTCGATAATAAGATTAATTTTGTTTTTTTGTTTTTTTTGGAAAAAGAAGATTAAAATTTTAAAGCAACAGCTTTCGCTGTTTATTTATTTATAATCAAAAGATATTAGTCTAACACAACACTAATTTTAAAACAGAAAGTAATATATTCAGTTTTTTACATATTAAGTTAAGTAAAAAACGAAGCTTATACATGTTATTTGATGTCAGGAGTTTAACTTGTTAATCAAATAGTTTTAAAAAAATGAGGTACTGAATTTCTCCATCAGAAAAAGGAGATTAATTTGATATGATATAACTTTTTGTCAATAAAAAAAGAAAAATGACAACAATAATAATATTTTGTCGATAAGAAAATAAATTACATAATTTACATTTTTTTTTTTTTTATTAAAGACAGGTATTCTTCTAACTATGATCTTTCGATTCAATTTTATTACGCAAGTACTGCCACTTTGACCTTCACATTAAATTCTCATTCATTTGATATAGCACTGAAACATGATTCTGCTGATTGATTGGACCATCTATAATTGGTTGGAATCATTACGAGTCATCATTGTTAAATGATCTTCAAAATTTCAATAAAATAAATATCTTATTATCAGCAGCGCCACTAATTTCTTTTTAAAAAATTCTAGTACTTATGACTCGTGTCATGCTCTCAATGGCTTGCGTCTAGTAAGTCACAAAGAACACAGAGTTTGGACTTTGGAAGCTCAAAAGAACGCATCTTAATAATAAGTAAAATCGCTTTTTCTTAATTTGTTTACGTAAGTTAAAATATTAATGAAATGAAAACAAACAACACTCGTCACTAGGCACTCGCCATGTTTGGGAGAGGGAGCGAAGAAGTTAAGAAAATTTAAAAATACCCAAACGGAACAAACATACGGAATCTAAAATAAATTAAATTACTGTTGTGCCAGACAGACATACGTGGCCGCATATTAGCGGCGGAAGAAACTAGAATAAGGCCAGTTGGACTGATAAGAAAGGTACACGTGGGTGGCCATAGTTGGTCGACTTGGCGAATAAATACAAGGTTGTTGTAAGAAAACGACAGGAAAGCGACAGATGAAAGATGAAAACGGCACACAAGCGAGAGACGCAACTAACTAAAGGGTCAATCGACATGGTTTCTCGACCGGATTGGGACAAGCGGGACACAGCATAATAATGCTATGTATATATATGTATCTTTGTAATTATCATCTCTAGTTCTCCACTAAAGTTGGATAGAAATCAGAAAAAAAATTATCAGCATACATTTTTGGGAATGTTGTTCAATCCGATTTGGCTTTCGTTCAGATTTTTTTTTCTATTTTAAAAACAATACTATTTCAAAGAAACCCAAATGTAACATACATCGGTTTTGGTATTTAAAACATTGTTTTTTTTAGAAACAAATATACATATTTATTTATATTATATTGATTCGATTTAAGTTTTCTAAATAAAGATATAAAAATCTGGCAAACCCTTTTAGCAAAAAAAAAAAAAAAGATATAAAAATCAAGTAAAATATGTTATCATTTCCGATAAGATTTTTGCTGTTCGATTCACATTTGATTAAATTATTTAACATCATCGAAAATGGTAGCAACAACATTAAAATCAATTAATTGAATGATGGCTTCCGATAAAATACAAATAGAGGACATGCCATTTTCTGGATCTATTTTTTCTCAACCAA
The DNA here is from genome assembly GCA_020283515.1 of Alliaria petiolata. Classification (NCBI taxonomy): domain Eukaryota; kingdom Viridiplantae; phylum Streptophyta; class Magnoliopsida; order Brassicales; family Brassicaceae; genus Alliaria; species Alliaria petiolata. The sequence goes on along the minus strand of JAHZTW010000002.1, from coordinate 11,630,586 downwards.
ATCATGATATATAATGTAGAAAAATCCATCAAAATATCAATGTTAGTCAAACAACTGCTAGAAATTAATTCCATTACTGTTTCGTAACTAATGTGATCAAGTGTTTAAAAAGAGTTTATTCCCAAAACTCAATGGTTGTGGGTTAGTAGTTTCAATTTGAGAAATAGTTATCCAGGATTCTCTCCAAACATGGATTATCTAATGACTTTCATTTTCATTTGGATAGTTAAAATTGTGTCACGTTTTATATCTATTAAAAACTCGATGAAATGGGTACTCGATGGTTACACTCATTGTGAGTAATTACTAATTAGTTGGATGATAAAATTCAAGATCACCTCCTAATTATATAAAAAGAGTGTATTCCCAAAAAATAATAATGTTATAGTATTTAAAATCAACATATAGATGGACATAATTAGTGAATAATTGTGAAAATTGAATTGAATCGGGTAGTCGATTTGGAAGGTGGGTGAATCTTTAAAGATATTCATGAATCAACATGAACTAAATGAATTTGGGAACAATAGTGTTTCGGTATGTCCCTAAAAAACGGTTAGCTCTGGATCTCTAGTTCGATTCCGGCTTGGGAGGGTCTTATTGAAATTAAACTTGATTTTGAGTTAAGTTTAATTTTGGGTTTGATGATAAAACTATTAAACCCAAAGTTGAGTACAAGTTCTAGAATTCTTTAGAAACATCATTAAAATCTTCATTCTCTCTAAATGTTTCTAGAGAATTTTATTAGTTAATTAATTTAAGATTTGTGTAGAAAACTCTAGAAATGTAGAAAAAATCTAGGAAGTAAGGAGGTTGTAGAAAACTCTAGATCTTTGTAAGATAGTTTTGGGAGGCTATAAATACCCCCTCACCCTCTCATTTGTAAACACATACAAGAAGTTGAACAAGCTAATAAAGAGTATTTTTCATAAGTTCTCTTAAGTGTTCTTACTCTCTAAGAGTGTTCAAGTTTTCTCTTAAGTGTTCTTCCATATTCTTCTTCATACTTAGAAAGTCTTTTATTTCTTTCGAGTCTCTTGGGTATTACGATCTTGGGCTAGTGCTAAAGCACTATCGCTGTTGGTTTCTCTACATGGTATCAGAGCCATTCTGATCTAGTTCTTTTCAAGATCGGGGTTTAAAGAGAGCTCGGGTTTACTCTAAGTATGGAGTCAATGGGTCGTGTTGTTGGATTGGGAATGGAGATCTTAAACCAATCTAACTACCGGTTATGGAAGTCATGTATGGAGTCATACTTGGTGAGTGAGGACTTATGGGATGTCGTTGGCGGTAGCAGCACATCACCACCAAGAGGAGCTGCTGCAACAGCGGAAGCGACAAAGGAGTGGATCCGGAAGAATGCCAAGGCGGAGTTTGCTTTGAAGAGGTCAATATCCTCGGGAATATTTGAGCATGTCTCAAGGTGTATATCCGCCAGTTCCATTTGGCAGTCGTTGGATCAATTGTTCAACAAGAAGAATGAAGCTCGGCTACAATTGTTAGAGAACGAGCTGGCAAATGCGAAGCATGGGGAGTCTTCAATCTCAGAGTTTTTCATCAAGGTAAAAAATCTTTGCTTTGAGATTAATACTCTAAATCCGGAGGAATCAATTTCGGAAGCACGGTTAAAGCGGTCTATTATTCGAGGTCTACGACCCGAGTATACACCGTTTGTGACTTCGGTTCAAGGATGGGCTACACAACCTTCCTTGGAGGAGTTCGAGAACCTGCTAGCTTCGCAAGAATCATTAGCCAAGCAAATGGCTGGAGTTAAAATCAATGATGATTCAGGGAGCGCTTTTGTAGCTCGGAGGCAACAAGGCTTCAAAGCCAAATCCAAGTATCTTGGTGCCAAAAATAACGATGAACGTGAAGGATCTTCTACGGGAGAAAAGAAGCGGTTCAAGTGCTACCGGTGTGGAAAGCTTGGGCATTTTAAAAAGGATTGCCGAGTCAAGTTGAAGGAAACAAATATGGCGGAATCAAAAGGTCATAATGAAGACGAAGAATGGGGGAAATGTTTCACGGTGGAGGCTGCATCTTCAGGTACATCCACAACTAAAAATCTTGGAAATGATTGGATAGTGGATTCGGGTTGTAGTCATCATACTACCGGAAACGAGAAGTTATTTTCTAGTCTTCAACATCATGACGGAAAAGAAGCCATCATTACTGCGGATAATTCAACCCACCGCGTGGAGAAGGAAGGGACTGTTGTCATTGAAGGAGATGATGGAAGCCCTATCACTCTCAAGAACGTATACCATGTTCCTGGAGTAAGGAAGAATCTTCTCTCCGTGGCAAATGTGGTAGACTCAGGTAACTACGTTTTATTTGGCCCAAGAGACGTTAAATTCTTGAGGAATATTAAAGAGTTAAAGGCGGATGTGATTCACACCGGATCGAGGGTTAAGAATCTATATGTCTTATCTGCTTCAAATTCTTATGTGGAGAAGATGAGCACGAATGATAATGCCTCTATATGGCATGCTAGGCTCGGTCATATAAATATGACTAAACTGAAGGTTATGGTGAATAAGGATTTGGTTAACGGGCTCCCGAAGTTGAAGATTCAAGATAAAGGAGTAATTTGTGAAGGTTGTCAATAAGGAAAATCACATAGACTTCCATTTGACAACTCTATTTCACGATGCAAAGCCCCGTTGGAGAGGATCCATAGTGATCTAATGGGTCCAACAAGAACACCCTCGTATTCCGGATTTCGCTACATGTTGATGTTTGTTGATGACTTCTCACGGTACACTTGGGTATACTTTGTGAAGGAAAAATCAGAAGTATTCTCCAAGTTTCAAGAATTCAAGGTTACCGCGGAAGGGGAGTTAGGTCAGAAAATCAAGACCTTAAGGACGGATAATGGAGGTGAGTTCATATCCAAGGAGTTTCTCTCTTTTTGTCAAAAGCATGAAATAAAGAGAGAATTTACTTGTGAGCATACACCTCAACAAAATGGAGTAGCTGAAAGGAAGATCAGGCATCTAACCGAGACATGTAGAAGCTGGTTATATGGAAAAGATTTACCTAAGGCCTTATGGGCAGAAAGTATGAGATGTGCAGCATATGTCATCAATCGGATGCCACTCAGTCCAAACAATATGAAGTCTCCTTATGAGATGGTTCACGGGAAGAAGCCATCAGTGAAACATCTCAGGATATTTGGATCAGTCTGCTACGTCCATGTGTTTGATTCTCAAAGAACAAAGTTGGAGGCAAAAGCGAAGAAGTGTATCTTCGTTGGGTATGACGAACGAAGAAAAGGTTGGAGGTGTATGGATCCAGAGACACACAGGTACGTGGTGTCTAGAGATGTTGTTTTTGATGAAGTTTCCTCATTCTATGGGCCACCTCAAATCTTAGTTGATCAAGAAGGTGGAAGTTCCTCCAAGACTGCTGAACCAGCTCTTAAAATTCTAAGTGAGAGTGGAAGTCCTGAAACGGAGAAGCAAGGTGAAAGGGGGAGCACTAGTCAAGAAGAGGATGAGGAGGAAGATCACGGTTCCACGGCTACTCAAAGGCCTAAAAGGAACATTATAAAATCTGCTCGGTTCAGAGATGAAAGATTTGTCACCACCTACTCATGCTACTTTGCAGCTCCATTAGATGAAGATGAGCCATCTTCTTATGATGAAGCAAAAGACGTTGATGAGTGGGAGACCGCAATGAAGGAGGAGATGAATGCTCTCATGAAGAATGAAACGTGGGATTTGGTTCCGAAACCCAAGGATGTCCAACCCGTTTCTTGTAAATGGGTGTATCGGATCAAGCGCAAAACAGATGGAAGCGTTGATAGATTCAAGGCAAGGTTGGTTGCTCGGGGGTTCTCTCAGAAGTATGGAGAAGATTATGAAGAGACTTTCAGCCCTGTAGCTAAAATGACAATGGTACGCACCCTCTTATCTTTGGCTGCAAGTTTTGGTTGGAAGTTATGGCAATTAGATGTGAAGAATGCTTTTCTATACGGAGAGCTTGATAAGGAAATCTTTATGGAGCAACCACTTGGTTTTATATCACGAGAGCATCCTGATTATGTGTGCAAGCTAAAGAAGGCCTTTTACGGGTTAAAACAAGCCCCACGAGCCTGGTATGGAAAGCTTGCTCAGTTTCTTCAGTTCTGCGGCTATGGGGCATCAAATTCTGATCCGAGTCTATTCTTTAAGAAGAATAGAGGAGTCCACGTGGTTGTTCTTCTTTACGTGGATGATATGATCATTACCGGGAATGATGATGGAGAAATTGCTCGTCTACAAGAGGATATGTCGATAAGGTTTGAGATGAAAAAGTTGGGTGAGCTCAACAACTTTCTCGGTTTAGAGGTGAAAAGGGTAAAGGACGGAATATTCATCGGCCAACAAAGCTATGCAAGAAGGATTGTTGAGAAGTTCGGGGTGCATGAAGGAAAGACACGTTCTACTCCGATGGATGTCAACATAAAGCTTAAGCGCGATGAAGGGTCTTTACTACCTGATCCTCGGCCTTATCGTTCTCTTGTGGGAAGTCTTCTTTACTTAACCATTACGAGACCGGACATTGCCTTCTCGGTAGGTCTTGTAAGTCGGTTTATGCAGGCACCAAGGAAGCCACATCTAGAAGCGGCAAAGAAGATATTGAAGTACCTGAAGACAACTCTTGGCATGGGTCTGGTGTACAAGTATAATGCCAAGGTCTCTCTCTATGGCTTCACGGATGCTGACTTTGGTGGAGATCTAGATGATCGAAAATCAACTTCAGGCTATGTGTTCTTATGTGGGAACACAAGTGTTTCATGGTGCAGCAAGAAGCAAGCAACAGTGTCACTATCTACCACTGAAGCGGAGTATAAAGCTTCAACACTCGCAGCTCAAGAGTGTATATGGCTTCGAAGGCTCCTTGGAGATTTGTTTAAGCCAATCAACAAGCCGGTTGCAATCTATGGAGATAATCAAAGTGCTATCAAGCTGGCTAATAATCCGGTGTTCCATGCAAGGACAAAGCATATTGAGCTAGAGCATCACTTCATAAGGGAGAAGGTGCTTGATGGAACAATTGAAGCTTTGGAAGTTCGAAGCGAGGATAACGTTGCAGATATCTTCACCAAGTCATTACCAAAAGGGCAATTCGAGTTACTTCGCTCGAAGCTCGGGATGATGGACAAAATCAAGTTTAAGGGGGAGTATTGAAATTAAACTTGATTTTGAGTTAAGCTTAATTTTGGGTTTGATGATAAAACTATTAAACCCAAAGTTGAGTACAAGTTCTAGAATTCTTTAGAAACATCATTAAAATCTTCATCCTCTCTAAATGTTTCTAGAGAATTTTATTAGTTAATTAATTTAAGATTTGTGTAGAAAACTCTAGAAATGTAGAAAAAATCTAGGAAGTAAGGAGGTTGTAGAAAACTCTAGATCTTTGTAAGATAGTTTTGGGAGGCTATAAATACCCCCTCACCCTCTCATTTGTAAACACATACAAGAAGTTGAACAAGCTAATAAAGAGTATTTTTCATAAGTTCTCTTAAGTGTTCTTACTCTCTAAGAGTGTTAAAGTTTTCTCTTAAGTGTTCTTCCATATTCTTCTTCATACTTAGAAAGTCTTTTATTTTTTTCGAGTCTCTTGGGTATTACGATCTTGGGCTAGTGGTAAAGCACTATCGCTGTTGGTTTCTCTACAGGTCTCACACAACTTCGACGGAGAGATGCATGCCCATCCTCAATGTTAAAATCTCAATTTATCATAACATATTTTTTTTTTCAAAAGAACCGTCGGATGTTACGAAAAAAAAATATGATTTGATAAGCAAAATCATGGCAAGAAAAGGTTTGATTTTGCTGGAGTGAAAAAAAAAAAAAAGAAAATGAAAATGGATGATTTGCATTGATTGTTCCTGATAGTTAGATGGAAGATGGACCACATCTCGTTGGACTTCCAAAATATGACTGTGGAGCATCGGTCCGATCATCGTGCATATATATATATATATAATATTTTTCGTCTATGCGGGCCATCTGATTTGTGATCGTGAACATTATGGTTGAGCTGGTCTGTTCTTTATCATCGATCATTCGTTCCACGAATGGTTGGATAGAATTTCATAGGCTTTTCTCTTGGCTTCTAATCATGGGTTCATTCGGTAGAGTCAGCATGCTTTAATCCTCGTCCGCATTTGATTTTCATCATTTGGGACAGCGTCACATGACCACACAATATTTAAAATAAAATCAAATATGCATTTTAATGAAAATATGCCTATCACATATTTTCTGCTGTATTAACTAATAAGACGTTCACCGGTTTCGACGATATCACACTTATTCTTTTTTCTTTTAACATCAATATCACACATAAATGTGCATTTCCTCTAGATCTAACTATGTCAAGAATGTATATATATTTAACAAAACGTATTAATTTGGATGTCTATGCACATAAACATACTATGTACGTATATACAGTGAAAAAAGCATCTATATGTATACAGAACACTATTATTTTCAAGATTTAAGCTACAATATTTGTTGACTAAAAAAAGATACATTATTCGCATGTAAGCATGTATGTAACCTGCATCGCCCAGGAGACTCGGACCGAGAGGACCAACAGTAGAACGGTGGTGCCGATGTTCTCTCGATTCGGTCAAGTAAAATGGACCCAACATCACATTCTTTATACATGCATGTACGCTTTTCTCTGATATTTTTCCTTTTTGTTTATTTACATATTTCATCTATTTAAATTAATTACTACCAAAATTTGTTGCTTCCGTTTAAAAATTTTGTTCTTTATTTGTAATGAAATTTTTTTTGCAAAGTAATATATCTATTTTGTTTTAGATTCGGTGTATCATATATTTTTTTTTTTTGGCTATAGGATTCGGTGTATCATATTTTGCATTTCTTTTCTTTTCAATTCATTGCCATAAAAGGGAAAGTATATTTACATATAATTTCATTAGCAAAACAACCATCTCATACAGTATATATATATATATGTAGGAATGTCTCAACATCTTCAAAACAAAGAGAAATTGTCAAATTTGTTTTCTCACTCGCTTAAGCGTAATATTTTTGGGAGCATGGATCTGCGTTTTGTAGGGTTTCTCTTATTATTTGTTGTCGTAGAAGCAACCACAACGAATGGTACATACATCACAACTTGATAACATTTTGATTATAAAATAAATAAAGAAATTATTTTCTTACTAGTCACACTCAAATCTAGCTATTTGTTTTGTTTTGTTTTTTTTGCATTAAGCTTCTACGAACATAACAAATATCCCAGCGCTAATAGTATTCGGAGACTCAATTATGGATACGGGAAATAATAATGACATCCCAACTCTTCTTAAGTCCAATTTTCCTCCATATGGCCGAGATTTTCCTGATGGTATTCCTACCGGTAGATTTTCAGACGGGAAAGTTCCATCGGACATCATTGGTAAGATATCAAACTCTTTATAACTCGTTTTCTAATTGTTTTGTCCGTTACTAGTCCTTCTTTTATGTATACATATTTACTATATAAAATTACAGCGGACAAATTGGGGATAGCAAAGACACTACCACCCTATTTAGGCTCGAATTTAAAGCCAAATGATCTTCTAAAAGGTGTCATCTTTGCTTCTGGAGGTTCTGGTTATGATCCATTAACATCTACATTATTGGTATAAAATATTTATATATACTCTTTAATTTAGTTGTTATTATAATTAATATTTATAACTTTTCTATTATATACCTTTTTCAGTCGGTAGTGCCAATGTCAGATCAACTCAAATATTTTGAAGAATATTTATCAAAAATTAAACAAAACTTTGGAGAGGAAAAAGTTAAGTTTATATTGGAGAAAAGTGTGTTTCTAGTGGTCTCTAGCAGTAATGATCTCGCCGAAACTTATTTGGTTCGGTCGATCGAATTTAGTCGTAACTCATATGCTGAATACTTGGCTGAGTTGGCTTCAAAATTTATCAAGGTATAATAA
>JAHZTW010000002.1:11577747-11621031 GCA_020283515.1 Alliaria petiolata | reverse complement strand
ACGTTCCGAAATGAATCGTTACAGTTTACAACGTTATTCTCCTTTTATTTGTAGCTAAGGTGGCAACTTTATAGTTTAAGTGCATGTCGATGAACATATGTTTACAGTGTCAATTTTTTTTTTTTTGAGAACTTTACAGTGTCAACTTTAGTTAAATGAATCATCTATGCACTTTGACACTGTTTCTTTATCTTAAAGTCTTCTATAGTTCTTTCCCATAAACCAATAATTGAAAACAAAAGATTCTCACTTTTTCAAGATATGAAATTGGGGATCATATTCATATATAGTATCAGGAAAAAGTGGTCAATAATGTAATGAGCGTTTATATAAAATAATAATAATAATGTAATGAGCACGTTGACAAATGAAAAAAAAATTAATAGGCCCTTGAAGAATAGAAAGATAGGCCTTTTGATAAACAGGCCCATTGACGTTGTTAAAGATGTCGAAAGTCCCACATCGCTTACGTTAAGAAGATGAGTCTAATATAGCGTTAGAGTGGAAGAAGTGATTGTCCCTTCAGGGACATCCGATAAAATTGGAATGATACTGAGAAAATTAGCATAACCCCTGTGCAAGGATGACACGCACAAATCGAGAAATTGTCTAAATTTTTGTGGCAAAAATTTTCAGCTCTGTTTCATTTTCTCGGTTTGATTTTCGGGGTTTTCCTGCATTTTCTCGAACTATGAATGAAGTTTTCGGCGGATATGATTGGAAAAATATCCAGAATTTGTAAATATTTATAGGGTTTTATCATTGGTAATCGAAACTTTTGCCCGAGTTAATTTAGACCTTGTTCGTTTTTGCATCCAGATGCTACATCTGGATGCAAATGCTCAAATATTGTTCGTTTAACAACTTTAGAATTTGTATCCGGATGCTCCATCTTAATGCAAAATCTAAAAAATCTAAAAAATGCTAGAAAAAATAGAATTTGAATGCAAATTTTGCATCTCAAAAACAAAAAGACTAAAATATCCTTATAATAAAATAACTTGCTTAATATTCTTATTACATACTAATACTTTATATTTATTATATTAAAATATTATTTTTTGTAAAATTGTAATTTTTCATCAAAACTGGAAAATCGCATTTTTCCGTCAAAACTGAAAAATCGCGTTTTTCCGCAAAACCATAAAATTGCGTTTCCGGCAAAATCACAAAATTACGTTTTTTCCGCAAAACCATAAAATTATGTTTCCCACCAAAACTGCAAAATTATGTTTTTCCGCCAAAACTGCAAAATCACGTTTTCGCCAAAACCGCAAAATCACGTTTTCTCGCAAAACCATAAAATTGTGTTTTTCGCCAAAATCGCGAAATCGCGTTTTTTCGCAAAACCATAAAATTACGTTTTCTTGCCAAAACTGCAAAATTAGGTCAACATGTATAAAATAAGTCAATAGTTACGTAGAATAAGATAACGGTTGTGTAAAATAAGTCAATAGTCGTAAAATAAGTCAATAGTTATAAAATAAGTCAACAATTATAAAATAAGTCAACAGTTGTAAAATAAGTCAACGGTTGTGAAATAAATCAACAAGTGTAAAATAAGTCAACAATTTTAAAATAAGTCAACAGTTTTAAAATAAGTCAACAGTTTTAAAATAAGTCGATAGTTGTAAAATAAGTCAACATGTATAAAATAAGTCGAGAATTGTAAAATAAGTCAATAGTTATAAAATAAATCAACATGTGTAAAATAAGTCAAGAGTTCTCTAGAATAAGTCAACGGTTGTGTAAAATAAGTCAACGGTTGTGTAAAATAAGTCAACAATTGTAAAATAAGTCAACATGTGTAAAATAAGTCAACATGTGTAAAATAAGTCAAGAGTTACGTAGAATATGTCAACGGTTGTATAAAATAAGTCAACATTTGTAAAATATGTTAATAGTTGTAAAATAAGTAAAGAGTTGTAAAATAAGTCAACGGTTGTGTAAAATAAGTCAACAGTTGTAAAATAAGTCAACAGTTGTACAATAAATCAAAACTGCGTTTTTCCATATTTTTTTGCTAAAATTTAGATTAAAAAATTATTTAAATATGTTAATTATTTAATTTGAAGTGTAATTTTAAATATATTTATGTAAGTATGATTATTATTAATTCTTTTTCAATCAAAATGATGTCTTTTTAGTTTTTTTCAATTAGTTGTATATGAATACTCTTTCAAATTCAGAAAGGAACAAATTAGCTTTAAGATGTAATATGTGGATGTAAAAATCAGAATAAAAACGAATAATATTTAAATGCACTATTCAGATGCAGCGTTCAATGCAGCATCCAGATGTAGCATCCAATTACAGGGACTTAAGTTTAGTTTACATTCGATGGCCGGAAATTTTGTTCTCTCTCCGACTCTTTCAAATTTCGAGAGTCGAGTAGGACTGATTAGCAATATGGATAAGCCCACTGAACTGATCTTTGACGAAACCCTCTAGATGGCTCAGAGGTTCCTGGATAAGTAGTCCCCGTAATTTTTTTTTTTTTGTTTGGTCAAACATCCCCGTAAACTAAGAAGACTTGAATATGATTTATTAAATAAAGGACAAAGATTTGATATTTTTAAAGAGGAAAGAAAAAAATCAAGAGCCAAATGTATTGGCGTGAAAAAGAGGCCTCTATCATCAAGAACCAAATGTATTGCTTTCAAAGTGGCGGTGACTGGTAAGGTGAATCTGTGTGCGTTCTTCGCGTCATTCAAAGCTCTTCTCTTTCGATCTCACTTCCTAGATTCCATGCCAATCTCCGTAACGCTTTGATTACTAAACCCCCTAAAGTTTTCGAGTTTCTGTTGAGTGTCAAACCCGAATTTCGACTGGAGAGTGGGATATCATCCCAAATCTGTATCTTTTCTCTCTCGGTTTGTCAAATCAAGAGGAGTTTCAGCTTCGATCCTAGGTAAAGTTAAATCTTTTCTGGTTTCACAACTCGATTTCATTTATTTTCCAAGAATCCGTGTTGGAATCGCATGAAGATTTGAATACGCAAGGAAACCCAAAAAAAAAAAAAAATGTCTGTGGAGAGATCTTTTGAAGCCTGGGAAGAGGTTCAGCGACATGGGCAAGATTTAGCCGATCGACTTGCTCAGGGCTTTACGGGTTTGATTCAGATTAACCCACCTTCGTTTCCATGGCCGCCGATTCATCACCATAAGGCGAAACTGTTCGATCTCGATTTCCCGAGTCAACATTTCAGTGTGATTAGGGATTCCAGGTTCGGTATCAACCAGCCCATCAACGGCGTCTCAGCGATTCTCGATATCGGGAATAAGATAGGTCAAGCTGGTGTTGATTTCGGTGCTGGGTTGAACGTGATGGTCCAACAGTTCTTCAAGAGTTTGCCTTTACCGTTCCTGCACGACGACGGTAACAAGCTTGTTGTCCCTGTGGAAGGCGGTACGAGTACAGGGAGCCATAGGGCTTATGTGAACGCAAAAGACGAATTGGGATTAGCTGCAGAACGATTGAGGGGCTCAGGGTTTTCTATGACTGACGATACTGTTTCTATTACTATATCTGAGGAGGAAGTTGCAGACTCCTACCTAAGAACGGCTGGTTTGCTTGGAAGATCAAAGGTACTTGTTTTCGCCTTTGTTGTGGTTCTTGTTCGTCTGTGTTTCACATGATTGTGACTATTTTCTAGGGAGTTTGATATTATTATAGGGATGTCTAGGTTGAGTTGAAATGTAGGATAGCTCATCGAAAACAGGTTGTCGAGGATGAGAATGCAGTCCTGATCTAGCGAAACTACCATTTAGCTGTGGTAATGTCAATGTGAATTCGGAAGAAACTATTAATATGTAAACTTCTACGTTGTGCTGTGGGTTTTTGGGGAGTCTTATTTTCTTTATGGCGATGTTCAGTGAAGTTCCTGCAAGAGTGAAAGTTTTTCCTTCTTATATGCTTTGTTCTCTCTGTCTGCTTCTTGATCTAGTAACTATAGATTTGTCGGGTCAATGCAGGGAAAGATTGATATGTCATCAAGTTATGATAATAGAACAAATGGTATGGAGCATTCATTAGCAGCCAGGGGAGACCTTTGGAGAGTAGAAGCTTCGAGTTCAAGTTCTACTGCAAGCGACGGAGCTTCGTCTCTCTTTCTTCTCCAGCTTGGACCGATTCTTTTCCTGCGTGATTCAACTCTTCTTTTACCGTTACACTTATCAAAACAACACTTGCTCTGGTATGGATATGATAGGAAGGTATGCTTAAATGTTTTGCCCTTTTTGATGACCGTTCTCTCCTTTTAGAATTCTGTCCCGATACTCTTGTAACTTTTGTTAATTTTCGTTGCAGAAAAATATGCATTCACTTTGTCCAGCTATATGGTCAAAGCATCGAAGGTGGCTTATGATGTCAATGCTCTCTCTCAATCCTTTATCTTGCGTAAGCCGCTTTTTTCCCTTAGAAGTGGTATTATGTTCTTAGTTTTTTAGCGGAACTGATTCCCTGAACTTGTCGTGCTTAGGACAGTCCTTTATGGATTTGCAGTTCCCAAACGGGCAATTGACGTATGTATCTGGCGAGGGACTGACAGTAAGCGCCTTTGTGCCTTTCTGTAGCGGTCTTCTTCAAGCACAGGGTCAATATCCAGGCGAAATGAGATTTAGTTACTCTTGTAAGGTTAGATAGAGATCATAACCCATCATGATCCGCGTGGAGCTTAAACAGGTTTTTTTCTTTTTTAACCTCTTTATTCTGTGGAACAGAACAAATGTGGAACACGAATCACACCAATGGTGCATTGGCCTGACAAATCATTTGCGTTGGATCTTTCTCAAGGCTTGGCTTGGCGTAGATCTGGACTACTGATGAAACCAACAATTCAACTAAGGTAAAGCTTTTCTTAAACCCGTTCTCCCTAAACAGAAAGAAAAGTTTTTGTTTACACAATTCATAAACCGGAACAGTGTATGTCCCACATTTGGTGGAAGCAATCCCGGGATGAAAGCAGAAGTTATTCACTCGTTAAGCGATGATTTGAATCTGATATACGGCTACGCGCTCAACACACATCCCTCAGCATTTGCCTCTGTATCTGTAAGCAAAACTTATTATGTTTGTCCTTCTCTGTCTTAACCCTGAACGTTGCTTCTTACTCATGGACATAACTTAGCTACTTGGTGTTTCTCTTTATGCAGTTTGGTCGGTCGAAATGGAATGGCAACATCGGACGCAGGGGAATAGTTGTTAGAGCTGATACTCCTCTTGCAAGTATTGGCCAGCCTTCTTTCTCTGTCCAGCTCAATAACACTTTCGAGTTCTGAATCTTTCTGAGACACATTCACATTCGAAGAAGACAAACACGGCACAGTTTATTTCAATGTACATATGTGTGAAAAGGCCGGTTTGCCCCTCGTGACTTTTGTATAGTAAGTAGCGTTAGCTCATAAACCCCCACAAGTTTGTGCTTTTCTATATAAGTCCGGCACATAGTTTCCAACTATCAAACCAATCTGACGAACGTTGTATAAAAAATGGTTACAGGAATAAATAGTATAAAAACTTATGGAGTGTTATGCAAAAGTAGACAAAATGCATTCAATTATATGCTTAGTGGGTCAGAGACACTTGCAGTTGGATCGATCTAGTCTTAAGGTTTAATAAAGACTAACGTTACAAATATATTAAAGTGTCCACTACGTACATTAATTGCTTACCTATAAATAGAAAACGCTTTAAGTTTGTTCAAATTTGACGATGTTTGACCCGAAGAAACTACATTTTCTGGATTTTGGGTTATATTGTGATAACTCAAAAAAAATCATGGAACGATTTCCAAATTCGTAAACACTATTATAAAATGATTTAATTAATGGACTCGATGCTTAATGAGAAATTTTTAGGTTAGAAAGTAATATATTCTTTATAATGGAATAAATGACTTATAGTTTTTAGAATTGTCTTGACGACCGACTTTTTCATAATTGTTATTATCGAAATTTAATCAGTATTTGTTCTCAAGTCTAATAGAGTGGCTTTGGCTTGTCTTCGAGATTCATTCTTCGATCAAAAGGTAATGTTTGAAAAGTTTTAAAACAAAAAAAAAGAGGTAATGTTTGATTCAATGAACTAATGTTGATCATGGTAACGTAAGTCTAGAAGAAAAAATAGAATCTGCAAAAATGTTAACAAAACGTGCCACACTGACACTATTATCATATCATTGCAAACAAAAAAAATTCAAAAACATTATGAATTACTTCATATTTTAAAATTAACTACGAAAATAACCAGCTAGCGAAAGGGGAACATTGCTCTTACGTATTCAACGATTTACCAAAAACAAAAACAAAAACTTACGTAATCCACGTAGAACATTAAGGGGTCTTACGTATATACATCTCCTGGAGGCGAGGGTACGTAGAACATTTTTGTTTGGGCTTTATAGTATAATGACAGAATTTTGGTTCACATATTTGGGATAACAATGATGACGACCTTTTTAACAAAAAAAAAAAAAAAAAAAAAAAACACTGATGACGACGACCGCATTTTAATTATATATTTGCGGCGAAAAAAAAATCTCCAATATATTTTTTTTCTTCAGAAAAATGGATAAAAGCTGTCTCCAGCGTGGGGCTTGCTGCGTTTTTCTATCCTATGTAAAACTGTGAGTCAGTGACCCATCTACAAATGTTTACTGTTACAAATCCACTAAATTAACATAATTAAGGGTTCACAACTTTGTTGCACCAAAAAAAAAAAAAAGGGTTCACAACTTCAAAAAATTATTAGGGGTTTAAAATCTTGATAATATATATTACACACAGTTCGCTTATGAAAAACAAGTACTAAGAGACTTTATTTTTTTGCACAAAAAAAAGAGACTTTATTTTATCTGATTTATTGCGCTGCCATAACCATTCTAAATTGATTTATTTGTAAATGGAGCTGTTATATTTTTCTTTTAATTTCAGCAAAATGCATAATATATACTACGGTTTTAAATCCAAATAGTGATACATCAATTATATATATTAGCATAAATCATTAAGATACATGGAGTTGTAGTCTCTACAAACAATGCATATGAGATCGAATTTATTATGTTTGTATACGATATATTTAAATAGAAAAAATAATCATTGTCATCTACCCTTTTATTGTAATAATTATGGGTGAATACTAAATAAATAAATAAAAATTCAGTTTTTTGTATTTCTTAAATCGCTATTGCTAGAGAGGAAAACATTATAAGAAGACAATCTCAAAGCCTCTTTATATATTAAAAAAAACATTTGATTCCTTTGGATTAAATTAACATATAAAAGTATGGTGGCAGGCTAAATCTAGAAACTCATTTATATGATTATATCTTCTCATCATGAAAATGACCATCAAACACCTTGTCTCTTGAAAATGTACGAAATAAATCTGAATTGTTTTTGAATCGCTTTTTTCTTCTTCTTAATTATACGGACATTACCTTTTTTACATATACCTAAATACTTTTACATGATGAATTTTGTTAGACTAACAGAACTCAAGAGTACACTGATTTACAAATATATCCGTTTAAGATAGTTATAGGCGGTGGAAACCACATTATTATAGTAATTAACAAATAGTTTATTAATGCTTTTACATCAGAAAATTCATTAATCTAGTGATTGACAAATGATTTATTACTCTCTTCGTTTTATATTAAGTGTCGTTTTGAGCTTATTTTTATGTTTTAAATTAATTGTCGTTTTTATTTTTCAATGCAGATTTGTGACAAAATTTCCAGTTTTATTCCTATATTTTTAACTCATTAATTACTCATATCAAACAAAATAATATATTAATTAGGGGTAAAACAGAAAATTTAATATTTTTTTTAATCTGTGTGAAATCATGTAAAACGACAATTAAAAAAAACAGAAGGAGTGATATTTACACATTAGAAGGTTCATTAATCTAGAATATTTATTAATGTTTGCACACTCAAAGGTTTGAAGTTCAATTTCTAGAAAATATAATTTCTACAAATTAATGAAAACAAATTACAAAAAAAATTTAACGCAGTGTAAATTCGTTTGTCGTGGATATTTATGAAGCGGATAACATTATCTATTATAAAATTACTATCTTTGTAGTTATTCTCGTAATTTGTATTAACGTTAGAAAAAAATATAATTATAGTTATAAGCAATTGTGATTTGATGGTTTATAATTTTTGGTTAATTCAAACATCGAAAATTATAGTTATAGTTGTAAGCATGTTCGTTTGCCTGTCGCAGGAAACTGCGGCTGTGACATGCGACCAATTTATGTTTGTTTGTTTATCGCAGGACCAACGCTGCAACCAGACGCACTGGATATTTTTATCACAAAAAAAATTCAGCGTTGCAATTAAAACTGTTGCGATTGAACGCTGCGACCAACCGCACAGTTACCAAACAAACAATAATCGTTGCGTCTGGCCGCAGCTTTTGGCCGCAGTCGCAGGCGGCAGACAAATGAACAGATCCATGTTAATTTTCGATGAAATGAAAAGAATTATTTTCTTCTAATTAAGATATCTGCCGAAATTAAAAGATAATATCTACACCAATGAATCAATGAATTATTTTTATGGTCAACAACTCGGTGGCCCCCTTTGTTTATGCAAGTAGCAGCCTTTCCCTACTAAATAATAGAAAAAGGCCAAAAATAATTATGTAAATAATAATCATATTTTTAATATTGTTGACTTACTAAGATCATCTGTGTGTCTCTCTCTCCGTTTCTCAAATGTCTTCGTGAGAGTCTCTTCCCAATTCGTCATATAAACAAACCCCTTCATCACTCTCTCATCGCATCTCCTCACACAATAAAAATTAGTAATACGAATTCGAAAGAAAGGAAAAAAAAAGGTTCGATTTTCGATTCGGATCTTGGAAACCCCTAATGTTAAAATGTCGTTGAATCGACTTATCTTCCCTTACTTCCTCGTCTCTCTCATTCTCTCCGGCTTCACATCCTCTCAAACATTATTACCCAAAGAAGAAGGTATATATATGGAATTTTATGTGTGTGTGTACGTATATGTTTGAGTCAGTGTATGAATTAGTTCTCTGTAATTTGAATTTTCGCAGTGGATGCTTTAAGAGCCGTAGCGAAGGCGCTGAAGAAGGATGATTGGAATTTCAGTGTGGATCCATGCAACCAAACTTCCTCTGAAGGAGGATGGAGAAATCTTAACGCCGGCGAGGGATTCGAAGACGCCGTTACTTGTAACTGCTCCACCGTTTGCCACGTCACCAGCATGTGCGTTCGTCTCTTCTCCCCCTTTTTTTTTTTTTTTTTTAAATAAAAATATATCTTTTTATAATGAAGCACGGAGGAAATTGAAAATATTACTGATGAATTTTTAAAATTAGACTCGTTCGAAGTCAAAAGATCTCGTTTGCAGTAATTAATTAATTAATAATTTATTACTAATAGATTGTTCTCACTCGTTTGATTATTATTAAAATATATAAAGTAGGTGTAGTTGCCTGAATGTAGACAAATCTATGACGCAGTCGCTGTTGACCTTTTTCGACGCGTCGTCCGTGAATCTAATAAAACTAATTAATTCTACATTTATTTTTACTTTCGTGCTGAATGCTATTGGGCCGATACATAATGGGCCTATATTTTGCAAACCGTTTTTTGAAAACCTGTTTTCT
Organism: Alliaria petiolata; assembly: GCA_020283515.1. Lineage (NCBI taxonomy): Eukaryota > Viridiplantae > Streptophyta > Magnoliopsida > Brassicales > Brassicaceae > Alliaria > Alliaria petiolata. Next base: position 11,611,381 of record JAHZTW010000002.1, on the reverse strand, counting down.
TTTTCCCTCTTGAAACAGAGTTCTCAAGGCACAAAACCTTGAAGGATCTCTTCCTGAGTTCGCGGGACTTCCTTTTCTGCAAGTGATGTGAGAAGCTGAATATCTAATATTAGCCCTCAAACATTCCCATTATTACGATATTTTCCACTTACCCGTATCTTTTTCATTAGCTAACTTAACTGTCACTCTCTTCTTATTCTCGCAGTGATCTGACTAGAAACTATCTCAACGGTTCCATTCCCCCCGAGTGGGGATCATTGCCACTTGTCGACATGTATGTATATGCCTAATTCAGTTTCATATATATATGTATGTATGTATGTATGTATGTATAGATTGATTTTTAGTAAATCTGTTGGATGATGAAATGCAGATCACTACTCGGAAACCGGATAAGTGGTCCAATCCCAAAAGAGATTGGAAACATTACAACCCTTTCGGGCTTGTAAGTACTCTTCTTTGATCTCTCTCTCTCTCTCTCTCTCTTCCAAAATGTTTTAGACAATTCATACTTTGGTAATAGACTGATTCGGTCTTTTTTTCGTGTGGAACGTTTTGGTTTATAGTGTAGTGGAATACAACCAGATTTCAGGGGAGTTACCTCCAGAGCTCGGGAATCTACCAAACATCAAAAGACTGTAAGAATCTTTTGTCCAAGTTGTCTAAAGAATGTTGCTTTTTTTTTTATAACAGTGACGGGTCTTTGCTAGTGTTGAGACTCTGTTTTGTCTTTGTAGCCTTCTTAGCTCGAACAACTTGAGTGGGGACATCCCAAGTACATTTTCCAAACTTACTACATTGACTGATTTGTAAGTGTTCCTCTGCTTTTCTTAGATCCCAGAACATGTGTGTTTGCTGAAGAATCTGACTTTTTATATATATTGTTCTCTTGCTTTATAGCCGTATATTCGACAACCAGTTCACCGGTACTATACCAGATTTCATCCAGAACTGGACAAAACTTGATAAACTGTAAGCAGTCCTTTCAGCGTAATCAGATTCTTTCGTTTCGTGCATATCGGTATTGGTTATTAATAAAGGAGTGCAATGTTGTTTGATCTGCATGAATCAGGGTTATTCAAGCAAGTGGTTTAGTCGGACCGATTCCTAGTACCATTGGATCTCTTAAGAATTTAACAGACTTGTAAGTACACCAACTTCGCATTGTTGTCGCCTTTCGTGGACTCAGTTTAAATGATATTTATTGTTTCTTTTCCAAATTTTGAAATTTTGTAGGAGAATCAGTGAGTTGAGCGGACCGGGATCTCCATTTCCGCCGCTACAAAACATGACATCGTTGAAGACATTGTGAGTTTGAGACTAAGACTAAACAAATATAGTAATGGTTTCTTCCGACCTTCGGTGAGCTTAACTTCCATTTCCACTCGCTGTTTGTTGCAGGATTCTTAGGAACTGCAATCTTACAGGAGAATTACCTGCGTATTTTGGACGGACCACAGAATTAAAACTCTTGTTAGTAAAAACTTTTTGTTCTTCGGCAAGCATAAAATCGTTTTTTTTTTAATGAAAAAGAATTCAAGCTGACATTGTGAGACTCGTTGTGCAGAGATCTTAGCTTTAACAAACTAAGTGGACCAATCCCGGAAACATATAGCGCTCTATCGAATGTAGATAGGATGTATGTTGCTGTACTCTTCTTTCTTCATGTTTTGGTAAAAGCTTTCTATGGATGAAAAGTCAAATGCGTTGAATTTTGTTTTCTGTTCTTGCAGATATTTTACAAGTAACATGTTAAACGGGGAAGTACCAAGCTGGATGGTAGACAAAGGAGACAAGATGTGAGTTTTCTTCACCGCTATATATATATACAACACAATTCTTTGTAGTGACACAGCCAAATAACATTTTGTTTGGTTATTGTATCTTATATTGCAGTGATCTTACTTACAATAACTTCTCCAAAAATTCAAGAACCGCAGAATGTCAGCAGAAGGCTATGTAAGAAGAAAAATAAAAATTCAAACTTCTTGTTCCTTCAAATTCAATATAAATCTTACAGTTTCTTGGTTCTTTTTATTCACAGTAATATGTTTTCAAGCACAAGCCCTCTAGTGGCAAATAACTAGTAAGTCTTTTTTTTTTCTTCTCATAATCTTTAAAAGCTGTGTTTCTAACACTAACTAAAATATTGATATTATGTTACATTTTGCTACAGTTCAAACGTTTCGTGTCTGAGTAACCACATCTGTCCTAAAAGTAAGCCTTTAATTGAAGCTATTATAAACATGCAAACCATATCGCGTGCGATTTAGCCGCTCATCTGATATATCTCTGGTTATTAATAATTTTTCCTCAGCTTTCTATGGCCTTTATATAAACTGTGGTGGTAATGAACTAACAATCAACAAGACTAAGTATGATGCTGATGCATTGGATACGAGCTTCTATGATAGTAGGAACGGTTGGGTTTCTAGCAACACGGGAAACTTCTTGGATGATAATCGGTCTCCCAAAGGAGTAAACTTATGGGAAAATACGTCAGCGCTTAAGACAACAGATTCTAGACTTTATACACATGCCCGTCTCTCGGCCATCTCCCTCACTTACTATGCGTTTTGTCTTGGAGAAGGAAACTACACGGTTAATCTTCATTTCGCTGAAATTATGTTCAGCGACGACAACACGTACAGCAGTTTGGGAAGACGATTCTTTGACATATACGTTCAGGTAATTTAACTAGACTTATTTTGAAAAATGTCTGAAAGATTGTAATGCTTTAAATCATTTGGCTGGTGTGGTGGTAATGTGCAGGGTAAGCTTGAGATTAAGGATTTCAATATTGTAGATGAGGCAAAAGGTGCTGGAAGAGCTGTGGTTAAGAGATTCCCGGTCACGATTACAAACAAAAAACTGGAAATAAGATTGCATTGGGCTGGTAAAGGAACTCAAGCTTTGCCTGTAAGAGGTGTATATGGTTCTCTCATATCGGCTGTGTCGGTAGATCCAAGTAAACTTTTGCTAAACCCGAAACCATCTCAAAGAGATTTCGCTTTTATTTGAGTGTTTTGTTTTGTTGTTTCTTGACTTTATCTCCCATGATCTTGCTGTAGGAGATTTCATTCCTCCAAAGGAACCTGGCACTGAAACTGGTGGTGGAAGCTCTGTTGGTACAGTGGTTGGCGCTGTAATCGGGTCAACGATGTTTCTTGTGCTTTTAATCGGCGGTATCTTATGGTGGAGAGGCTGCTTAAGACCCAAGAGCCAGATGGAAAAAGGTACTTATAAAAACTTGCTTAAATAGCCCTTTAACAATCCAGGTGATCTTGAGTTAAGTCTCTGTTTCTTCCTAAACTTAACGGTGTTTCGTGACCTCAGATTTCAAGAACTTGGATTTCCAGATTAGTTCCTTCTCGTTGAGGCAAATCAAAGTTGCTACAGACAACTTTGATCCCGCAAACAAGATTGGAGAAGGCGGATTCGGTCCTGTGCACAAGGTTAGGATCATAATGTAAAAATGACATTAATATTTAGAAAAAGAAAGATGACTTAAGGTTTGTCCATTGTATGAACACAGGGAGTGTTGACTGATGGAACCGTAATCGCGGTGAAGCAGCTATCTGCGAAATCAAAACAAGGGAATCGAGAGTTCTTGAACGAGATTGCTATGATTTCTGCTCTCCAACATCCGCATTTGGTTAAACTGTATGGATGTTGCGTCGAAGGTGACCAGCTCTTGCTCGTCTACGAGTACTTGGAAAACAACAGTCTCGCTCGAGCTCTTTTCGGTTAGTTAGTTAGCACTCTCTCTAAAAACATCTTTAGCTTAAAAAGTTCTGTTTCGGTTTCGCTCAACAACTCCTGTTTCTCGATTTAAAGGTCCTCAAGAGACTCAGATACGACTAGACTGGCCAACGAGGCAGAGGATCTGCGTCGGGATAGCGAGAGGACTAGCTTATCTCCACGAGGAATCAAGACTCAAGATTGTGCACAGAGACATCAAAGCAACTAATGTCTTGCTGGATAAGGAACTAAACCCGAAGATTTCGGATTTCGGTCTTGCTAAGCTTGATGAAGAGGAAAACACACACATCAGCACCAAAGTTGCCGGAACATAGTGAGTCAATCAATCAATAGAAGTTTCAGCTCTGTGAGATTCCTAATTATAACCCCAAAAAAAACCAAAACTTTGTTTACGCAGCGGATACATGGCACCAGAATACGCCATGAGAGGTCATCTGACAGATAAAGCCGACGTCTACAGTTTTGGCGTTGTGGCTCTAGAAATCGTTCACGGGAGAAGCAACACGAGCGCAAGATCCAAAGGCGATACCTTTTACCTTCTCGACTGGGTATATCATCTTATTCACTTCCAAAACCTAAAACCCTTAACAACATTTCTGAAATCATATGGGTCTAACAAAGCTCAATTTGTTCCCACAGGTACACGTTCTAAGGGAGCAAAACAAACTGATTGAAGTAGTAGACTCGAGGCTAGGAACAGATTACAACAGAGAAGAAGCAATGATGATGATCAATATCGGGATCCTCTGCACCAGTCAAGTTCCGTCGGACAGACCGTCGATGTCGACGGTGGTGAGCATGCTCGAAGGGCATTCGACGGTGGATGTTGAGAAGCTTCTAGAAGCTTCGTTCAGCAGAGGAAATGAGAAAGACGAAGAGAGCGTGAGGGCGATGAATAGGCATTACGCGATGATAAGTGGAGAGGAGATGACGTATACGACGAATCAAACCACCACCACCGACGGACCATACACGTCTTCTTCTACGTCCACGGCCAACGCCGGCGATCTTTACCCTGTTAAGCTTGATTCTGCTTATTGGAACACTAGAACTTAGTTATTAATTATGTTTGTTTTTGCAAGAAATGATTATGGACCAAATTTGGTCAAAAAAAAAACGATTATGGAGTTAAAGATAAATACTTATGACTTTCTGTTTTGCTTTTTGTAAAGATTTGTTTTATTTATAATTATTTTATTTAAGACAGTTAGAAGATTACGTTTTTTTGAAACAGAGGATGAGATATATTTATCTTAAGAGAATCAAAAAGGTCCAAAACAATTTAAGTAATGCGAATGAAGACAAAATATTGTTGTTGTTCTGTTAACATCTTTTTTTTTTTCATTTGACGTATGATTTGGCTTTTACTTTTCTGAATAGAATCGATTATTGTGGTTTAGAAAGTTTCTATAAAACATTAAAATTAAATTTCAATCGGCGTTCCAATTGAGCGTAAAGCTAAATTAAGACTTTGTCAAGTCAACGGGTTTTGTAGTGCAACTATACCATGCAGGATAACGAAGAATTAAGAAGAATAAGAGGATACCAATGCTCCAACATCATTGTCAAGAACAAAGGAGCAATGAACAACTTGCTTAGTATTACTTTTCAAGAATCTTCATGAAAGAAGAAGACATTGGATTTCCAGACATCGGAACGATAACGCACGGCGGGTCCAAATGGGAATGTGATTCGAGTGCAGTCCAACAATCACTCAAAACCTAAATCATACACTAAAAACTAAAAAGAAAGACTTTGTCAGGTCAATAGTATAATTTTAAAGTATCTTTATCATCAAATTAGTTATTGAAATATAAAATTCTAACAAATTATGATGAAGATACTTTTTATATGAAATAGTATTAATTTTTAATTAAATTTTGATTTTTGTATATATATTTAAAAAACATTATTTTTGAATTTTTACTAAATGGATCGACTATCTGGTTGAATATCTGAATTTTAACGGTATCTGATTTATTATAAAGCGGAAATAGATAAAAAAAAATTGTTAATTCGGACAAAATGGAACTTATTACGATTTCGCAAAAATCCAGTATATACGCTTTAAACACACCCCTATTAAATAAATAGATATTATGGTTTATAAATTTTTTATATAATATTAAAATTAAATTTCACTCGGCTTATTGGGACAATATATTATATGGACTAAGACTAGAATTGGGTAAATTTTTTGGAGTAAAGCTATTTTTCTTCTTAAGAGTCATATGTTTCTTCTTTATTGTTGATTTTCTTATGATGAATATGGTTGGTATTTTATAGTATATGATTTGTGCGTATGGTTACACGGATTCCCGTGGTTACACAGTATGATTTATCTTTTAATACATTTTTAAATTTATTAAAAATTATTTGTAATATGTATTAATTACATCGGTAAGAATACTAAAATTACATTTAAATATTATATTTTTAGTTTACCATATCTCACAACAACTTTTCTTTTAACTCCGTCGATCATATTCTGTCTAACCACTAATTGTTTTTTTTATAAACGACTAAAATTTTGATCATTTTATCATATTTATAACATGTATATTTTGGCATTATTGTATATATCTCCCTAAATATGATTGTCTTAGTCAACTATCTTTTCAATAATTTCAATACGTTTCATGATACATTTAAGAAGGGATTATTTGGCATTATTGCTAACCATAACGATTGAATTGGATTAAATAAGTAAGACAGAATATATTGTTGTTCTTTCAACGTCTGTTTCTATTGACAAATTATTAGGGTCGTACTTGTTTAATATGATCTATAATCTATACTGTCGTTTAGGAATTTCTCTATACAAAATTACAACTAAACTTAATGGAATGATTTAAATATCAGTTTATAGACCCACAAGTTTTTCACGGGGTAGCACCGGCAAAGTGAAATCCGTTTTAATAGACGAAACAAAAAGAAACGTCTTCACAGATAATTTATGGTCCGAAAAAATTGATTTTATTTCATGGAAAGAAAATTTAATTAAGCATGATCTAGAAGTAAGTTGTTGGAATAAAATTATCGCGCTTAAGTCATATCATTAAATTTGTTGACTATGTAAATATGTTACTATAACTTTCAAATCAATTATTCAAACAAAAAAAAAAAAAAAAAAAAAAAAAAAACTTGGATCAGAAATATCGATGGAAGCAACGACGAAGTGGAACGACTCATTGTCAGCCATTACTTCTTGATGGTACTCTTCTATATCAAGAAGTAATCTCTCCCTCCTATTTCTTGCGCTTCCTAGTCGGTGGATGTTGTCTAGTGGTGTGAGCAAGTTGTTGGCACCTCTAGACCTTAGGTTCATGTACCTGCATACACAATCACAATAGTAGGAGAATTAGGANCCCACAAGTTTTTCACGGGGTAGCACCGGCAGAGTGAAATCCGTTTTAATAGACGAAACAAAAAGAAACGTCTTCACAGATAATTTATGGTCCGAAAAAATCGATTTATTTCATGGAAATAAAAATTTAATTAAGCATGATTCAGAAGTAAGTTGTTGGAATAAAATATCGCACTTAAATCATATCATTAAATTTGTTGACTATGTAAATATGTTACTATAACTTTTAAGTCAAAATCTTAAAATAGTAAAATATTTTCTTAAAATAGTAACTACACAAAAGGATATGTTGAGATTTGATTTCTAATTTTTTTTTTACCAAACCAAATACGGCATGATGTTTCATATATATATATTGACTCATAAAAGGAGAAAAATTCCTCTTTTAATATGACAAAAAATTATATACATATAATATATAGATGCGTGGGTGTATAAAAACCCAGAAGCGTATTTGAATCTCTATCTCTCTCTCTCTCCTCTGTGTTAAAATGGGCTTAAAGGATAACGTCATGTCTTATGGCTCAGCATTAGTTCTATCGCTTCTTCTTCTTCTTCTTCTTCGCGAAGCAGAGGGATGTGATATGTTCACGGGGAGGTGGTTCTGTCGTGGTTTTCACGCGCCACCAGTGAGATTAGGACACCCACCAAACTCACAAGAAGACATGAATTCTCAACTCTCCTCCCCACGCATGTGGGGACACTAACTCAAGCTCTTGACGATTTTACCCTGCTGGTTTTTTTTTAACGTTAATTCCCTTTTTAGAGGCCACTATCATCAAATGCCGCCGTTTTTTTTTTTTAATTTGGTTTTGTGTGTAGGTTCAATGGAGTGGCGTTTTTGGAGAAAAATAGAGGGAAGAAGATAATGTTTGTTGGTGATTCTCTTAGCCTGAACCAATGGCAATCTTTGACTTGTATGCTTCACTCTTCTGTTCCCAAATCTCCCTATACTTTAACCACACAAGGCAGTATCTCAACCTTCACGTTCCAGGTATATAATAATAACCTCAAAATCTATATGTATTATATATGTTTTAATCATTAAACCGAACTAAACCGGGAGTGTTGAAACTTTTGCAGGAGTTTGGAGTGGAATTGAAGCTTGATAGGAATGTGTATTTGGTAGATATAGTGAGGGAGAAGATTGGGAGAGTGTTGAAGCTTGATTCGATCAACGATGGAAAGAATTGGTCAGAAATGGATACATTGATTTTCAATACTTGGCATTGGTGGAGCCGTAGAGGTCCTTCACAACCGTACGTTGACCGCTCTTGAATCTTGGCTTATTCTTTTTGCTTAGTTAATCACTACAGTTTTTATGAAAAAAAAAAACGAATTCTTTTGGCAGATGGGATTGCATTCAGATAGGGAGTAACGTTACAAAGGACATGGACCGTGTGGCAGCATTCGAAATCGCACTTGGCACTTGGGGCAAATGGGTCGATACGGTCGTAGATACTAACAAAACTAGAGTCTTTTTCCAAGGAATCTCACCATCTCATTACAAGTAAGTTGCTATACATTTTACTATAAAAGATAATCAACCTATAGTAGTGTATTTTTTTGTTTTAATGTTAAACGTTGCTTTGTTTGTTTAACAGAGGAGCTCTATGGGGTGAACCAACGGCGAAGAGTTGCGTGGAACAAAAGGAACCACTTTTGGTGACGAAATATCCAGGAGGGTTGCCTACAGAGGTTGGAGTTTTAAAGAGAGCACTCGGCAAAATTTCGAAACCGGTGACTTTGCTAGACATTACGATGCTTTCATTGCTTCGCAAAGATGGTCATCCTTCGGTTTACGGTCTTGGCGGTCGAACCGGAAATGATTGCAGCCACTGGTGTCTCTCTGGAGTACCGGATACTTGGAATGAGATTCTTTACAATTACATGGTTTAGTAGGAAAACTTTCTGACATAGAAAACAGAATTATACCATATTTGTTATTGTGTTTGATTCTGTTTGAATCTGAATAAAAACAAAAAAAGAGGTCCGTTTCTGATAGGCTACGTAGGACTCAACTAATATAATTATCAAGAAAAAAAACATTAACTCGGAAATATGCAGACGAGTGAAATCGAAGAGGTAGTGAATGAGGTTGATCAGAAAGGGAATGGTGTGTGGCCCAAGCAAGTAACTCGGATTATGTGAATTCGTGTGAAAAAATTGACTGATTGTGTTAATCTGTTCAGTGTTACTGTGTTAGAGGCAGAGAATATGAATTTGTATAGATTTGATTAATGACGACTACATTTTGTTAGGTCATTTCTCAATCGAAAGTTTTATCGGAGCCAAATCGAAAGTTTTATCGGAGCCAAATCAAAGTCGTAAACTTTCTCCGAGTAAGCTAGAGAAATAGAATGGGAAGCGTCGGTTTAAGTGGAACGATAGAGAAGAAAAATTAGAAATTCCAGAGAGAAAGATGGTAAACAAAGTGTCGATGCTCGTGACATTTATGATGATGATATTTAAATAAAACAAAATCTGCCGGAGTTTATAGTAACGAAGAGCCGGGTTCTTGTGAGCTCGTAAACATTCAATGACGATTTAAGTTTACACAAAACAAGAGTTTCAGGAACAATCAACAATCCTTCATTACAAGATCCTTTTACCTTTTTTTTTCTTTCATCTGTGTAATAAGATTTTCTCAGAAACTAACAAAAACATAACGAATCTGCCCCAAAAGTAAGGATCAAAGGGTTCTGACGAGTATGCGATTTGAATTTCTAGAATCGAAATGAAGTTTCAGGTCCATACTTGCTGCTCCTCATGCTGAAATGATCAAACTTTGAACTATTACTGTACTCTACAGGCTTCACCGTATCCGACGCTGTTGTCTTTGGTTCTGTCTCGGTTGTTTTATCTCTATGGCGACGCCTCGATCGCTCTTTATAGATCTTCGGTTGGACAATCTCTCCCGAGGCAAAGAATCGCTCTTTATGGATCTTCGGTTGGACAATCTCTCCCGAGGCAAAGAATCGCTCTTTATGGATCTTCGGTTGGACAATCTCTCCCGAGGCAAATAATCGCTCTTTATGAATCTTCGGTTGGACAACCTCTCCCGAGGCATAGAACTCGGCATAGTCCTGCCGTTTTGATGATGACCGGTGGTGCTTGGATGATGACAAAGTCGGATCCTTTATTGCGCTACTTGATCTCAGCTTCGCGGTCTTATGCTCTGGGTAACTATCACTCGGTTTAGGCAAGTGGGCATGTCGGGATTCAGAGATAGGTGCTGGGGCAGTATGCCTTTGGACTAAGGGTGGCTCATGTTCGTCTTCAGGCATTTTGAGTCTATCTTTCAGTGGCCTTACATTGGGGCTGGTTTTGAATCGGGCTGGGACTAGATGGCTGGTTAAGAACTCGAGAGCGAGTTTGCAGAGATCGATAAGGAGTTGCCCAAATGATGGCCAACCAGGTTCTTCCTTGGATGTTGTCTCAAGGACAGGTCGAGAGAGTTTCTCTTTGCCTGGATGCTCCTCTTCAAAGCTGGTTTCTGAGCTTAGCTGCTGTATATTAAAACAGAAATTGTTTGTAGCATATGGCTAATGAGAAGTGAACAAAAGGTGCGAAAGAGAAGAAACTGAAACTTACCGTCTTTGAGAAAAAAGAATGTCCAAAACCCTGCTGGAGCAAACAAGTTGCGTAACCAATGACAACGGCACCAATAACCAAGAGGATATCTACAAATGCAAGCACAAGTAAATGATCTTTGGTTAACACTCTGTATCCACCTCTAAACAAAGTATTTAAAATGATCTAATGTAGTTCACAATGGGTAGAGGTGTTTTTGACTTGTTACCAGTTGAAGAGATTGAGCTATACTGATAGTCACAGTCCTCTTCACTAAGAGAGATTTGGCGAAGAGCCGCGTTTCCTCTGTCGATGACCAGCAACGAGCAGGTAGGCCGAACATATACAACATCAAAATCATTTGAGAACTTTGCATCCTCGCTCGGTCCATCTCTATACCCAGCTACATTTGATTTCCCTCCAGCTATTGTAGTAACACCTGTTAAAAGATATCACACTACTCTTAGAACACTATTCTTTTCAGAACCACCAATCTCCTTTCAAGTAGTCCCAATAAAGAAAACTGGCATACCTGAATCTCCAATCTTTCGGATGGCGAGATTCAAAGTGTCAGCGACATAAACATTGCCTTTATCATCCATCGTTACCCCTCTCGGATGATTAAAACGAGCCTCGCTCGGCTTTCCATCTGCATGTCCTGTTTTACCTTGAAACGATCCAGCCACCAATCTTCCCCTGCTGTCTGCCCACAATCACACAGATTATAAACAAAGTCATAACAATCTCCAACATTACATTAAACATTGAATGTTTCACATGAAGCATACATAACAAGAATAGGAGAGTAAAACAGAACACAAGCCCGACTAAACGAATTACACGAGCTTAAGATCATCCAAAATTCACATAAGCAATAGATAAACTGCAAACACATGAGAACTAAGCCATATATTGAAGAAATGCAGAGGATGGATGAAAATTTACACTGGGACAAGGGAGGAGTGATTTTCATGATGTTGCTATTAACTTCATCAACAGCATAGAGTTCTCCATCATCGGAAACTCCAATCTTGTAAGGAACAACTCCGATTTCGTTTCCTTCCACAACGGTTTCGACCAAGTAACCATTCTCAAACTGAAGAACATTTGTATCTGCACAAGAAGCAAATAGATCAGCAACACACAAAAAAAATCAACCCACAAGGAAAACAAAATTCAAAAAAAAGACACTGAGCAATTACCTGATTGGGATATTTTAGAGGATGATCCGGTAGTCCACTTTAGAACCCAGGACATGTGCTTAATCAACGAACCTGGATTCCATTAACGAAATTGCCATTAAACCCAGAGAATCCAACAGCGAATTCAGAGCCGTATCATAAAATGAATCCCAGAATTAGAAAGAGTGGATTGAACTATCGAATTGATTACTAACAGAATTAGGAAATTGAGTGAGCAGATCAAAGGATTCAAATCACTGAAATCAACAAAAGAAAGCTCAGTTGAGTTGGTAAATTTACCAGCAGGAGCAGCTTGAGCTTGAAATGGAGAGCTGTGAAGAGTAAAGACGATAGATAAAGTAAACAACAAAGTCTTTAAAGACCAACAAAAGCTCCCAACGAGTAGAATCTGAGATTCGCCCATCTCTTTCCTGTAGCTTCCAAGTACAAAATTATGTTCGAATCGAACCCTAAGTGGCGATTCACATTCTCCGAGACAAAAAAAAAAAAAAACTGATAGAAATGAAACCAATATGCAGATGACAACAGTTTTTTTTCTTTTTGAAAGTAATAATATTACTCTGTTCCCATTGCTTGCAATTTCTAGTTTTTTTTTGTTTTTCTTATGAAAATTACCTTATTGGTTACTACTACCAGTCTTTAAAATATGCTCATTACCGATCCATTAGTAGGCCTTTAGAAGGCCCATTAAGGTGCCTACCTTGGATGCGCCCGTTAGATAGTGCAAAATGCCATCCAACACAAGTATATAAGCAATCTGAGATAACCGATTTGAAATCTACCTTGGATGCACCAATAATAACCGATTTAACAAAAAATAATACTCGATCGGGGCACATAGAAGTATTCCAATATTTGTCTGATGTCCCTCAATTTTGTCGATTTTCAAATAAATGAGTAAAAAACAATCATCTTTAATGGAATGGGTGAATTAAAACATTAACATCAAGAAAGTAAGGGGCATTGTTCAAGCAGTTCAATATTACAACGATCCTCCTCATGTGTTGGCTGAGATGAGTTATGGGATTGGGAGTAGTGCGATGGAAAGCTTAAGCGTTCGTAGTGAGTAGTGACATGATTCAAGATTTTAGCCATGGAAGTGTTTGAGATGGAGGCAGAAGTTTGCAAACATTTTGGACCTGAATTCCGTTTCTCTTAAAATATCAATGTGTTTTTTGTTAATGCTGTTGCGAATCGGCTTTCTAACATTGTTGTGCTGGTGCAAATGGTCACTTTTGGTTTGATCGAAGCTTTGCAACTCGATGTTAGGTTATAACGAAGCATATATATATATATATATATATATATATACATATTAGAGTGTGAAGAGTTTTATTTTTCCTCTCTTTTCTTCTCGAAAGAGTTAGGTACTAATGAGAGTGTGAATGCCACTTTCATGCAACTGAGATACCATCACGATTCAAGTCAATGGCATTTGGATAGATTTTGACGAACTAGTTTAAATACAGTAGTTACATCCGGGCTAAATATAATTAAGGGAGAGTATTTAACATCCGGATCCGTGGCGCAATGGTAGCGCGTCTGACTCCAGATCAGAAGGTTGCGTGTTCGATTCACGTCGGGTTCAAAATCCCGAACATTATCCGGAAATTTTTTTTTCACTGCTAATTCAAGTTTTTACCTTTTGCTGCGTTGCGTCCGATTCGGGAATTCTTCTCTCTCTTAACCGAGGATCTCAGATCCGGTTTGATTCGGTTTTGATATTGTGATGAGTGTTAATAAATGTCATCACATCAAAGGGGAAAAGGAAGACTATAAACAAACTTACGTGAAAAAACCAGTCCAGCATCATATCATTAAGCTTCTTTTATAAACAAACACACACTAATCACATTTCTCAACTTTTTCTCATGAACTCCTATATATATATACATTAATCATATCTAACAAGTACTATAATTTAAGTTAATAGCTGAGTTGATTATATCTAATGGGACGAATCTTCCACAAAAAGAAAAAGGAGAATGTCACATCAACATGCTAAATATCTTAACAAGTAGCTAGCATGAACAACTGAAAAAAAGAATTCTTTATTCATCATGAGATGGAAAAAAAGAAGAAGATGAATTATAATTAAGTGTGCTACCGAATTATTTATTAGATGTTAAATAGCAAAACACAAATTCATAAGTAGTCTTGTTCAAAAGGACAAAAAAAAAAAAGACAATGCTGCAAAAACTCTATTTCCAAGAAGGAAACATATTGGCCTCTTCTACTCTTCCATTGGCGTAGGCTGACTTTGACAAGTTTTAGTTTCCATTCGCGACGCTCTGCTTCCAGAAGCCTGATAATACTAATAGGAAAAATTAATAAAACCATTTAGTAGTAATCAGAGGGAAAAAAAATGAACCATTTAGCAAACACAACACAAAAGCTTAAATCATCTAATGAAACAATACAACTAGTTACACAGAAACAGCAGCTTATGATACTAACCTGTTGACCTCGAGCTCTCTTACGACACGTACGAGAGTTGTGACCAGCTTGACCACATTTCTTGCAATGTATCGTGCGGTTGCTGCGCGCGTTGTTGATTTGAAGCTGCGCTAGGCTTGGAACATAAGAAGAGCACGCAAGTGGGAGACTATATCCATGATACTTGCCAGCCTTTGCGAGATTTGGATCTTTTCTGATTAGCACATGTTCAAAGTATCCGTCTTCTCCGACGAGGAAACATATTTGGCAGCAATCCAAAACCACAGCGAGTTTCCTCTCCTCGTCAATGAAGAAGCTCGCAGCTTCAAAGCCATTGAGCGGTGTGATATCCAAATTCAGAAACTTGCTCCAAAGCACCACACTTGTCTCGACCTTACTCGTAATCCAAATCTCCACCGTCTTACATGTGCGTTGATACAACACCGCGAGCTTCTCTTCTCTAACGCAAGATAAAACCACACTCTCCACGGCCCTAGAGTTAGACGGTAGAGGCAGACGTGGTCCGAAGCTCTCTTTGGTGAAATCGAAACAGAGCAAAAAATTATAAACCTCCGTTGTTTCTTCTGCGTCGCCCTCGTCCTCTATAAGCATCTCTTGAAACAAAAAGTAAGCGTTTCCTTTCAAAGACACAGCCCCGGATTTATGAGACTTTGCATACCAGTCAGGAGTGGCATCGAGCATCTTCCATGAATCAGACTTAAGATGATAGATTTCGTATCTTCTGCCGTAATAGCTGTTGAAATCATCCGAAACCCTCAATATCTTGTGGTTACGGTTGTCGTTGTTGTTGTCGTCGTATCCGAGAGCAAAAATGTCTTCTGCTATGTCGGATTCGTCTATGGGAATCGAACTCGTTGGACCCAAAAAAGGATTCCAGACCAAGATGCTGGCGTTGTCTTTGGTGACGCATAGCAATAAGCCATCGCAGTGGAAGACATAGTATGTGTTGATGAGAGCTAGTATACTTACTTGCTTTATCAATGGATCAACGTCGTCTCCTTCCTCGAGGATTCCTTGGAGATTGAATTTAAAGGAACAAACTTTTGAATTCATCACCATGAATCCCAAAAACTGCTGCTTCGCTTCTGCTACTGATTTAGCAAACATCTGGCTTTTGGCTAAGGCCTTCCATTCTTTGCAGATCAAAAGCAGTGATCTGAGACTTATTATCGGAAACCTTGAGAGAATCTCCTTCTCTACCAAATCCAATGGAAGATCGGACATTGTCGCCATTTTTTTTTTCTTTCTAAATTTCAGAAACTCTCCTCTGCTCGATTTTAAGGGTATCCTCGAAGAAACCTTTTCAAAATTCACATTAATTGCGGAATAAATTTCCGGGATGTGTAAATAATTAACAGATTGTGTGATGAACGTCCTTCTAAGATTGCGGAAAATACCAAATCGTAACAACGAGTTTCTGGATTCATATTATAGGCAAAAGAAAAAGGGTATGATAATATTTCAGAATGTGGGCCTTTAAGATGTACCAAATCGGGTTATACATATTTGGGTCTGAATGGCCCAGTAAAGTCCGTATTCAATTCACAACCCATTAGGAGGACAAACCATAAAATTGATTTATTTTTAGAGGTTAAAAATCTTAACCTAAACTCGTTAAGCCCATTTTGACATCCTATAGTGTGCTTGAATATTTCATTAAATACGTATGCATGTTACAAACAAATGAACAATCGCTCGATTCCGCAAACTCTCGCAACCGTAACCAATACGTTTAATCCAGTCAGTCACTTACTCGTCTTTAAAATGTGCTTCATTACTGAACCATTACTAGGCCTTTTATTAGGCCCATTAAGGTTCCTACTTTGGATGCGCCCGTTAGATAGTGCTAAATGCTTACCCACTACAAGTCCTTAAGAAAAGACAAAATAATTAGAAAACAAGAAAAAAAAACTGAACAGATCAGAAGCACTACTACGATGTCTAATCACATCATACCTTTTTACTGTCTTTTTCTTCTAGGTAAATAACGTAAATAAACTAATAGTAATTCATAAAAACAAATATATGCATATGTTGTGCAGTGTGAATATACTGTACATGAATTGAAAACCATTTTTTCCATTAAAGAATCAAATAAACGGAAAATTCATAAGGAAGCCTACTTACTAGGCTCGCTCATAGCTCTCAATTCCTTATTTTTTTTTCTTCTGAAATTGATACTCCTCTTCCTAATAGTTTTGATGTTTTAGATTTTTTTTTTTTTTTAATAGAAAATACTTTTCATCCTCGATAAAATAGAAAATATTTGATTTAAGTTTTTGTACAAACTCCAAACTCCAAACTCCAAAATAAGACAGAAACTCTCACAGGCTCTCACAACGGCCTCTCAATCCAAAAATTTGATAACTACAGGTGACCACGTGTAAGGCAACGTAAACAAAGCCATTGTGCCCCCAATCACCTTCTTAACTGTCTTGGCATTCCAAGAAATCCACGCCATTAATCTTTCTCAAACTGACAGCCAACAGACAGTAATCTTCTTCTTTTTTCTTTATGTGTCTACGTTTCTCACTCTTGGTAGGATTGTAAAAATCGTCAGGTCCCATTCGTGAGTAATTCGGGTACCAGCGGACTCGAATCGCAAATGGTCCATTGAGAAGCAAGTAGTCTCTAATAGTTTGATGTTTTAGATTTTATTTTTATTTTTAATAGATTGATTTTTCTGAATTAGATTAAATTTTTTTTTTTCAAGACAGTAATAGATAAAGTAAATTTAAATTTAAAAATAATAGAGAAAAGTAAATGATTGTTTCTTAATATATGTAAAAAATCTAAAAACATAATTTTTGAGGAACATAGGCAGTATTCAATTGTCTCTGTTTATTTTTTCCATTAACTCATTCATTACTCCCTACATTCCTACAATATACATGTACGTAATTGATAAATTACACACATATGCCACCCCACTCCATGTATTCATAAGAGTCTAACTTAAAAAAAAAAAAATTCATAAGAGTATAACCACGCGAGAATAATTATAGTTACGTTATACTCAGGATTCCATATCTCTAATCTTATAAGGCACAGTAAGTTTGCATTTAAAACCCACTAAGACTAATTGTTTAAGTACCGTTTTTAAGATAATTCAAACTTTGGACTTCGAAATTCGCCTCTTTGATTTACTTTCATCGATAAGACAACTGTACTTGTTCAGTTGTTTCACGTATTTAGCGAAAGCCAACACTGCTATTTAGCTGTCTTTATGCAAGTTGGGTTTTCTAAATTAAATAATACTATATCATATGGTTAGATGAGTTTGTGGAATGATGTGCTAATAGTTTAATCTCTTCCGAGTTATGTAATATGCAAACTTGTAATTTATCATTTTCATATTTTTTTTAAAAAAATTATCATTTCATCGCGTTCAATAGCTAAGTTACAGTTATTAATTTATTATATCAGCGAGTAGAATGAGCTAATTAGTACGACAAAATTTTTTTGACTTAATTGCTTAACGATACAATAAAACGATATGAGAGAGAACATTATTTTTTCTTTAATCTTAATGAAATCAAAATGGTATAATCATAATGTCGTATTGGTTAATGAAAAATAAATATGATTTTTTTTGCCACCCTTCCTATTATCTTGCAATATTGTTAAATACAGTTTTGGTAAATAAATCAATGACTTACTCTCTTTTTGCAACAAATTTTTACTTGGTTTTGTTTTGTTGACAAATAATGTCATCGTACCTACAAATTTCTCGTTGATTAAAGAAGCATTATTAACGCAATTAATTACGAAGCAAGCGTTTCACTGTGGGATAGCTACAATCTTTAATTGCCACGTGTCGCTTATCGACCCCACTTATACGGGACGGACCGGTCTTCACGTACGTACGCACCAACAATTTCCCTAACCGTATGGATTTTACGGTTCTGTCTAATTACGTTGTAGCATTTGAATAGAAGATGTCATAAATCTCTTTTTATCTCTATTCCCTAAAATACCAGAAAAACCCTTTCCTCGTTTCGACGTTTCCGCACCGGCAAGCGGCAATGTCGGTGTAAATATCTCTTGTTCACGAGGGTATTTCGGGAATAACAAATCCTTTGAACTTCCCTAGGCTCTCTCTTTGTCTCCCCTCTCTGTCATTTACTACTCTCTCTTCACTTCCTTCGACGTTCCTTTCTCTTTCTAAAGCTTTTCACTTTTTTTTTTCTCTCTCCCTTCTCATTCTTGAGCTCCGGGATTGTCTTGAAACCGTGAAGGAATCTGTATCTTTTTTTGTTACCTTTTATTGTCGTTAGGAAACAGTTAGGAGGTAGAACGCAGAGAGATTTTCCGGGGAGAGTGTTTTTCATTGATCAGGTTGTTTAATCAACATCCATTAACTTCATGATCTTATTATTATCTTTTGTTTCTTTTGAATGGTTTCGTTTCCATTATTATGCAGTTTTGTTTCTCTCATTTTCAATCAATAAGTTACTTGCGAGGCTTGACAATCACATCGTTTGAAAATCCATAACAATAATGCCATGGTTTATAATTCACAATAGCGTGCACATTAGTCTGTTTTTGGAGTTTATTTCGTTCTCTTATCTGTTCTTTTTGTTTTCCTTCGATTAGGTAGTGATTTGTAATTTCATACGATTGATTTGATCTTGCAGGGTTTAAGCAGAGATTGGTCTGTCATTTCTATCCAGTTGATTTCTTCAGATTCACTCTACAATGAAGTGAGAACAACATCAAAAAAACATATAAACACAGTGAGAGAGACTGAGAGACAGAGACCTTGAAACTTTTTGGAAGGTACACGCTATCTTTCACATTTACCTTGACTCCATTTCCAGGTTTCATAATAACTCTTTAACACAAGTCTTCTCATTATATCTTTTGGGTTTAATTAACCAAAAAAGTGCTGTGCTTAGTGAAATTGAGAATATGTATGTTTTGTGAGTAGTCTGTGACTGTACTAAATGTTAGGTAGGTAGCTATATTAGGCTTAGAGGCTGTCCTACTCTCTCTTTTTTTTTTCAAATGAGTGGAATCAAATGACCATTCAAGAGAATCATATACATACATACATGTGTGTATTTGTGTGTGGGGGCACTTTTAATTCTTGGATTCTAGTTTAACTGATTTGGTTTGTAGCAATTATGACTCCTGAATTCTCTAATCCTTTTTCTCAGTGTTCTATAATTGATAACTTATGAACAACTTTGAGTATCTATATGTATTAAACTCATCAGTTCTTTTTGTTTTCTCTTTTGCACTTTTTCTTGACTGTTTCAATTCAGAAAAAAGTGAATAGAAAATAAGAACGAGGGGGTGTTGAATTATTTGCATGTGTCATGTGTTCTGCAGATAACCCATTTGGGTACATTTTTATTTATATGTTATTTTCTCACTTTTGTTTGATTCTATAGCAGCACATTTTGACTAAATAGCCCCACTACATATATATAGCAAAAGATTTCAGAACATTGATAAGAGAAAGAAAAAAAAGTAGATCGGTTCATGTAAAGCAGTGGTACTACACACGCAAGTTGTTTATTCTTCTTCCTTGGACACTTCTTAATTGTTTATTCCTTTAGAAAAAAAACACATTTCTTTTTAAATATGAACCACATTGTCCCCACAACTTTGGATGAATCTTTAAGCTGTATCCACTTAATAATCTTAGGCATGTATCTCTCTTTCTATGTGTACATATATAAATGTAAATGCATACCTCTCTCCTTTGTGACCAAAAAAAAAGTGTAGTGTTAGCCATTAGTGAAACAATCTCTTCAAGCTTCTTCTCTAGCTTCGTCTATGCTCTTCATCTTCTTCTTCTTTTTTGGTTAACTAAAGAAGTCTTACAAAGTGAAGTTCCATTAATGGTCCTTGATCCAATTCTGCTTTTTCTTTTCCTTTTTGTTCGATGTAGACATCATTACAAGTCCCATTCATCATCTTCTTCGTTATTAATTATCGCTTTAACTAAGCATTGATGATGTATTTGCAGATGGAGACTGTGAAACCAATGGATGTTTCTTCAGGAAAAGGAAAACTCAGACGCGCATTTGTGAAAGTTATCAACGTTAAAAAGCTAACCGGTGTTGTTCCAGAAGGTGACGAGGTTGAGAGATTGAAGAAGAGCCAAGAAAAGGTGAAGTTGGATAAAGATTTAGTGAAGAATGCAGCAAATCTGTCTCAGTCCTTTGACAAGCTGGAGGAAGAGTACGAGAGAAGACTTACCTTGGAAGCTCTTCTCGCAAAGCTGTTTGCTACGGTTTCTTCGATAAAATCGGGTTATGCGCAGTTGCAGTACGCTCAGTCTCCGTATGATCCAGCTGGGATTCAGAAATCAGACAGCTTGGTTGTATCAGAGCTGAAGACATTGTCTGAGCTGAAACAGAGTTTCTTGAAGAAACAGTTTGATCCTAATCCTGATAGAACTCTTGTTCTTGCCGAAATTCAAGAGCTGAGAAGCCTGTTGAAGACGTACGAGATCATGGGGAAGAAGCTGGAGTGTCAGCTCAAGCTGAAAGACTCTGAGATCATATTTCTTAAAGAGAAGTTTGAAGAATCCATGAATCAGAACAAGTTGATGGAGAAGAGACTTAACCAAAGCGGCCAGCTTTGCAATCCTCTCGATCACAATCTTCACCTCTCGGCGCTAAATCCAACCCATTTCGTTACTTACCTGCACCACACTGTCAAATCAATCCGAGGATTCGTCAATCTGATGGTCCAACAGATGAAATTCGCGGGATGGGACATCGAAATGGCGGCTGATTCGATACAGCCTGAAGTGCTCTACTACAAGCAAGACCACAAGTGTTTCGCTTTCGAGCATTTCCTTTGCAAGGTAATGTTTGATGCGTTTCATCTACCTTGCTTCTCAAGCGAGTCATCATCTCGAAAGAAGAGCAAAGAGATGTTCTTCGAGAGGTTCACGGAGCTTAGATCGATGAATGCGAAAGAGTATATAGCGTCACGGCCTAAATCAAGATTCTCGAGGTTTTGCAGAGCGAAGTATTTGCAGCTCGTGCATCCGAAGATGGAGCAAGCTTTCTTCGGACATCTGCATCTAAGGAACCAAGTCTCTGCAGGCGAGTTTCCTGAGACGAGTTTCTGCAATGCGTTTCTCGAGATGGCGAAACGGGTTTGGCTCTTGCATTGTCTTGCTTTCTCCTTCGACCCCGAAGCTTCGATCTTTCAAGTATCTAAAGGCTGCAGATTCTCGGAAGTGTATATGAAGAGCGTGGCGGAGGAAGCGTTTTTCTCGTCGTCGGGTAAAGAAGAAAGCTCGCCGGAATCTGAGCCGAGAGTTGCGTTTACTGTGGTTCCTGGGTTTAGAATTGGCAAAACGTCGATACAATGCGAGGTCTACCTCTCGCGTTCATGTCAACGCCGTTCGATCAGTTAGATCCGTCTCCGGACGGACGGTGGAGATTTCCCGGCGATGGCGTAATAGGGGTATTAGGGTAATTTAGGTGTTGGGGGGGTATTTTTGGGGTAGGAAAATAAACGAGGAGGGAAATTTGCTGACCGTTGGATTAAGGGAGGAGCCAGTATGCGACTGTTTGAGTGTTGAGATTATGTTCTCTCTTTTTAATTTTTTTTTTTTTTATCTTGTCAATATTAGAGCAGAGAGACAGAAGCATCTCTTAGCTGTATTCCATCAATTATTAGCTATCGTCACTATCTTATGTAAATAATTCCTAATAATTTGTATCAGATTAATGTTATTGCTATTTTCAACTTATACATAATGTTGTAGTCGATAATGATATGATATATGATATCAATTAGTTAAATAGTTTTTGTATGAGTGGAATGGAGATATCTTCTAAAAGCGACTGAAAAGTGAAGAGCACGGACTTCGTTTGTTTCTTCTTCAACTTTTTCGAGACCAATCCCTCTCTATTTACTTATTCTGACCCACCGACCAAATATATCAGATAATACTCTGATGGGTCCATTATATTGTGATAGATCTTCTGGGCCCAAATATAGAGTCCTATCCTTCCAAGGATCTTATGTTTTCCACAACGTCTGGGTCCAGGCTCGGTGGGTATTGACCCGGTTCGGTCTTTTATTCGCCAACGATACCGAACTAATCCGGTTAGCATCGTAATGCAATATTGCACCAATTTAAAGACTCAACGTTTCTGTTTTTGGGTATAAAATCTATGGCTAATCTTACAATTTTAAAATACAGTTTTACAAAAACTTGGCATTGTTAAATAGATTTGATTATCCATTTGATTTTATCGAATGTTTCACATCCACCGCTTCATACTTACCGCCTTCATTAGTTTATTACTTTTCTCCTTGTATAAATATACACACTCGGTTGATGTACAAAACAGATGTTATGAAATCAAAAAATCCTTCTTCTCTTCTCACTACTCGTGTTCTCTCTCATATCAAACTAAAACACTAATAATAACATATATATACAAATCATATATATATAAATCTCATCTCATAATAATTAGTTTATAACACGTTATCAGCACGAACATCCGTTCTATACCGAATAGGTGAAATTTATTTATATTTCATTAATTTTAATTATTATTATTATTATGCCGGGATGATAGGCACTGCCTTCTCCGAGCTGATCGCTTTGATAGGCTTTGCCTTCATGATCAAATGATCATATGGTTGACTATGTCACCTCGGATCATATTTATGGAGTGGGAGATTAAAACCCCCACCCTTGTTTATTTATTATGCAGTTATTTATTCATTATGCACTGGGAGGTTAAACCCCCATTTTTATTTATTTATTTATGAAGTTCTAATATTACTTTAAATTGTTATTTTAAATTCTGTTATGCGCAAATTTTAAATTGAACTTCAAATCAGATTTTTAAATTAGATTTTTGATAAAAATTTAAATTAATAAATTGTTATTTTATGGATACAGTTATAATGTCAAATCTGGCAAAGCTCGAGATTAATGCCCTTGATATAGCTGGAAAAAATTATATGACATGGGCAGTAGGTGCGAAAATGCATCTAAGAGGAAACGGGCTTCTGGATACCATCGATAAGTTAAAAATGACGTCAGATGAGAAAAAGGCAAAAGCCATGATATTTTTACGTCATCATATCCACGATGGTTTAAAAGATGAGTACATCATAAAAGAAGATCCTGCAGATCTCTGGCAATCTTTGAAAGAAANCGACGTTCCTATCTCTCTTTCTAAAGCTTTTCACTTTTTTTTTTGTTTTTTCTCTCCCTTCTCATTCTTGAGCTCCGGGATTGTCTTGAAACCGTGAAGGAATCTGTATCTTTTTTTTGTTACCTTTTATTGTCGTTAGGAAACAATTAGGAGGTAGAAGAACGCAGAGAGATTTTCCGGGGAGAGTGTTTTTCCATTGATCAGGTTGTTTAATCAACATCCATTAACTTCATGATCTTATTATTATTATCTTTTGTTTCTTCTGAATGGTTCCGTTTCCGTTATTATGCAGTTTTGTTTCTCTCATTTTCAATCAATAAGTTACTTGTAACGCTTGACAATCACATCGTTTGAAAATCCATAACAATAATGCCATGGTTTATAGTTCACAATAGCGTGCACACTAGTCTGTTTTTGGAGTTTATTTCTTTCTCTTATCTGTTCTTTTTTTGTTTCCTACCATTTTCTTCAATCTTCTTTCGATTAGGTAGTGATTTGTAATTTCATACGATTGATTTGATCTTGCAGGGTTTAAGCAGAGGTTGGTGTCTGTCAATTCTATCCAGTTGATTTCTTCAGATTCACTCTACAATGAAGTGAGAGCAACATCAAAAAACACATATAAACACAGTGAGAGAGACCGAGAGACAGAGACCTTGGAACTTTTTGGAAGGTACACGCTATCTTTCACATTTACCTTGACTCCATTTCCAGGTTACATAATACTAACTCTTTAACACAAGTCTTCTCATTATATCTTTTGGGTTTAATTAACCAAAAAAGTGCTGTGCTTAGTGAAATTTAGAATATGTATGTTTTGTGAGTAGTCTGTGACTGTACTAAATGTTAGGTAGGTAGCTATATTAGGCTTAGAGGCTGTCCTACTCTTTTTTCTTTTTTCTTTTTTCTTTTTCAAATGAGTGGAATCAAATGACCATTCAAGAGAATCATATACATACAGACATGTGTGTATCTGTGTGTGGGGGCACTTTTAATTCTCGGATTCTAGTTTAACTGATTTGATCTGTAGCAATTATGACTCCTGTATGCTCTAATCCTTTTTCTCAGTGTTCTATAATTGATAACTTATTATGAACAACTTTGAGTATCTATATGTATTAAACTCATCAGTTCTTTTTGTTTTCTCTTTTGCACTTTTTCTTGACTGTTTCAATTCAGAAGAAAAAGTGAATAGAAAATAAGAACGAGGGGGGTGTTGAATTATTTGCATGTGTCATGTGTTCTGCAGATAACCCATTTGGGTACATTTTTTATTTATATGTTATTTTCTCACTTTTGTTTGATTCTATAGCAGCACATTTTGACTAAATAGCCCCACTGCATACATATAGCAAAAGATTTCAGAACATTAATAAGAGAAAGAAAAAAAAGTAGATCGGTTCATGTAAAGCAATGGTACTACTACTACACACGCAAGTTGTTTATTCTTCTTCCTTGGACACTTCTCTTAATTGTTTATTCCTTTAGAAAAAAGGGTAGAAAAAAAAACACATTTCTTTTAAATATGAACCACATTGTCCCCACAACTTTGGATGAATCTTTAAGCTGTATCCACTTAATAATCTTAGGCATGTATCTCTCTTTCTATGTGTACATATATAAATGTAAATGCATACCTCTCTCCTCCTCTGTGACAACAAAAAAAGTGTAGTGTTAGCCATTAGTGAAACAATCTCTTCAAGCTTCGTCTATGCTCTTCATCTTCTTCTTTTTTTTTTTTTGGTTAACTAAAGAAGTCTTACAAAGTGAAGCTTCATTAATGGTCCTAGATCCAATTCTGCTTTTTCTTTTCCTTTTTGTTTGATGTAGACATCATTACAAGTCCCATTCATCATCTTCTTCGTTATTAATTATCGCTTTAACTAAGCATTGATGATGTATTTGCAGATGGAGACTGTGAAACCAATGGATGTTTCTTCAGGAAAAGGAAAACTCAGACGCGCATTTGTGAAAGTTGTCAACGTTAAAAAGCTAACCGGTGTTGTTCCAGAAAGCGACAAGGTTGAGAGATTGAAGAAGAGCCAAGAGAAGGTGAAGCTAGATAAAGATTTAGTGAAGAATGCAGCAAATCTGTCCGAGTCCTTTGACAAGCTGGAGGAAGAGTACGAGAGAAGACTTACCTTGGAAGCTCTTCTCGCAAAGCTGTTTGCTACGGTTTCTTCCATAAAATCGGGTTATGCGCAGTTGCAGTACGCTCAGTCTCCGTATGATCCAGCTGGGATTCAGAAATCAGACAGCTTGGTTGTATCAGAGCTGAAGACATTGTCTGAGCTGAAACAGAGTTTCTTGAAGAAACAGTTTGATCCTAATCCCGATAGAACTCTTGTTCTTGCCGAAATTCAAGAGCTGAGAAGCCTGTTGAAGACTTACGAGATCCTGGGGAAGAAGCTGGAGTGTCAGCTCAAGCTGAAAGACTCTGAGATCATATTCCTTAAAGAGAAGTTTGAAGAATCGATGAATCAGAACAAGTTGATGGAGAAGAGACTTAACCAAAGCGGCCAGCTTTGCAATCCTCTGGATCATAATCTTCACCTCTCGGCGCTAAATCCAACCCATTTCGTTACTTATCTGCACCACACTGTCAAATCAATCCGAGTATTCGTCAATCTGATGGTTCAACAGATGAAATTCGCGGGATGGGACATCGAAATGGCGGCTGATTCGATACAGCCTGAAGTGCTCTACTACAAGCAAGACCACAAGTGTTTCGCCTTCGAGCATTTCCTTTGCAAGGTAATGTTTGATGCGTTTCATCTACCTTGCTTCTCGAGCGAATCATCATCTCACAAGAAGAGCAAAGAGATGTTCTTCGAGAGGTTCACGGAGCTTAGATCGACGAAAGCGAAAGAGTATATAGCGTCACGGCCAAAATCAAGATTCTCGAGGTTTTGCAGAGCGAAGTATTTGCAGCTCGTGCATCCGAAGATGGAGCAAGCGTTCTTCGGGCATCTGCATCAAAGGAACCAAGTCTCTGCGGGAGAGTTTCCGGAGACGAGTTTCTGCACTGCGTTTCTCGAGATGGCGAAACGGGTTTGGCTCTTGCATTGCCTTGCTTTCTCCTTCGACCCTGAAGCTTCGATCTTTCGAGTATCTAAAGGCTGCAGATTCTCGGAAGTGTATATGAAGAGCGTGGCGGAGGAAGCGTTTTTCTCGTCGTCGGGTAAAGAAGAAAGCTCGCCGGAATCTGAGCCGAGAGTTGCGTTTACTGTGGTTCCTGGGTTTAGAATTGGCAAAACGTCGATACAATGCGAGGTCTACCTCTCGCGTTCATGTCAACGCCGTTAGATCCGTCTCCGAACGGTGGAGATTCCCCGGCGACGGCGTAACAGGGGTATTAGGGTAATTTAGGTGTTGGGGGGTATTTTTGGGGTAGGAAAATAAAATGAGGAGGGAAATTTGCTGACCGTTGGATTAAGGGAGGAGCCAGTATGTGACACTGTTGAGATTATGTTTTCTTTTTCTTTTTAATTTTCATCTTGTCAAATATTAGAGGAGAGCAGAGAGACAGAAGCATCTCTTAGCTGTTTTCCATCAATTATTAGCTATCGTCACACTATCTCATGTAAATAATTCCTAATAATTTGTATCAGATTAATGTTATTGCTATTTTCAACTTATACATAATGTTTGTAGTCGATAATGATATGATTGATATCAATTAGTTAAATAGTTTTTGTATGAGTGGAATGGAGATAATCTTCTAAAAGCGACTGAAAAGTGAAGAGCACGGACTTGATTTGTTTCTTCTTCAACTTTTTCGAGACCAATCCCTCTCTCTCTATTTACTTATTCTGACCCACCGACCAAAATATATCAGATAATACTCTGATGGGTCCATTATATTGTGATAGATTTTCTGGGCCCAAATATAGAGTCCTATCCTTCCAAGGATCTTTATGTTTTCCACAACGTCTGGGTCCATGCTCGGTGGGTATCGGTCTTTTATTCGCCAACGATACCGAACTAATCCGGTTAGCATCGTAATGCAATATTGCACCAATTAGCCCTCAAAATTTTAGGTATCGGGACAGGAATTTACGGGTCCGGGACGGAAACAGGAAATTTGGAAATTGAAAAATAATTACCAAAAGGGAATCCATAAAAACGGGACGGGAACGGGACGGTAACGGGACAGGTTCGAGAAATTCCTTTACGTAAAATCTTTTTCTAAAAGGGTAATTATTTTGGATAATTCGGAAAAATTCGGAAAAAATTCGGAAAATTTCGGAAAATTTCGGGAAATTTCGAAAAAATTTGGAAAAATTCGAAAAATTTGGAAAAATTTGGGAAGTTCGAATATCCGATCTCATTTCTGTTCCCTTCCTTTACAATTTTCGTATCCGTTTGGAAAAAATAAATAGTCCCGAACGAGAATTCTTTTGAAAGGGAAAATGAAAGGGACGGGAAATTTGAAACGGGTACAAATGGGAACCGGATACCATCCTGAAATTTGCAGGGCTAGCACCAATTTAAAGACTCAACGTTCTTCTGTGTTGACCCCAAAAAAAAAAAAAAAAAAAAGACTCAACGTTCAAACTTGTAAAATATGACAATATCCGCGATACTGTTTCGGAATAAAATCTATGGCTAATCTTACAATTTTAAAATACAGTTTTACAAAAACTTGGCATAACCAAAAAAAATCAACATTATATTCTGCAAAGTCGGTGACAAAAAAAAATATAAAAGCACAATGTATTAGTGACATATATGGTTGGACTATCCCAATCACTACGGAGGACCCAAAAATGAGCCAAGAGACAGCGATAGAAAGCTTCAAGAAATTCCAACAGTCATGGATCGAGCAGCTACAACACCACCTGAACCACCTCCGCTCCGCCCAGCACCACCACCGGAACTCCGTTACCGGCAACGAGGTCCTGCTGAGGGAGGCGGTGGAGAGAGTGATGGAACACTGTAGAGAGTACCACAGGGCGAAGTTTGCCACGACGGAGAAAGACGTGATCGGAGTTATGGTTGCTCCTTGGTCTTCGGCTCTTGAACGGTCGCTCCATTGGGTCGGTGGTTGGCGGCCAACCACCTTGTTTCACCTGGTTTACACCGAGTCTAGCATTTTGTTCGAGTCTCGTATCGTTGATATCCTCCGTGGTGTTCGTACCGGTGATCTCAGTGATCTGTCTCCTTCTCAATTCAGGTTATATACGAAACCCTAATTAGCTCCTTAATCTTACTAATCACAGATCGTAGAGTAATTTTGTATATACATAGTATCAAATTTATGAGAAAAATTTAATATATACATAGTTTTTTTTGGTCTTGTGGTAGACTAGTGTTTACCAAAACTGATATGTTCAGATATACCAGCTAGAAATATCAAAAAAAAATAATTTATTTCGATGTGTTAGCATTCCGACTATAACTAAACACGTTCCGTTAAATTTGTCAAAGGCAGGACGGTGAGCCAGCTACAATGTGAGACGGTGAAGGAAGAGAATGCGATAACGGAAGAGTTATCGGAATGGCAAGACGACGCGAGCGAGCTCGTCATGGGAACGGTGTCCGATCTGGACCAGAGGATCCGACGGCTAGCAGAGATCGTCCATCGAGCCGATGATCTGCGGCTCAGAACGATCACAGGTGTGGTGGAGCTCCTTGTTCCGCTCCAGCAAGCGGAGTTTCTTATCGCTGCTGTCGAGCTTCGTGCCGGCGTTTCTGGTTGGGGTGCTAGCTACAACCGTCGTCGAAGTTCCGACGTCTAAAGCTTTTGTTAGAAGCTACTGAGAATTGAGATGAAGATTTTGTTACGTATTTAGATATTAATTCTATGCTTTTTACCATGTGTTTTATTATCCATATTGAGTTTGGTTTTTACATGGTTATGAAATATTTAAAAAAATCACATGTTATGGATGTCATAAAGATTAAAATGTTCGTTTTAAGCAATCGCACTAATAGGAGTTTTTGTTATTTTGTTAGAAAATAATAAAATTACACAGAATCGGGGACATGGATTATTGTTGGTTTTTTTTAGACCAAGTGGATAACAATTGCAAACAGACATGGAGTGAACGTGGCATGGTCATGTCTCTTGAAGACATGCACGAGGACACTTGGTATTGTACGCGTCCTCCTACCACGTCGATTCCTAGCATTTTATTGGTTGGTTTTTTGAGATTCTTCCTCATAAGTATTTTATTTTAATCGAAGTCAAGACGATAACATGACATTTTTATTCCTATATTGTTTTGATTTGAGGACAGCCCTCTCTAGCCAAAATCGTATAATTTTCGTTTTTCCTTTCATCCTTGCGTAACTTTTTTCTTTTAACGTATAGTTTTAGTTGTTTATGAAAACTTTTGTACTTAAAAGTTTCATAAAACGCGGTCATAGTAAAATAAAAGAAAATCAAACGATTAATAATTACGTTAAGACTTGCAAGTTACAACTTACAAGTACAGTCAATAGTGAGAACTTCATAAATTTGAAGTTAAGTTTTACCAAAAAAAGAAAAAAAAGCTTCATAAATGACCCAGCCGAAAAATAGTCAGTAATTGGGCTTTTAAAGGTAAAAACGGCGAACGGCCCAATAATATTTAGCCTATAAACGAGAAGAGAGAGAGAGAGCTTTGTCTCGAAAACCAACGTTAGATATTTGTTTTTTTCTTNTATTTAGCCTATAAACGAAGAGAGAGAGAGAGAGCTTTGTCTCGAAAACCAACGTTAGATATTTGTTTTTTTCTTGTCGGCAACCAAAAGTGTATATACTTATATATTTACATTAATGCCCCCATATTCCGCTATCAATTACAATTCCACAGTCTTCTTCAGAATGGCGGGAATGTGAACTGAACCCTAAATTACCTTTTTATACTCGAAATTCCCCCACAATGGCCATATGGTTATAGTCTCCTTCGTTTCTCGCCATTCTCATTCTCTCCCTCATTTGATTATCCACCGGTCCAATCTGCTTTTCCGAGAACGAGGACACTATCTCTGCCACCGTTACATCTGGAGAACAACGGCGAAGAAGATTTCACCGGAGATAATGCCGATCGTAGCTGAGTACGCCAAGTCGAACCGATCGTCGTGCAAGTCATGTTCGAAGACGATTGCGTCGAAAACCCTGAGGGTTGGGTTGGTTAGCAAGGGACCTGGAGGGTTCGACATGACCAGATGGCACCATCTGGATTGTTTTCCTACCGATTCGGAGTCGATTGCTTCCGTCGATGACATCAAAGGATTATCCGCTTTAGAGGTATGGGTTTCTCAGCGTCTAGCTTACATTTGGGGTATTCTGGACTCTCAAGGGTTTCGTCAGTGTACAAGTTGTTAAGAAAATTCATTTTTCTGTTATTTGTGTTAATGGTCACAGAAAGATGATCAGGATGCTTTGGCGAAATTGGTGGAACAGTGTGTTGAGACTGCTAAAGAAGTAAGATCCGTAAGCGACAGTCTTCTTCTTCTTTTTTTTTGCGAGGAAAATATGATACTTGTATAGGCGTACACTTCAGTTTCGTTTGTTCGTCTAGATTTAGAATGTAGACTACATTACTTTTCTTAACTGCTTGTATCGGTTAAAATAAAGCAGGTCGATGAGAAGGAGGAAGAGATTAAACATCTTGCACCAGATGAAATAAGTGGGAAGGAGATTAAAGAGACTAAAGGTTCTTCTGCTTCTTCAAAAGTTATTGCTGAGTACGCGAAATCAAGCAGATCGTCATGCAAGAAATGCTCACAGACGATCGCTGCAAAGGAACTGAGATTGGGGCTGGTGACTAGAGACTCCCGTGGATTTGATATGACAAAGTGGCATCACTTGGGTTGTTTTCCTGTTGAATCAAATCCAATTGATTCTGTAGAGGACATTGGTGGATTTTCATCACTGCAGGTTAGTCTGTGTTTACAGATTAGGAATTTCTAGTTCAAGGGATAGACCTTATAAATGGTTGCATATGTCCTATGGTAACGAAGATCATAAAATGAAACCGATAATGCTATCTCGAGTATACATGTAGATATTTATTAAAGTGTATTGTCACCTTGATTTTTAAATCTATCATTGGCTTCATTTCTTTGTCAGTGTCATGCTGAATAAACACCCAAACATATATATAACTATCCTTATTTGCACTGACATATCTTTTATGTATGATTCATTTGCTTTGCTAAACAGAATGGTGACCAGGATGCATTAAAGGAAGTGGTCCTACAATGCGGGAAGAAGACTTTGGTAGATGTATTTTCTTTGACGAAAGCTTTGTTTTTTAAGTGTTTTCATGTCTTAATCAGAAAATAGATATCAGAAAATTATAAAACTTTAACATTCTTAGCTTTAAACTAATTTCTTATTTCATCTCCTGGCGGGATTGCAGAATATGGAACAAGATAACGATGAACCTGGAGCTGATAAAGGTTTAACGGAGGAGACAAACAAACGAAAACATTCTCAGGTAATTACATAGCAATATTCACAATTTTAATTTAATTTTGTAGAAGTGGAAATTTAGTCTCGTTTGCTCATGTAGACTAAATTATTGTCTTAAATGCTTATATTGGTTAAAATAAAGCTGGTCGATGAGAAGGAGGAAGAGGTTAAAAATATCGCATCAGATGAAATAAGTGGGCAGAAGATTAAGGTGGCGAAAGATTCTTCTGCTTCTTCAGAAGTTATAGCTGAGTATGCGAAATCAAGCAGATCGTCATGCAAGCAGTGCTCTCAGACAATCGCTGCAAAGGAACTGAGAATGGGGCTGGTGACCAGAAACTTCCGGGGATTTGATATGACAAAGTGGCATCACTTGGGTTGCTTTCCCGTTGAATCAGATCCAATTGATTCTGTAGAAGACATTGGTGGATTTGCATCACTGCAGGTTAGTCTGTTTGCAATTGAGGAACTTCCAGTTAAGTGGGTAGAACTTCTGGATGATTGCATATATTCTCTGGTTATGATGATCATAAAATGAAACAGATAATGCTATTTTGAATATAGACGTGGTATTAATTTAAAGTACTGTGATTCTCAAATAGACCAATGGCATAACATCGTTGTCAGTGTCATCTTGAATAAACACCCAAACACATAACTATCCTTATTCGTGTCGACACATCTCTTATATTTGATTCATTTGTTACAATAAACAGAATGGTGATCAGGATGCTTTAAAGGAACTGGTCCAACAATGCGAGAAGAAGACTTTGGTAGATTTTTTAGCAAAACCCCTTTTCATAATATTTGTTCTTTTACATAATGTTTTAGGCCTCTCCAAACTAACACCTGACTTCATTTCCTGGCGGGATTGCAGAAGATGGATGAAGATAATGATGAATCTGGAACTGATAACCAGCTAACGGAGGAGACAAGCAAAAGAAAACATTCTCAGGTGATTAGATAGCAATAATCACGTCTATTAAAAGTGGAATTTTCACTGAACTGTAAATTATTGTTACCAAGGACTACTAGAAACCTAAGGTATCCAAGCATGAGATGTATTGAATACCTGCTAATGGTTGCCAGTCTCTTCCTTATGTAGAAATTCTTCTAACTGATATAAAAATATTGTGTTATGCAGATGAACATCAGTGAGGCAACTTCTAAGGTCGTAGCTGAAGCAGAAATCTCTCTTTCAGCTTCCGATGTGAAGGAAAAGTACAGGGTAGGCACTCTCAGTGTCTGTCATGTTAACGTTGTGTATTCCCGTGTTAATGTTATCTTACTCTTTGCGAGTTTGCAGCTTTGGCATATGTATTCGTTTTCCAATCATTATGTCTCTGGCTGCTAATATCCTTGTTTTTCAGGATGCCAGTCTATTACCAAAATGGAAAGCCTTCGAGACAGTAATATTCCTTGAGTGGGTCAGAAATCATCTTAAGATATAAAGTTGCTTTTTCGAATATATGGTAATGTATTATGTCCTAACTATAAATTCCTTTTGCTGCATAACAGGATGATGGTCTTAATGATTCAGAGAAGATAGCTGCCTTTGATTTTGATGGATGCCTTGCAAAAACGTCTGTGAAAATGTAAGAAGCGATTTTGGTCACTCAGAATTTTCCTGTTCTTCTCTGTTTCCAACCTCTTATAGTGGCCAGTTATAATTTATGGACCTGTAGTTTGTCTACCCTCTGTGATTACGTTTTTT